>CAJQZJ010033695.1:434850-450904 GCA_907164525.1 Lophiomys imhausi | reverse complement strand
GACCCCTTTGAAGGTTGAAGGACCCTCTGCAGGGGTCACCTAAGACAATCATAAAACAAAGATATTTACATTAGGAATTATAACAGTAGCAAAATTACAGTTATGAAGTAGCAATGGAAATAATTTTTTTGGTTGGGGGGGTCACCTCAACATGAGGAGCTGTATTAAAGGGTTGCAGCATTAGGAAGATTGAGAACCACTAGGTTAAAAGAACACCAAACACTCCAGCATTCATACAGGCTCAAATTCCACTAATGACCTGTAGCACACTGTGAAGAAAGAGTAGGTGGGAAGGTACCACCCCCCAATTGGAAATAAGACCGGTTGTTCCAGAGTTGGGTAGTTGAGAAGAAAAGCTGGCCTAAGAGATTTAGAATCCATCATGAGAGCTCCGATTTCCTCAGTGAAGGCTTAGGGTTGTATTCTATTGATGGAAAAGACGTTATTGAAGTTGTAAGCTGAGACATGCCATGATCAGCGCTGCTCTTCTGACTTATGTGAAGATAGAATGGAGTTTAGGAGGAACCCTGGCAAGGGACAGGGGTTGGAGTCCTTATCAGGATGTGTGTGACTTGGTGCACTTCTGGCAGTTGATGGGTAACATAGAATTGGCAGGACCTGGTGACTAAGGGAATAGTCTTTCATTCAGCAGTTTGTAGAGTTCCTGCTCAGCACCTGGAGGTGTTTTAGATGTCGAGGATGTGAAAGTTAAAAGCAAAGTGCCTACTTCCATGAGGCTTGCATTCTAGTGAGAGAAATAAGAATGAAGTCCACCAATGTGCACATTCATACCAGATTATGTGACATTAAGTGCTCCGAAGAAATATAAAGCATGTGACTTTAGACCTTGGAGCTTTGGCTTTCATCCCATGAAACACTGCTCATTTCACCATGGAAGAAAGCCAGTCTAATGAGATGGGAGAGTCAGAGGAATAGGAAATGGGTCTCCAGCCAATATCCAGAACAATCTGCTGGAATGGAGTGGAGGGCACCACAGTTGAATCTTCTGCTGAAAGAGCCATGTGAATCATCCCAGGAGAGGCCAGCAGATAACCTGACGAACCAGCTCAGCATCTTGAGAAGTCACAGATCTCGTTGCTAGTGGCCATAGTATTTGAGACACATTTATTACTAATAGAAAGCATGAACAGGAGAGAGCTATTATTTAAGAATGATCTTGGGATCACTGGCACTAGATATGGGTTGGTTAAATCAACTAAGACAAAGAACTCAAAGGAGAAAAATGTTCAGAATGACCCTAGATTGGAAAGTTTTGGGTCACTCCAGACTGGAACAAACTTCAATCACTATTTTGGAGGTATAAATCCTAAGGCCAAGTTCAAGAGTGTGAAATCCATCCTTTAATACTTGAGGGCTGGGAAGATGCCCAGTAAGTAAAGTATTTGCTGCATGATCATGAAGACCTGATTTTAGATTATAGCAGCCAAGCAAACAGCCAGCCTAGCCATGTGTGCCTGGATCTCAGCACCAGAGATGGCGACAGAAACTCCTGTGGCTTACTGGGCAGGCATTCTAGCTGGAAAGTTTCAGGTTCAGTAAGAGACCTTGTCTCAAAAAATAAGGGGGAAGTTCTGGATAAATGACTCAGTTGTTAAGAACATTTGCTGCTCTTGAAGAGGACCCAGGATCTGTTCCCAGTACCCACGTGGCAGCTTACAATTGCTTATAACTCCAGTTCCAGGAGTTGCATGTGTGTTACATGTACATACATGCAGGAAAGCACTCGTAAACAAAAAATAAAAATAAGTGTATCTTACAAATAAGATGGAAAGTGATGGAAGGATAAAGGAAGACTTCTAGCCTTCACACACATGCTCATATACATGTACATACATGAACAGGAGCATGTACACAAACATACTCATAGAATATTTAAGAATAACTTAGAAAGTATAGGTCTCAATGACATAATTCTTTAACATAAGTACATTTTAAGACAAGAAGAACCACTAATATACCAGGCATAGTGGCACAGACCTGTAATCCAGCCCCTGCAAAGTGGAGACAAAAGGATCAAGAGTTTGAGGTCAGCTTGGGCTATGTAGTTAAATTTTAGGGTAGCCTAGACTATCGGAGAGACGGCTTCAAAACAGCAACATGGTTAACTAGTCAGTATGTAGCTATGCTAGTTAATGCTTTGATTGCCATTTATGTAAGTGAGGGCAAGAGAAGTAAGAACAAGGAGATACCAGAAATAAATGGAGTAGAAATAGGAGAAGGAATGGAAACAGTGCAGAGAGATCTAGAAAGGGGATACACTTTCCTTTGGTAGTGGTTATGCATTTGTTTGAGATGCAGCTTACTGTGGAATCACATTCTGGATGATTCTTTTCAAAGACTGAATTATCATAAAAAGTTTTTGTTTTTAGTAATTCTTTTACTCTTTCAGATACTATTTTTATTTTTCTGTTACTCTTTTAATCCTTCAGTTACTATATTTCATTCTTCTTTTTTGGGGGGTCTGAGGATCAATAGATGGCCTTAAGCATGGTAGGTAAGTCATTTACAACAGAACTTTATCCCAGCTCTCATATTTTTTCTTTTCTTTTTTGTTGTAGTCTCTTGATTTATTACCTAATCCACTGAGATCAGTTCCATAGTGTCCTCTCCTATTAAAAATGCAAAGGAATTATTCTTAAGAGTTGACAAATAGGATCGCATGTTATCAAAAGCTTCTACACAGCAAAACAAACTGCCAACAGAGTGAAAATACAGCCTATAGGTGGGAAAAAAATCTTTGCCTGCTTGCTCTACTTCAGACAGTGCAGTCCTGGTTTTCTGGTGACAGAATCCTATTATGTAGCTCAACTTAAGGCCTTCCTGCTCTGCCATCTAAGGACGGAGATAACAGCTCTGAGCCACCATGCCTACCATTTTAAAAGAGCTTTTATGTGCATTTGTTTTATATGGGTTAATTCTGTGCCCTAACAGTCTACTGTCTTGGTTTCTTCTGGGGTTTCTTTTCCTCCTGTGCAGTGCCCTCTTCTGGTTTAGGTGCAGTGGGCTCTGAGCATATGCTCCAGGTACATGTGAACTGTGCTGCTCACCCGGATCCATCCAGTGACCACAGAGTCCACATTTCAAGCTGCAGGCTCATCAGTACCATCCGCAGTTTTAAGTACGAACCGCAAGAAGTCAACACCCATTTCAGGGTCCTGTGTCCTACCCTCCCATCACTGCTGTTAGGCCTGGCCCTTCCTGTAGGCCTCACCAAAGTAAAGGGGAAATGGCACACCGTGTTCTTCAAGATTATTTCTGTCAAGAAATTCATTAATGGCTTGCTAGAAAGGCCTGGATAATTTCATGAATGTTTCTGAAGTGACCATGAAGATCAGGATATTTGAACTTGAATGCTTTTTCTAGAGTTTTCTAGATGAAAAAAAAAAAACAGTCTATTTTCAAAGAGCACTTCAGACTGCCTAGAAGCTAAGAAGAAAATAACGAGACCTGAGTGTGTAGCTCAGTGGAAGAGCAATTACCATAAACAATCAAAAGCTAAGGCCAATCATGCTCAGGCCTTGAACTCAGTAGGTGACTGAGGGTGACTTTGAACTTTTGATCCTTCTGCCTCCACCTCTGGGGTACTGCGATTGCAGACTTAAACCACTATGTCCAGTTTTATGCATCACTGGCGATGAAACTCAGGGCCTCAGGCATGGTAGGCAAAGACTCTACCACATCCCTAGATCTAGTTTTCTCTACTTAAAGCTAAAATTTCCTATTCATGATAAAAGTGTATCATTCATAAGTGGTCTTTTCTGTACTGAATCACATGAAGATTGACAGGATATGAGTAACAAAAATAGCCTTATTCAGACTGGTGGGAATTGGTAGGAATGGTCTACCATCATTCCTAGCTCATTGCTTCAATTTCTGTTACTAAAATATGAAATATTCTTATTGCTATAGAAAGAAAATAACGCAGTCATGATACAATTATGATTAATGTACTGAATTAAAATTTCTATGGGAAGAGGAACTTAATCATGACTGGCCTTAGTTCTTGTTTGCTTATGGTCTGTAACTATAAGTGCTTGAAAAGTCTGAAGTACAGTTTCCTCACCTTTCCATGCCTGACATCACCAAGTTTGTGCAAAAAAGAAACACATACTTTGTTTCTTGGGTCTTAGTTCAGAGCACCCCTATGAGTTGCAGTGACCATACTAAATGTTAACGGCCTACCCCTCCATCAAAGGACTGAGAACTTTCTTCCAGTGTGGAGTGTTTTTCTAGGTCACCACTTTATTCCTAGGGATTATGCCCGAACATGGCAGTTGGCTGGCATTTCCAGCATGATTGGATGCAGGGTTGAACAGGGACACAGCTGCAGGGTATGTACTCATGGAAGGGTAGAGGCCAGAGGTCTTTCTTTGTGGATGCTGTCTGATCCTGTCTGATCCTGTCTGATCCTGCAACCTTTCTTTCACAGTGACAGTGTCAGTAACCACATGATTCTCTTTGTGAATCAACACCAGAGTCCAACATTGAACTGAGGGCTCGACTGTCCATGGGCTTTTTGATGATGTCCAGTGTTACCCAATATAATCTAAGTCATTCAGTTAAATTTGAATTTCAGATGACAACAAACTGGCATATGAATGAATATAAGTAATGATTTACATTTACTGGGAATTAAATTTGATTTCACTTCCTCAATTTGCATTTCCTAAATCAGGCAGCTGTAGTTAAAGTCATTTTCTGTACTCCGTAAGGAAGACTGCTGCAGAAATCATCTCCAAGTTCATTGTTCTGTGCTTCTTAGGGAGCTGTTCTGAGTTCTCTTAGCTGTAGGGTGATGTAAGGTGTGGAATGTGGAGCAGGAGCTGAACCCCACCCCACTCCATCCTCCTCTGTGGCTCCCAATTTTTTTCTTCCTGGCTATATTTAGTTTCATGAAGTCATTTTGAGATATCTATGATATCTGATAAGCTTAAAGTATTACCCCTAGTAGGGACACTTATACTGTAGACGGATACCAGCAAAATAATAAGTAGCTTATAATTAGAATTTGAAATTATTTCTAACTTGATATTAGAAGTAGTTATAGTGATTAAAATTACTGTTTTTCTCTTGAAGTTAAGGATTTGGGTTTTGACTAGTCTACTTATTCGTGTGGCTGTCTGTATACTGGTGTTCAGGCCTCAGAACCGTGGATCACGGTTAGGAGAAAAGGAGTATCCTAAGGTTTCAAGACTCTTTACTGAGTGATCTAAGAAAAAAGAGAACTCCATCTAATTTAAAAAACACAGCAGGGAGGATCTTCCTTTTGTTGGTGTCCCTTGTGTAAAGTGTTCTCAAATGTCATTCCTGGAAAAATCAAGTGAATGGATCATATTAACTGAAGTAAATGAATTTCAGAGATGGAAAGTGGCTTGTTCCAAGGCAGGGAACTTGAAAATAACAAAGCTGTGATTCAAAAATCAGGGTGTTTTGTGTGTGTGTGTGTGTGTGTGTGTGTGTGTGTGTGTTTTGCTTTTGTTTGATTTGAGAGGCAATCAACTTTCTGTCACATCATACTGTCTAGGCACCCTGCAAACCCCTTCATGGGAAGCATTGAGTTCCCTCAGAGCTGATGTAGGCTTTGGGTGTGGTTGCTGTAAATCCTCTGTGGTTGAATGTCTTTTGATTGCAAAGTTTTGGGAAAAAAAAACAATGCCAGATCACTTTAGTGACACAGATGGGAGATGATTCACAGTCATACACCATTGGGCAACTAAATTTGCTCACAGGGTATTCTTGTTAAGAAATGGATTGTTCTTTATTCATGGTTAAAGCCACAGTGAATGAAAGATATGACACCAGCACTCAGATCCATTTCTAAGGCTGGGTGAAGGTCAATTAAAAGGGAAGTGAAATGGATTTGTGATAAAGAGGAGCTTCATCTCCAGTGCCTTTCACTGCCCATCTGAGGCAACCTGTTCTTTCTTATCCAAAAGATCCAGATAACTGGTTATAAGAAACTGGAAAGACTGCTTTATTGTTGTGTTAGCTCATGAGTACTGAAAATGCAATCACTTCCTGCTACATGGAATTTTAATATGGAGCATATGAAAAAGGATTGAGTTGAATTTTAAATGGAAGCATTCTGAATCCTGAAGTGTATTGGTGAGCAGTGTTTTGGGAAACCACATTATGAGAAAAAAGCAATTGTATAGAAAAAGTTAATATTTTATATTAAGAGCTGGTTAGTATTATATAATTAATAATTTGAAGTCATGACTTAAAGATTATAGGGGCATGGCTAAAATCAATCAGTAATATTGAGTGTGTTGGCCATACTTGTAAACCTAGTATTCAAGAAGCTGAGGCAGGAGGATAGTGAATTTGAGGCTAACACAGATAACATAAAAAGACCTTATCTCATAAACAGACTTCAAAAGAGAAATTTAATGTTGCAGAATATATTTATATGGTGAACCCCAAGACTGTGAACTTTAAAAACCTGTTTTTAATTGTGGGATGGCTCAGCCTTTGATCCCAGAGGTTTTGTTTACTGTAAACAAGATTGTGATGTGACTCAGCCCTGACACAGCTTTAATCCAAGAGTTAAATAAAGTGAACCATAGATCAAGAGGTAGAGCAAGCAACCAGCTGAAAGGCAGTAAACAGAAAAGAAGAACATTGAGCTGAAGGACAACATAGAGAAGGAGAAAGGGCTTTTTCCTTCTGAGGTGTCAGCAGAGTAGGAAAGTCAGCTGGGTGCTTTCTCTGCCTCTCTGAGCTAGCAGATTTTCACCTCACTATCTGGATCCTGAGTCTTCATTGGTAAAATTGAACAGCTGGGGTTTTGTAGTTTTTTAATAACAAGATTTTAACATATGATTGAAAATGTTACAACTGGTTGATATATATTGGGATCAATGTATTTGGGCAGTTAGAAAGGAAAGCAACTTATAATTATCCACATGGAACATAGGAATTCAGGAGTGAGGACAGATAGTCTTTGTTCTCATAAAATAAATTACTAAGGAAAATAGAACCATGTGGGATTTGGAGCAGAAAGAACTAATATGACATTTTAATGCTGGATTTCATGACATAAAATTGCCTGGAGATGCTAGGATGTGCCACTATGGAATGTAACGTGGGCAAGAATGAGCTAGGATGTGGCCTAATTGGACCAGTTCTGGAAATAGACAGACCTGCCTCTTGTTCTGATACCAGGTCAGTTAATTCATTTCTGTGGCCCTCAATTTTTTTTCTTTTGTGAATTGGAAGACTAAGAGATCAACACGTTTTTCTTCGAATCTTTTAATAGATAAGGTGCTATTTAAAGATACTTGGAATATTGATATTTAGGATTCAGTGGTGCTCATAACATTTCTCTGTTCCTTTTTTATTTTAAATGACATTTTCTAAGTAATTGTGACTAAATATAATGAAATGTTTATAGCTTCCAGATCAAGGTCCTGACTTCTAGCAGTGAAATAAGATTAAAAATGATAGTGAGATGAGACCAATGTAGCTTTTAAATCTGGTTTTGCCATGCTGTGTGTGCATGCTGAGTGAGGAAGTAAGCATTTCTATATGGGCTACTTAGTAGGAAGAAATCCATGGCCCATAAGTGAATTAGAAGACAAAGCTGTCATGTCTACTCCACATTTGGACTCAAACCGCACATTTGAATTCCCCAACATAGCATATATATTTAATTTTGTCATTTATTTTTTTTTAAAGATTTATTTATTTATTATGAATACAGTGTTCTATCTGCATGCATGCCTGCAGGCCAGAAGAGGGCATCAGATCACGTTGTGGATGGTTATGAGCCACCATGTGGTTGCTGGGAACTGAACCCAGGACCTCTGGAAGAGCGGCCAGTGCTCCTAACCTCTGAGCCATCTCTCCAGCCCCCTAATTTTGTCATTTATGCTATAAAATAATATATATTATTGTACATATACATAGTATATATACTAAAATATACTGTAAATATAGTATATATACTAATATTTGATTCATTGACATGACACATGTTAATACATAACTGTTATATATAGAAGATATAAAGCAAATTCCACTAAACAAGCTAATCAGTAGCAGGAACTCCTGTAATATCAGTGGCAATAATGATAATCTATTTCAAGAATTTTACAAAGTCTTGTGTCTTAAAATTCTAGAATGACAAATGAAAGGATCAGGGCAAGGAGGAGAAGCAGCATTCAACAAACTAAGTAATTGCACATAGCAATATAATACACCATGCCAGGAGAAGAGGAGCTATTAAATATATCTTCAGATAGTTTCCAGTTCTTTAAATGCCAGCTTTAGAAGGACCAGCAGGAGACTGGAAAGTAGGATGTTAGGGATGGCATCTTTGGGCTATTTTTGAAGATTTGCTTTTCTGTGAGACAGAGAATTGCAGAATGGTTTGAGCAGAGAGGTGGCAGGATCTGCAAGTTTTAGCAAGCAGTGAATAAAAGATGCTGTGGTCAGCATAGTTAGGACATTGGTAAGAGCCAGATGTGCAGTTGCGAGTCTTTGGATCAGAGTGGTGGCATCTGAGATTGTAACAGAGTGTATATTTACTTTGGAGAGAAAGTAATGGGATTTCCCATTAGATTAAGTTTGACCATAAAAGGGGAATGGAGGCTAAGTACAAGACTGCTGCCTTGAGGAATTCAGTAAAAGAGACTGACACTGACTGGGAAGTAGAAATCATAAAGAGTGGTCTGGGGAGAAAGAGGAAGTAAGCTTGGAGTTAGACATATTCAGTGTGAAATGCTTATTCAATGCTTAAGGTGGAGGCAAGAGGCAGGAGGATGAGCTTAATGTGGGGCTCAGAACTGGTTGTATAGATTTGTTTGCCAATAAAACAAGGCATGTAACTAGACAGCATCTCTTAATGAGAGAAATATGGTACTGAGACATGTGTGCCCTCCTGTACAGAAGCTGGTGAGATTAGGAAGGGCCTCTGAGGAAAGTGGGGAAGAAGTGACCATTTGGGAAGAAGCAGTACCAAACGGGAATTTCATCCTAGATACCAATTGGAAAAAAAGTGGTTCAGAAAGTGAGACAAGCTTCACTCCCTCAAAGGTTGCTGGGAATATAATTAATCAAGCTATTTTCAAACTCCAGGTAGTCTGACACGTTATTTCAGTGGGAAGTGGAACAAAGCAGGCTCACCTTTTATGTTCACAGGACCTTTAGCTTGAATGCAGCGTAAGGTTCACACATTTTCTATCTACCTTTAAAAAGTGACAATCAAGATAGGAAATAGTAGACATCATGTGAACATAGGTAATGATAATGGGAGCAAAGCCAAGAAAATAGCAGAAACATTGACCCTGAAGTAGTCTAGCCACTGAACCAATGCCAACAGCTCCATCATCCTCATCAAACTTGGCAAGAGAGGAAGGACTGGTTTCCAGCTTCCATCACCACACTGGGAAATATGCCACAGTCTGGTAATTTGCTCTACGTGCAATGGGATCTAGACTGCTTCTGACCTTCAGACATACATCTAGAGCAAATATTACAAATAGACAACAAAAAGCTGCTGAACTATGAGGTGAAGTTGGGCTGCAACTTACAGTAGCTATCTGGGGACAGACTGTCTTTAGATTCATCAGATGGAGGAGACTTTGATACCCATGTGGAGTGAACTGAAGGGCACGCTCACTTTCAAACAGGAAGGGAGACTTCCCTCACTCCTTGTCTATATCAAGGCAGTGACATGGCAGAATATGAGATCATATACTGCCATTACTAACGGTATATTTAAGCTGTAAGTGTTTAGCATGATCTAATATATGTATTTATGTTTTCATGAGTTTGTGTATATAAATTTATACATTAAACATTTCTAAAATATTGTATATGTGTTAAAATGTCATAGAGATGGTTTACAAAATGAAACTTGTGACAATACTTGAATAATATAATTTTAATATTTTTTATTTATGTTTTAGCTTGAATTTCAAAAATGAATATACATTCTTTTTAGGACTAGAAAAAAGCTTTAGGAAAGAAAAATGACATGTAGATGCCTGTTTGTATAAAGGGCCATAATATATGAACTTTCTACATGTTTAAATCAGATTAGTAGACTTGGGAAGTATATGTCTATAATTTTATTCCTCTTAATGAAATCTGAATTAGCTGATTTTAACATAAGGACAACAGAGGACACCCTTCTCTTTAACATCTAAAGTCTATGGCAAGGCCGCTTTCCAAGTTCCTTCTCAAACCCTTGTTATTAGCATTCTTTCTGTCATTGTTTACTGAACACTGCAGAAAGTTCTTTCTTGTTCCACAAATCCGTGGAGACTTGTGCTTGCCAGGCCATTTCTAATAACAGCTCTTACCGCTTTGGCCTTCTACATCCTGCTGCATCTTCCTGTGTCTAGTCCTTAATTTCATTATCAAACTGACATGGGTTGTGGTTTCAACATAGTTTTCATGAGGCATATAATATTCAGGAATTATAATGCAGACTCAAACTTACAAATTTACCCCTTAGTAGATCATTGCTCTGGGATAGACTACTGCAGAGAATGGCCCCTACTGGCCATGACTTATGACCCTATACATTTCCAGAGAGCCAAGTCTCTTGTTTTCCTTCCTGCTTGCTTCAAAGGAGGACTCCAAATTCTTCTGCCTTCTGCCTAAATAAAAGAAGTAAACAGCAACACAAAACAAACCAACCAACTAACCAATCCAACCCAACACAATCCAACCCAATCTACTGAACCCAATGTAACCCAACCCAACCAACCAATAACCAGATCACACAACTATTTAGGGCTCAAATGAACACTTTAAACAAAAATTTTATTAAATTAAGGCATTGACAATTTCTTTCATATATGTAATACATTCTTGTTACTATCATAACTTGAATTTCCCTTATTGCCCTTACCAGACCCTCCCCTATATACATAGGTCCTTTTCCCACATTCATGCCTTTTTGTTTTATCTGGTGACCCACTAAGTTTAACTAAGGCTGATCACAGGTTTGAAATGATCCATTGGAGCCTGGTGAGTTTATTTATTAGTGGGTAAGCAACTGAAGACAATGACTGCCTCTCCCCTGAATACATTAGTAGCAAAAAGTTCAACAGCGAAAGGTAGACACTGTGCCTCCCTGATGCATGATCAACTATTGACAGACATAATTTTGTGATATAGGCCCAGTGCAGGCAGTTGTAGTTGATTATGTGATCATGGTTGCAATGACTTTGTCATTCGTACAAGACAGCATTTGGCTCTCTTTTGCCTCTTACATTCTCTCTTTACCTGTGTTCTCTGAGCCATAAAGAGAGGAATGGCATAGATGTTCTGCTTAGGACTGAACACTCAATGGTCTCTTTTTCTTAGCATCTTGACAAGCTGTAATTCTCTCCATTAACCACCTGTTCATTTCAAAGTCAAGCTTCTGTGATAAAGACAGAGTAGCATTTGTCTATGTATATAAATACAAATATTTATAATTTTGGTTGGCACCATGTCAATTTAGTTAAACAATAAGTTCTCCTTTAGGGCCTATAAATAATGATATAAATAATAAGTTCTCTGCTAGAGCCCAAGACCTCCTTGGCCACAGTTTCTTGACTAGATTTGCAGTACCAGGTGTAAATTCCCTCTTGTGGAGTGGGTGTCAATTCCAATCATAGACTACTTGGTGACCTCCACCATAGTTGGACACTACTGCATCAGTGAACACATCTTGCCTTTAAGTCAATATTATAATTCAAAGGGTTCACAGTTTGATAAGGCACTGATGCTCTTTTGTCCCCAGTAACCTGTGTAACACCTTCCAGCGCTATGAAAGTCAGCAGGGAGGAAGCTTCAAACTCTGTTACAAGCTTGATTTCTCTATAACTTGCAATGAGGGTGCATTCTAAATAACAATTTCTCAGCTCTAATCTTTGGATCAAGATATTAATCTCTGGTGACAGAAGTATTTCCCTATTACGTTAATGAAGATTGCTCTTGGGATTAATTTCTATGGGATTAACAAATAATTATGTTTAATTGAATAACTTTTCCAATATAAGGGTATAGGACAGGCTGTATGGGAATTGCTTAGAAACTTAAACACACACAATGCCATGCATGAATAGACACACACTCAGCATCATACACACACAATTACTATACAACCACAAAGGCACAACATAGAATAGCACACACACACACACACACACACACACACACACACACACACACACCATATAGCCAAATATCTAGAGGCAATATTAGGTGTGGGATAAACGGAGTAAAGAATTTGCATTTTGCAACTTATGATAAGAAATTCTGATTATTTGTATGATATGGATTAATCCAGGGTAAAGACCAGATGATTGAGAATCTGGAAACTCTGGGTATAGAGTTGGTGACCATTCTCTTCATGAGAGAGAGCACAGTACTCACGGAACCAATGCCTCCTTGGCTTCAATTTCTCCATAGTTGTATTTTTATTCCACATAGATCCTTGAGCAGACATAATCACTATGCTTGACTATCTTCCCCAGACCTTACAGCAAGGACCATGATAGAGAAAGTGTCCTGCTCAGAACCCCAGGAGTACTTTGCCTATGATGCATCACTGTAATTCCAGAAGCCCATTTCCACATGAGCTGCTAGGCATACATCTGCTGAATAGTAAGCCCCTCTAGAGCCTTCCAATCCCCAGCAGATGTTTTCTACCATGTGTGGGAAAGGTCAACTATGGCCATTCAAATAAAGAGTCCTGTCCTTGAGTATTTTCTCTGTGTCAAGAAAATTCCTGGGGTTTGGGGTTTGTCTGGATTCTAATTAGACTTGTGCCAATTCCCCAGTTCTCAATGCAAAAGGGATAGTTGAACTCAACTGCCCGTTGAAACCCCAATAAGAGCTTAAAAGACAGATCCTCATTGCCAAAACTGAGGCTGCATGTTTTGTTTTTTATCCCCCCAGAAAAAAAAGACAGCATATTTATTAAGAAACTGCAGTCCTCTTGTATACATGCCTTGGATAGAGCTCCCTGTCTAAAAATAACTCTGGCTGGATTTGGCTGTGGAGCATCTGATTCTTTTCTGGGCCTGGCTTATTTCAGAAGTCACCTCATTAGCTCTGCTCAGCACTATCTCAGCCACCCTAATGGTGGTACCAGCTGCACTTGAGTTTCTTTTACACTTTTCTAATTAATATGCTTTAATTACAAAACACTGCGATAGAGAAGGCATTACTACAATCGATGGCTGTTTCTCCACCATCCTCATCTAGCACTTCTTTCAGTTTGCGTTTTTTTTTTTTACTTTATTTTTTATTTCTTCAAGTTACATCTCAATTGAAATCCCCTCCCTACCCCGCCTCCAGTCCCACCCTCCCACCCTCTTCCGCCTCAACCCACCCATCCCCTTCCTTTTTTTTAAGTTTAAGATATATCTTTTCCCCCCAACAGCTCCCCCTTTCAGTCCAACAAATGGCTCTTACTCTTATAATAATAAATACAATACAAAACAACAGAGGTAATTAGGCCAAAATTATGAGAGTTATATGGCTTGGCATACAATCCCAATGTCCAGTCTATATGTATTTGGCACCTGACTTCAACATTCTACTGTCGACCTATCTCCATGAGTTTAAAGTTCTATATCCAACTCAACTTTCATCACAATTTAAAAAGCATCTTCTTAGAACACCCTCTTGATTCCCAAACAACTCAAAATTTAACTATGAGACTCTAGCTATCTATTCTTCAACCACCTCAGAGACCTGAGAGGGACAAATATATCTGATTATATAGGAAGTGCAGGGCTGCAGCTTCCCAAACTAAGAAATGACATACCAGTGGCTGCCTGGACAGCTCCCATTTTCTCTCCATACATTACAGCATCAATCTTCAGTCATTTGGCCCCATTTCTCTGACAGACATTGATTGTAGAGCAGGGGTTATGAAGGACTCGCCTACCCTGTCTTGGCAGAGCTAGGCTGTCGACTTACCTGCTTCCAAGTTTTGTCCTTTTTGGACAGCAGTCTGTCTACAGTTGAAGCAAGGGGTTTTTCCTACCCTGTCTTGGCAGTGTTAGGCTGTCGACTTCCCCGCTACCAAGTTTTGTCCTTTTTGGACAGCAGTCTGTCTGCAGTTGGTGCAAGGGTTTTTTTCATGCCAAGAGAAAGGCTTGCCACCAATTCAACCATCTTACAGTGGAGGTTCTTCGATGCTTATCCTCTACTTGGAGTAGAATAGGGTTGCCGTCAGGCGCTGATATGTCTCGATATAAAAAAAAAATCTTGATTTAAGATAACATCTTTGAATGCCATATTCTGCAGATCTCAAGGGGTTTTTGAAGATGCCCTATCCATCTCTTGTATTTAGATAAGCAAATGTTGCTTGTCTCTTAGCAACATGATTACTGGGTAGTTTAGAGAATATCTGTGATAGACTGTCATAGTAGCCAACAAAGAGACATGTTTGCATGACTAGGAGTTTGTTTTAACTATCCTAGACCGTTTTAGACGGTTGGTATCAAGAGGTCAGAGCTTCACATTTTATTTTTAAGTATCTCTAGGTATGATACCATTGGGAAGCATTACCTTTAAATTTGTATCAATATACAAAGATCTATTCAATTGTGGTTAAATATACTCTTAATTATGTATCAATATACCAAGATCAATGCCTATGTAGCCCAATATAATCTTAATATTACGTCCATATGCAAGGGTCAATACCATTGTGGCCAACTATAATCTTAATTTTGTATCAATATACAAAGATCAATACCGATGTAATCCAATACAATCTTATTTTTGCACAATAAACAATGGTCAATACCACTTTAGCCAAATAACCTACTAATTTTGTATCAATATACAAAGGTATAAGGGCATATTCAATAATCTGCCCCTTCTTCTTGGACCTTCCTGTGCTATGTCTATATCTCATTTTTCTCAAGCCCATGCACTCCTACATAGGAGAGGAAGAAGGATACAGAAAAGGAAAAGTAGGAATTCCCTGGGGCTAACCTCCAAAACCCATTAAGACAGGACCATTTATCAGCTTGTAGTCTCTTCCCCTACATAACAGAGTTTTCAGTTATCCTTCAAATAACCAAAAAGATGGGCGGAGAAACACCCTCCCCACCCTCTGGGCATGGGACATCGCTCTCTTAAAGTGACTTCCTGCTGATTTGGGTCGTAGTAGACCTGTTTGGGGCCCCAACCCAAATGGGAAAAATGATTAAAAATGTTAGTACAATCCTTTTATGTTCAGTCCTTCTGTTCTCAGCTGTTTAGATGACCTAAGGGGTTTGTAGGCAGAAGCTGATCTTGCAGGCTTCACTGAGGTTCCGGCTGGGGCATTGTGTAGAGCTGAACGGTCCCAGCGACACTGGATTGCAGTGGTGGTTGCAGGCCCCCGATGGAGACAGCTATTGAGGAAGTCTGCCAGGCAGAATAAACTGGGTCACTCATCCTCCTTGGTGCCTGATTCTGCTCTCTGCTGAGGATTCCGCTGTCCGCCGTCCCCGGGCTCCCCTAATGGACACTTCGATTCTCCTGGAACGATAAGAACAGAGCCCTGCCCCAATCCCAACCCTAGGACAATTGCCCTCTTTTTTTTTTTTCTGGGGGGGGATGGGGGGGGGGCTAGGTAGTACTTCTCCTGAAGCAAATTTGGCCTTCTGACAACATACAAAGCGTTATCTTTCAATCCGGGTTAAAGTAGAAATCATTCTGTCACCTTGGAGCTAAACCAGCTCTAGTGTATATATTTTGAGATCCCAAAGGACAATCTGCCTGCATCGAGAAGGCCTTTTGTAAGTAGCCTCCAAACCTAGGTCCCCCCAAATCCCATGTGTGTGTCTCTGAACTCTAATTATTGGGAACAGGGACCTGTGTTTCTCATCTGAAGGGATCAAAGATGTGTTCCACCACTCCTGGATCGAAGTCTTTCTCTACTTAGAGTTTACCCTGCATCAGGCTGACCCTGAACTCCGGGATCTGCCTCTTTCTGTCTCCAGTGTGCTGGGAGCTGGGACCAAGGGTGTACTCTTCTTGAATGGTGGGACCAAGAGTATGCACCCTCACCACCCCGCTCCGTATG
>CAJQZJ010033695.1:385197-427784 GCA_907164525.1 Lophiomys imhausi | reverse complement strand
GAACAGAGCCCTGCCCTAATCCTAACTCTGGGACAATTACCTTTTTTGGGGGGGGTTAGGTAATATTTTTCCTGGAGCAAATTTGGTTTTTTGATAATATATAAAGTATTACCTTTCAATCCGGATTAAAGAAGAAATTATTTTGATATTTTGGAGCTAAACAAACCTTTAGTGTATATATTTTGAGATCTCAAAGGACAATTTGTTTGAATTGCATCCTGCCTTTTGTAAGTAGCTTTTAAACTTAAATCTTTCCAAATCCTATGTGCCTGTCTCTGCATTCTAAATTTTGGGATCAAAGACATGTGGTTTCCTCCTAATCCTTCCATCCCATTTCCCTGGGGTGGGGTGTCCTTATATAACAGTCCCTCATCTCAGTTGAGAGGTCATATGAGGGCCAAGAGCCTCTTCATTCATTGGGGATCTACGAAGTACTACCATCAGTGAAAAGTGTCTCGTTGCCCGGGAGAGAGAACTACTAAACAAACAAACCAATAAGCCCACAATAGATAAAAAAGATTAAAAAATAGAAAAAATATAACTAATATATAAAAAATAAATAAAGAATAAGAATTAAAAATAAGAAGTCTATGTCCAAGTTCCCTTTGGTGTGTTAGTTGTAGTATCGTTACCTTCTACTATATAGCTAAAATCCTACTATAAGTGAATAGAGGCCATATGTGTCCTTCTGAGTCTGGGTTAGTTCACTCAGGATGAGCTTTTCTAGTTCCATCCATTTGGCTGCAAATTGCATAATTTCATTGTTCCTGATAGCTGACTAATATTCCATTGTATAGATGTACCACAGTTTTTTAACCCATTCTTCGGTTGAGGGACATCTGGGTTGTTTCCAGTTTCTAGCTATTACAAATAAGGCTGCTATAAACATAGATGAGCAAACTTCCTTATGATTCCGTGAAGAGGCATTTGGGTATATACCCAGAAGTGGTATGGCTGGGTCCTGAGGCAGAGCTATTCCAAGTTTTTTAAGATATCGCCAGACTGACCTCCATAGTGGTTGCACAAGCCTGCATTCCCACCAGCAATGGAGTAGGGTACCCTTTTCTCCACACCCTCACCAGCATGTGCTGTCATTTGAGTTTTTGATCTTAGCCATTCTGACAGGTGTGAGATGGAGTCTCAGAGTCGTCTTGAGTTGCATTTCACTGATGATTAAGGATGCTGAGCATTTCTTCAAGTGTCTCTCAGCCATTAGGGATTCCTCTGTGAATTCTCTATTTAGCTCTGTCCCCCATTTTTTGATTGGATTATTTGGTTTCTTGGCATTTAATTTCTTGAGTTCTTTGTAGATTTTGGATATTAGCCCTCTGTCAGATGTGGGGTTGGTGAAGATTTTCTCCCAGGCTGTAGGCTGCTGTTTTGTTCGAATGACAGTGTCCTTTGCCTTACAGAAACTTTTCAGTTTCATGAGGTCCCATTTATTGATTGTTGATCTCAGGTCCTGAGCTGTTGGTGTTCTGTTCAGGAAATACCTGGGGGTAACTCTAACCAAGCAAGTAAAGGACCTGTACAACAAGAACTTCAAGCCCTTGAAGAAAGAATTGGAAGAGGCCTTTAGAAGATGGATAGATCTTCCATGCTCATGGATAGGTAGGATCAACATAATAAAAAATGGCCATCCTACCAAAAGCAATATATAGATTCAATGCAATTCCTATCAAAATGCCAACACAATTTTTTATAGACTTGGAAAGAGATAGCCTCAATTTCATATGGAACAACAAAAAGCCCAGAATAGCTAAATCAATCCTGTACAATAAAAAAACAGAGCAATAGTTGTAAAAACAGCATGGTATTGGTATAGAAACAGACCAGTAGATCAATGGAATCGAATTGAAGATCCAGAAATAGACCCACACACTTATGGCCACCTAATTTTTGACAAAGAAGCCAAAACGGCACAATGGAAGAAGGACAGCATCTTCAACAAATGGTGCTGGTCCAACTGGATGTCCATTTGTAAAAGAATGAAGTTAGACCCATACTTATCACCTTGTACAAAACTTAAGTCCAAGTGGATCAAAGACCTTAACATAAGGCCGGTCATACTAAATCTACTAGAAGAAAAAGTGGGAGATACCCTCGAACTAATTGGCACAGGCGACATCTTCCTGAACAGGTTATGGGATTTCAAGACACAGAGTCTTGCTGGAGAACGTCCATGACTGGGGACAGGCTTTGAGAGTGTGGAGCCTTGTTGTACTCCAAGCTTGCTTCCTCTGCTTCTCACGTGAGGTTGAACTGTGTCTCCGCTTCTTGTTCCAGCTGCCTTCTGCCATGCCTCCCCAACTATAATGGACATCTAGCCCTCTGGAAACTTAGCTAAAATAAACTCTTTCTTCTATAAGCTGGTTTTGGCAATGCATTTTACTACATTAACAGAAAACTAATAAAATTATTGATCTTCTTTTCAAAATGATTCAAGGATCTTTTTGGTTTTTTTTGTTTCTGGCTAATGAAAATTAACCTTTCTTGGATGTTTTATATGGGCTATTCTTCAATCCTTGATAATCTTAAATTACCAGGAAAAGTTAGGATTTAAACTACAAATTGTTTTCTTTTATAGAATTTCATTTTTATATTTTTGCTTTTAAAAAATCCACCCATTTCCTGCTGGTTATTCCTCTGATTATTTCTCCTCTTCCAGCACTCAAATTCCATGTGGCCCATTTGTTTGGGTTTCTGTTTCTTTGCACTTGTTCACAGCTGGAGTGTGTCTGCCTTTATGCAACGCTGACATCTCTACAGACCGTCAGAATGTCCACACCCTTGCTTACCTGCCTTACATGTTTCATTGTATCACTTGGTATTATAGGATGTCACAGAAAAGAATGCCCTCTGATGCATGGCGGTGAAAATTTAATAACTGGGGATCTCCTTCAATCATTGCTTTTTGCTAATTTCCATGATATAAAGACTACCAGCCTGCATGGTTTTAATCTACCAATTTAATACTAAGCACACACACACATATAAATAGCCCTGTGTGAGGCTGTGGGACTGACTCCAGACAAGCTACTCGATATCCTTGACTCAGCCGTGAACCACTGTCTTTTGTAATGTGGTCACTGTTCTGCACTCTGACTCTACTCTCTCCATTCTTTGCTTCTGTATCTTACTTGTATCTACTGTGGTATACTTTAAAGTTTATATTTCTATCCCGCTTTCTCTTCTGTGACATTTTCTTCTACTCAAATGTTTTTCTTAATCACTATGATGTGAATGATGTTCAATTCTTGACTGCTCTCAGATCATCTGTCCATTCTGAGTTCTTATCAAATAGCCCCTGTCCATTATCTCAGATTTCATAGGGATAAAAGTAGCTACTTTATCTTGCCCCAATTAAAACTTTACATATTTTCCTTCACATTGCTAAAAACTGTTAAATGTAAACTACAGTATGGGTACTTTCTGAGGTGCCTTAGTGAAGAAACAAGACTTGGGAATAATTATACATTCTTTATAGCTTTAAAAATCCAACGCTTAAAGTGGCCTATCAAATAAGCAATGGAACCTGGATGTGAGGATAAGACTTTGGCAGCAAAATTCACTTTCCTTTACAGCATATCACTCCCATTCAATGGCAATATCATGTCTTATGGCAGGAGAGGTAGCTCATCAGATAAAAGTAGTGGCTTTTCTTGCAGAATACTGTGCTTGGTTCCCAGAACCCACATTTTGGCTCACAACCACTTGTAACTCCAGTTCCAGGAGATCCAGAACCCTCTGAGGGTGCCAGTCATACACAAGATCCACAAATGTACATGAAGGCAGAGCACTCATACACATTAAAAAAAAAACTTTTTGAAAAGAAATGAAAATCACGTTTTTCTCAGATTGATTGATACAAGTCACTTGAAAGATACTTTTTGTGATTGTTAGCTACCAAGTCCTGTCTGATCACCTTTTGTGCTAATGTTTTTCCAACTGCCTGCCTTGTTCCTATCTGCAAGCTGCTAAAAAGAAAGAACCATGCTTTGTCCTTGTTTTATATCTCACTATAACAAAAATTCTTGAAGGGATACATACTTGATGAATCTTGACTTAGCAAGTAAAGTAATTAGTGGACAAGGATGTTTTTACCACTGTCACACTGCGTATGATAGTATTTTTCTTATATTTTTGGTTGTGAGCCTAGCCTTTAACGGCTGAGCCATCTCTCCAGCCCAGATAGTATTTTTCTAACATTTGGGTTGAAAGCCACTAGTGCTATTGTGTATAGAAAACCAGATTTTATACTGAAGATATGCAGGCTTAGTTTGCTACAATGAAGAACGAAAACATGGATGGAAAATCCCATTCTTGTTTTAGCTCAAATCAGGAAGGTTATCTCTACATGTTTCCATCCTAAGACTCTTATACCCATTTTGGTCTGGGTATGATTTAGACTTCGGGGGCTCTCAGATGACTCTAAGACAATATCCTCCTTTACGGTCTGGTTATTTTAAGTACTTCTGGAAGCTTTCTTTTTACTTTCAAAAAACTTACATAGATAGAGATCAGACCTTAACAATCAATCCATGTTTCTCTGAATTTCTAGGTCTGGTTATACTATTCTGTGCTCAGTACAAATTGGCTGATGTGAGGGGTTATGTACTACTCTGCACAAATGCATGGAGTAGCATGTGCCTACTACTACAGTAGATGTAGCTTCTAATTTATGCACCATCTTGGTTTATTCCCAGTCTCTTAACAGTATAGAGAAGTCAATTCATTTCTGAATGCGCCTCAACACTTTTCTGTATTTGCTAACACACTGTGCTGCAACAAGGAAAGCCATGCCAAGCTTGTCTGTCTCAGAAAGTCGGCGGGGTGGTTTAACTGCCCAGTAGTATAAAGACACTTGTATGTGCAGCATAGTAAAAACTCCAAAATTACTCATTTGATATCCCCAACAGACATCTACTTTCTATGGTGTTTTATGCTGATCTTTTGTGCTATCACCTGTTACAGCTGTCGGTGACTGCCCATTGTAAATATTTCTAAATACATTTCTTTTCCAACTCAGTCCAAAAGGGACTTAGAACAGTCTGGGGGGGGCATTAAATATACATACCATTATGTTAAACAGTACACGAAAATTGAAAAGTATTATCCCAGTTAGTTGAGTTACTGAGTGGATTCAGTGTAGAATATACGTTCACAGTACGTACAGACAGAATAAATCTACAGGGATTAATCCACCTGTTTAGCATCTCTGCATCCGTGCAGCGTAACATCAGCGGTGCAGGTAGTTTGTGTTCAACAGAAACCTTCAGAAAAGAGGTCACGTCGCTGGCATCATTTAAGTGACAGAGGGTACAAATGCCCTTAAGCAAGACTGGTGAGGGTAAAGCTTACTTATATACAAAACTCAGAGCCGGTGGTTCTCAACCTTCCTTGTGATGCGACCCTTTAATATAGTTCCTCACGTTTTAGTAACCCCAACCATAAAATTATTCATTGCTACTTCATAACTGTAATTTTGCTACTGCTAAGAATCATAATGCAAATATCTGTGTTTTCTGATGGTCTTTCTAGGTGAGAACCACTACTCTATGGTGACTTCTGCTCCTATCTCATATACTGTATCATGACATGACTTTGATAATTACACTTCATTATCTCTTCTTTTAGATGTTCATGTCTCCTCAGAAATGCCAACTTGAACAAATAGCATCATATTACCGTTTTAAATGTGAACTGGAGAAAAGCATAATGGTATCTCATAGAGATTTAATTCTTCCCACCACAATTACAGACTATATAGGTAATAGTGGAGGAAAGTGGAAAAAATTATATCCAATTACATGAAATGTTGATGTTAATGGAAATACCATTTTAAGGAAGCAATTCTGTGCAATATTTAGTTGGTACTCAGGGTTCGTGCTGCTTTGACATTTGACAAGTGGTAGAATTATAAAGAAGTCTAGTTGGTGAGCCCAAGTAAGTAGTGAGTACTAACGTTTGCATTCCAAATATTCTAATCATATGTGTATGGCTTGTTATTTTCTTAGAATGAATTCATGTCAGCTTGTGTAGGTGTCTGTATTCTTCCATTTGTCTTATTTGGTTTGTCTTTGTCTTCATTCCTCCTGAGCCTGTTGCCTTGGCAACCATCACGTACATGCTTGCATGTGAAGCTCCCCTTTGACGTACATTTATTTCCATGGAAACAGTGATGACACTGGTGTGGGCAGGGGAAGCAAAAGAAACATAGAATGCTGATCTTTCTTTAGGTCATAAATTATATCATGAAAGTAAGTTTTCGAGTTAATGAAGTATAATTTTGTGTTTATTTTGTTTGTTCATCAAGCTATAGTTTTTCTTATGTATAGATTTGCTGCAATAGAATGAATTAAAAGTGCAAAACATATTTCATAGCATGTTGTTATAATATGCAGTATCACTAAACTCAACGCAAATACATATATGTAACAAACTCTCATCTTAAAAGTCAGAGAGTTCAAAATTTATTTTGATTATATTCATATTTTTAAAACATGGCTTTGACAAGATGGCTTGGTAGGTAAAGGGGTTTGCCATGAAGTCTGACAACTGAGTTTGACCATTAGGACTAGGATGGTAGGAGAAAACTAACTGCAGCAAGTTACCCTGTGACTTCCACATGCATCTGACATATACACTCACACCTGTCCCGCCACACACATACAAAATACATACATACATAAACAATAAAGTGTAAAAATTTAATCATGCAAGGAATTTCATATTAACATCAAGGCAATGTACTCCAGATAGTGGATCAAGAAAAAAAATGCCCACACTTATAGCCATTATGTTAAAAAAAGAAAGAACACTCTAGTTTTACCAACACAGAGATATAGGAAATGATAGTGATTATTTTTTACAACATCAAAAATGCACATAATAGGCATTTAATTTTATTTTAAATGTTTAACATTTTTTTAAATATCTGTCTCCCCCTGTCTCTCTATGTCTTTGTGTCTTTCTGTCTCTCTCCTTGCATGTGTGTATGTGTGTGTGTGTTTGTGTGTGTGTGTGTGTGCCACTTGTCTGTTATTCACTTCAATCTATTTTCTTTTCTTTGTAGACGATGTGGAAACCTGCCTATGATTTTCTCTATGCATGGAGCACTCACTATGGAAATAGCTACAGAGACCTATTACAAGACCTCCAATCAGCTTTGGACAGAATGAAAAACCCTGTCACCAAACGGTGGAGAGATTTAACTGGAATTTTAATACTAGTAAATTCTTTGGAGGTTTTGAGAGTAACTGCTTTCACTACTTCTCAGGAAGCAGAATGAAGCAAGTTTGGGGAACAAGGAGAATGATAAGGAGGAAAGTGATTGTGTGTGTGTGTGTGTGTTAGAGATTAGAGAGTGGGAAAAAAACTCATAAAGATGACTTACACTTAGAAAACTATGTTTTACCTTGTGAAACAAAGCTCTCTTAACAAGATTGGGTTTTGTAATCAAAGTTTTTTGTGTGTGTTGCAAAGGTAAACAATAAAGTATTCTGTTATTGAGAAGCAAAACAAAACAAAACAAAACAAAAAACAAAACAAAAGCCCTTCTCTCTCCAAAGTGTTTTCAGATTTTTTTAAGGGGCATAACTTCTTTTTATTGTTTTTCTATTTTGTGAATTTCACATCACGCACCTTGTTCATTGTCATCCCTTCCTCTCTCAGACCCACCCTCCATCCTTGAAACCTCTCCCAACAACAATAAAAAAAATCTCACCGTGTAAGCTGTAGTATGTCACAGTGTATCTCACAATATTTCCTTTTGTTCACTTTTTTTTTTTCTGCTTGCAAATGTTCATTATAAAGATTCCTTGTCTGATATGAGGGCTCTGGGTTCTGTTACTTTGTCAATATTTGGAACCTCACTGGAACTATCAGTTGTCCTGTGATCCTGTAGTTTTGGGTCTGCGGAACTGGCTTCTTCATGCACTCCAGCAATTCATTCATGAGGTATATGTGTGGGCTAATTCAAAGCCATGGTTCTGGGCCTACAGTCCCCATATTCAGGGCCAGTTCTACTGTAGTATCCAGGAAAGGTGCAGGGCCTGCTTTCTGTCCTGCTGAAGAAGGTGATGGGCTGGATTAGATGTCTTGCTTTCATGAGCCCATCGGGGCCAATTCTCCCACCTACTACCTGTGTCGAGGGCATCAGAGAGTGGAGGGGATCTGTCTCTCGACAAAACCACCGGAAAAGCAGACAAAAGGCAGGGCTGGATCTCTCACAACCCTGAAATCGGGGACCAGCTGTTCTGCACTGCTCAGACAAGGAGCAGGGCCTGTTCTCCTGAGTGCTGCAGCATGTGAGGAGCAGGGACAGCTCTCCTGCTCTTGTAATCATTTTAGAGCTTTTAGTATCCACATCCTAATGTATTTGGTATGTTGGCAGAAGTAATTTGAGCTAGAGTTTAGAACAATCGTAACAGTCTTAAAGACCTTCACTATTTATTTGATGATAACACAGTCTGACCAAGGTCTTACAGACACATGTTCATGGACATAATTTATTTTAGTTGAGAATAAATTCAAAGTGAGAAAAGAAAAAAAAAATCAGCCAATTTGTTAGCCTAGGGCAAAGTGACTTGAATTGGTGACTTTGCTTTCTTTAGAACATTGTTGGAATCTTATTAATGTGTCAGCAAACTTGAAAATTTCGGGAAGGGATAGCAAGGATTTATTGTATGGATTTTTCCAGACTACAAAGCCTGAGAAGACAAAGAGCTTGTTAGCCAATCATTGTAATAAGATTAAAAACAAACAAAACAAAACAAACAGAAAAACCCACTACTAAAAAAACACTTTAGGTTTGTACCTCATCACACTTTGAGGTTGGGAGTGTTAAAGAGTTTTAAAAATGAAAACTATTTCAGTAATTTAAGGATAGAAGAGTGTTTTAAATATTAACATATACATAAAATTCATGATCTCTTCTTTTATCCTTCCATGGGATTTTTAAACCCATGTCCAATCTGTCCTTTTAAATTTATTCTTATATATTTTTATAAATAGTTCCTACTTTTCTGCATTTTATAATTTCCTTGCTGTGTGATGAATTTTCCTAATCAGAATAGATTAATTCAGTAATCACAAATTGCCTTTCTTACTTGGCAAGAAGTCAATGGAATTAATAAGGCACGTATAGCCTCTCTTTGACATCACTAAAGCATCAAAAGCTATTAATCTAAAACTTCTCCAAGCATTACAAAAATGGAAAGAGATTAGATGGTCCCTTCACTTCCTTGGACTTTTTATTTAATGATGCACAATTTAGCATGGGATTCTAGTTTAGTACCAAGCTTAGAATGTGACAATTATTCTTTGTAATTTCCAGGTTCTTGGCTTCTTTCTTCAGAGGGTTCATTCAAGTGTGGCACTAACCCTGACAACCGCATACACAACACACTTTATGTCATGTAGACAATACTTTGTAAGTTGTGAACTTGTAGGGAGCTAAGTTTGCAGAATAACAAATCAGTTGGTGCCACTGAATTCAGAAAAGGTACTGATCATTGCAACTGCAATTTAATTATCAATTGTATTTATTGATACATATAAACTGTAAGATTGGGCTGGCATAGCAGCTGGTGTCCTGGCGGGATATCAGTCATTGGCCTGGCCCCCCTTAACCAGTGGCCTGGTTTGTCCTCAGGAAAAAGCCTTGGACAAAGGGTGGCCTACACCACCTGTAACCTAAACGCTGTTAACTAATATAAGTTGTTATATTAGGCTGGTAGAATTGCTGGTGGCTTGGCAGGAGATTTGCCATAGCTCAGTGGGAGTCCGATGGCCCTGGATTGCTTGGACTGACGGCCTATAAGTTGCCACGATCCCCAATAATTAAATACACCAAGACCTTTTAATGGTTCGATGCTTAGCCCTTAACTGGGCAGACTCTCAATTAGCTAATCTAAATTAACCTGGACCACCTAATCCTAAACCGCCACATGCCTATTATTACCTTCCAGAGTTCTCAAACACATCTATCTGCTTCTGTGTCTCCTAGCGGAATGAGCAAATCCTCTGTGTAAATCACAGGGTTCCTGTTTTAATTACAGGAAGTCCCACCTTCCTGTACCCTTTCTGTCCAGCTAGTTGGTCATCAGTGACTTTTATTAACCAATCAGAAGGGGCAGTAACCAGATCTCAGCATTGAAATCAGCCTATCAGAAACAATGCTGTTAGACCTTACCCAACAGATAGTAAACAGCTTTGGATATATGACATGAGTTTTCAAATTTGAATTTTTAGGTCATACATAAAATATTTGGTGATTTTTTTGATGCCTAAGGTATGTTTGAGGTAACATAAAAGTCAAAACTTAGTGTAGGTTTTTGAAATTAAAATGAATTTTCTACTGTTTATACAAACACATTAGTTTCTCCTATGTGCTGCTGTATGGAACATTGGGAAATGATGTATAGCCTTGTAACACAAAGACTACATATCACCATCAGGCTGAGTAGGAGAATACATAGACAGTTTTCAGAATAAAATAACATATCAAAGTCTTATTTCTTGCATGCATGTTTAATGGTTTACAGAATATGATGTGACTATACACAAAACCTTGTGTTTTCACAGGTCTAGCATATGATACACATCTGATATCTAATGTTCAGTGTGCTAATATCAATTTCAGGATTTCACTGGATATTGCTGCAGAAAACACATATGCAGTACATTTTTACATTGATGTTTATATATACATATTTAATTATTGAATAGTTTTTCAATTTTAAATAATAGTTTATCAGGTGAGAGATCAGCATTGAATACAATGCATTGAAACAATTAGTAAAATCAAAGACAAAACTTTGAGTGGCATGGAAAGCTTCCTCTTTAAGTTTATAGTCCAGAAGTTGAGGTCTGTGGCTTCTTATCTTTGCCTATTAGTCTAAATAAGCCTTTAGAGCAGTCAGTCAGTCTGCTGGACTTCAGTTTCATAGTAGTAAAAGAAGTTAAAACCAGATAACTGCTAAAGCTCTCCTTGCAGTGTGGTGGAGGTTTGGATTCCTTTGGAAACACAGTTGTGTCATGTCAAATGAAAATGTAAGGATTGTGAAAAATAGACTCATAAAAAGGGCATGCAAATTAGCCTGATGTCACCTGTAGGGAATATATTTATGGAAAGACACCTGGGAGAGCTTGTGATCTTGGTCAACAGGTGAATTTCCTGAGGAGGGCATAAAGTTGGCCAATTAGAAAACACCTGTGTGTATAATTAGAGAGATTATAAAAAGGAAGGCCTGGAAACTTAAGAGGTTCTTTTGCTTGGCATTGCTTCATATTGCTGCTCATCACTGCTTAACTTCAAAAGATACTAGACAAATGTTGTGGCTGCCGAGTATTGCAGCCTAGATTGGGTGGAGCCCAGGTTTGGTTGAACCAGGTGGGGGATTGCAGCACTAAGGCCAAGGCTGACCTCACAGAACTGCGCCTGCGCAGAGGAGGTTTGGGGGTCTTGGGCAGACAGAGGAGATCGTGACCCCAAGTGGTGGTGTGGTGGAAGCCAGCGCAGGGGCTGTCAGCAGAGAGCATCATCTGCCTCATGGAGGTGTGCCAATCTTGGACAGATGTAGAAGGCTACAACCCGAAGGGGAGGTGAGTTGGTGACCATCACAATGCCAAAGCCGAGTGACCACTGTGGCTGCTGCTGATTGCTGTGTTCCCTGTGAAGGCTGATTTGGATGGACTGTTGGCTGACTGATTCTAGAATTTGCACCTGAGAATGTCTTCATCTTGGTATCCTTTCTAATGTTCCTGGGGTTGGTTGGTTGGAAGGTATATAGAGTTTTTAATAAATAGTTATAAGGAATGCCTTCATTGCAGGTATGTGTTTATAAGTATATAGTATATTGAGCACATTGTGGTTTTGTTTTGTTAGGAGGGATAATGTGAAGAATGATAATTTGAATAGAAAACATCCAGATCAAAGTAATATGGATGATGGATATCACATATATAACATACTTTATTGGACATTCCATCACTGAAATAAATAATTAATAGGAAACACTGACAAAGGAAAGTTATACTTTGGTGCTCACTGTTTCTAAGTTTCAGTCCAGCATTCTTGACTTTGTGTTACAAGGCCAATAGTGAGACAGAGCATCATGGTGGATGAGTGTGTGCAGGAAAGCCCCTCACTAAATGATGGATAGAAAGTAGAGAGAGAAGCAGAGGCTGGAGCCCAGGAATAACCTTCAAAGATACACTCCTACTAACTTACTTCCTCCATGCATTAAGTCACTGGGTTAATCTTCAGAACCACAAAATTGAATTGCTCGTTTGTATTTATTTTGTGTAGTCCAATATGTCTTATTTATTAGGTTTTTGGTTTTTGGGTTTTTTTTTTTTTTTAGAATTCTTTGAATGCATCTTGCCTGAGCATTGAGAGGAGTGAGTATGGTATAGATGTTCCATTTAGGGCTGAACATTCTATGGTCTTTTATTCACTATACCTTGACTGATTATAGGTCTCAGGGTATATCATCATCTACTATAAAAAGAAGCTTCTCTCATGGGATTTTAGAAATATTCTGATCTCTGGGAATAATGGTAAGTCATTAGAAATGAATTTAATACTATGTTCATTTAACACAATAATAATAGAAATGTACCCCCAGGACTTGTTTATCCACAGGTTCTTGGCCCATCAGTAGTGCCATATATGGATTTCATCTTGTGAAGTAGGACTTAAATACAATCAGAAAGTAATTGTTTACGTCCATGGTGTTTGTGCCACTATTTTACTAGTTTGACATGGATTTGCAAGGTTATCATCTGGGTAAGAGTCATAACTAACTTTCTCCTCTGGTAGTGTGTGTAGCACCTATCAGGGTTATGGTAGCTGCCTAGTGAGGATGAAACTTCCAGGTCAGTATGAGTCTGATATTTATGACTCTATGACATGAGTACATGGTTTGTTCAGTAATAGGGTCTGAAGAATTACCAAGAGTATTGGCAAAATAGCCTGTAACATTTGTGGTCTCTGGGACCTAACTGGCCAACAACTCAACACCAAATATAACTTATTCCTGAGTTTTTATTTGTTACCCTCTGGGATCTAGTGGGGATTCTTGACCCATTACAGGGTAACTCCATTTTAAAACTTGATGTGTGTGTGTGTACACAAATTTCTACATCAATAGGTTTCCATATGACTTTTTAAAAGATCTTTACTGTCAGTTTTCCCTCTACTCTTCTGTCCTCCCAAACTGCACCCCATTTGACTATTCTATTATTCCTCTTTAGCCTATTATACAACTGTGTTCTGTTTCCATTCCCTTGAAAGGCCCCTTCTTATGGGTCCATCTTAGTTATTATTCTATTGCTATGAAAAGAGCCCATGGTTAAGGTAGATTATAAAAGAAAACAATTAGGAGACTCACTTACAGTTTTAGAGGGTTATTCCATGATTCTCATGGTGGGGAGCATGGTGGCAGGTAGGCAAGCATGGTGCTTAACAAAAATAGCAGAGAACTTATCATCCTGATGCTGACAATACCTCTAAATACCTCTAGAGATATTAACTATATCTAAATACCACTGACAAATGGTATTTAGAGAGTGAGACCAGACCAAGTGTGTGGACTTTTGAAACCTCAAAGCCATCCCTCCCAGTGACATATCTCTTTCAACAAGCCTCCTAATACTTCCTAAGTAGCCCACCAACTGGGAACCAAACATTTAAATGTATGAACCTATTCTCATTTGAACCATCACATTCTACACTCAGGCCCCATAGACTTGTAGACATATCATAAAGCAAACTGGATTCAGTCCAACTTCAAAAGTCCCTATTGATTTTCATAGTCTCAACACTATTTAAAAGTCCAAAGTCTTCTGAGATTTATATGTAATAATGCAAAAGTTCACCTATAAAATCAAAATCAAATCACATACTTCCAACATACAATGACACAGAATATACATTATAATTTCAAAAGGAAAGAAAGTAGTGTTAGTGAGAAAATTCTGGACCAAAACTAGACTGAAAACTAGTAGGGCAGCCTCCAAATCCTGCAATTCCATGTCTGATATTACAAGGCTTATTAGATGGCTTTTTCCCTTCAAGATTTGCTGACTGCAGCACATTTCCCTCCCTTGGGTTGGTTTAACATTTTGTAAACAACTCTGCTTGGCAGGTATCATACAGCTCAGGCATCTCCAATGCCTTGAAGTCTCCCATTCAATCCACACTTTACTTTCACGGCTTCACTCAGTGGCCTTTCTGGCCTTCATGGAGGGATGGCTACCACACATGTGGTCTCAGCAGCTTTCCTTAGTCTTTGAGGAAGATTTCATTGCACCTTTACACCTTTGTTGATAAAGCCAGAACCACATGGCTAAAAGTGTCCAATTATGCTGCCTGCTGGGATTGAACCCTGACCCCTTCCATAACTTACATTTGCATGTGCTTTGACTTACTCATGGTTTCCTTTGTCAAATGAACTTTGCTTTTCACTAGTTGGAAGCTTAGCTGGATGTGGTCTTGCCCTGAGGGTACCACTCCCTTTATTCCATCTAGCATCAGGCTTTTCTTTAAGCTTCTCCTGTCCGTAAGCACTGTATTTGGCTCCAACATTACATTTACTGGTTATCTTTTTCTCCTCAAACTGTACATTTTGCATTATTTTTGCCCTACTAGCTCTTTCAGTGTAGATCGGCATGACAGTATCACTAACCCTGCATGAAATAGTCAATACTACACTGTCTTTAAATTTCGTCTGCCATTTATATGAGTCCAAAAGCCAAGGACAGAAAACAGCAACAGTTTTTGCCAGAGTATCACAAGACTGGTCTCTAATATTTTTCCTCTCTGAAACAATTTGAGCTGGGTCTTCATAGTTACATTGTTCTCAGCACCACTGTCTTCCTACTAGGAAGGCCCATTAATCCCTGCTTGTAGCATTCAACCACTTTTCTAGTCAAAAGTCCCAAAGTCTTCCATATTTCTCCAAACAACAGCAAGGCTGGGCCTGTCACCACAATACTCCAGTCCCTGGTACCAACTTCTGTCATAGTTACTGTTCTATCGCTGTGAAGAGACACCATGATCAAAGAGCTTATAAAAGAAAGCATTTAATTGGGAGCTGCTTACAGCCTCAAAGAGTTAGTCTGATTGTCATGGTGGGGAAGGTGGGGGTTGGCAGAAAGGCATGACACTGCTAGCTAAGAGCCCATATCCTGATCCATGGAAGCAGGCCAAAAGAGAGAGAACAAGAATTGACCTGTCTTGGGCTTTAGAAACCTCAAAGCCTGTATCCCCAGGTGACACACCTCCTCCAAAAAGGCCACATCTCCTAATCCTTCCTAAACAGTTCCACCAAATGGGACTCAAACATTCAAATATGTGAGTTTATGAGGGCTATTCTCTTCCAAATTACCATAGTTCCATACTCATTTTCTGACTAGTAAAATACACAAATCTGAAGATTCAGAGCTAGCATCCTTAAATGGAAGAAAATATAACAATTGTGTTTCTGGATTTGTGCTATCTCACTCAATGATTGTCTCCAGTTCTATTCAATTACCTGTAACTTTCATCTTTCTTAACTGCTGATAATATTCAATTGTGTAATTAACCATAATTTCATTATCTATTGATCAGCTGATGCACAAATCTATATTGTTTTCATTTTCTGGCTAGAGCAGCAATAAACATGAATGCATAGATATCTCTGTAGTAGGAAACAACCTTTTGAGTATATGCCCAACAGTGTTATAGCTGGACTAGCTGGTAGATATATTTCTAGCTTTATGAGGAGCGTCCACACTGATCTCTGTAGAGGTCTATACCAGTTTGCACTCCCTCAAGCAATTAATACAAAAGCCTTTGAAAATGATTTCAGTCATTTGTATTTCATCTTTTGAGAACTCTGTTTAGTGCCACACCCCCATATTTCATAATTATCTTTATGATTAGTTGTTTTAGTTCTTTGTATATTCTAGATACTAATACTCTATTTGTCAGACATATAGCTACTGAAGATTATTTTCCCCCATTCTTTAGTCTAGTCTGCCTCTTCACTCAAATGAAGGTGCCCTTTGCTGTACAGAAGATTTTAATTGCATGAAGTCCCTTTACTAATTGTTGGTTTTAATGCATGCACTATTGGGGTCCTTTTCAGAAAGTCCTTCCCTGTGCCAGTGAATTTAAAAATGTTGCCTAACTCCTCTTCTACTAGAATCAGGGTATGCTGGGTTGATTGAAAATGCCTAGGCCCTAGTTGTTGGAACTTTTGGGGAAGGAATAGAGACATGGCCATCTTGGAGAAAGTGGGCTTTGAGGTTTCAAAATCTCTTTCCAGTCCCAGTCTCTCTTTTTCTTTCCTACCAATTTATGGATCATATATAAACTCTCAGCTAGTGTTCCATGCTAAGTAATGCCTGTCTGCTACTCTGCTACTCTGCTCCTTACCACAATGATCATGAAGTAAGTCACAACTTGAATGCTATCTTTTATAAGTTGTCTTGGTCATGGTGTCTCTTCATAGAAATAGAAAAGTAATTCACATACAGGGTATCAGTTCTTCTCTTGATGTCACTGTTCAATTTGGAGTTGAGTTTTGTGTAGGGTAAGAGAAATATATCTAGTTCATTCTTCTACAAGTATCATCCAGTTTAACCAGAACCATTTGTTGAAGATACGGTTGAAAGACCATCCTTGACAGGAGTGACTCCATTTTGTGACTGGGCCCTGAACCTGAGTTCTCAGAAAACCCCATGACCTCAATCTAGGCCCCCATCCCCTAGTTACAGCCAAAATAGCCCAAAGAAATTATTAAAACCCCATGACCTCAATCTAGGCCTCTGTCCCCTAGCAACAACCAAAACTATTGCCCCACTGTTCCAGATGTTCCTGAAGATAAGAAAATTCACCTGCTGCATTCACACCAATCAGGCATTGATCCCCCTATGTTCTTCCAATCATGATAACTTGTTTATTTCTCTGTATAAAAGCCCCTTGATTCTTCTGTCTGGGGCTCTCTTCGTCCTCTACTGCTTTTGAGTGATGGAGGAGGTCAGGGTGAGGGGGAGGGGAAACTGAACTTGAGCTGTCATTAAGTCCTCTTGTGCTTGGCTCAGAATCACTCCTGAGGTCTTCTTGAGCAACTCTACATCCCAGCATGACACTGTCTTTTCTATAATATGCATTGTTGGCCTCTTTGACAAAAGTCAGGTGGATGTAAAAGTCTTGGCTAATATGTGAGGGTCTCAATTTTGCAAAATTTTAGAAGAAAACTAAAAATCATTTAATAGAGTAGTTACAGGTATTTACAGAAAATGGACTATAGTTTAAATTAGGAACAATCTGAAAATCAATTTCAATATTGAACTAGTAAAGATAATTAAAAATTGTGCGTCATCTAACGTATATTAGGTAAATTCATCCTCTTCTCTTTGTACTCGTGTGATGGCTATTCTTGTTTGTCAACTTGGCACCAACTAGAATGAGTTACAATCCAGAAATGGAGGGCATACATGTGAGAAATTACTTTTGATTGGTTTGAAGTGGATAAATCCACTTCTATTCTTGACCTTTGAGGTAGGAAGACATACAACTTTGATATAGATGTTGAGGTTGGAAGACACACCTTTAATCTGGGCCATTTCTTCTGCTAGAAGCCTTTTTTAAAAAAAAAATATTTATTTATTACTTCAGGTTACATCTCCATCACATTGTCCTCTTTCCACCCCTCCCAGTCCCGCCCTCCCACCCTCTAACCCCTAACCCTTCCATCCCACTACTCTGGAGTGGAGTGTCCCTACATAACAGTCCCCCACCCCAGTTCAGAAGTCATATGAGAGCCAAGAGCCTCCTGGTACACCGGGGGCCTACAAGGCAGCACCACTAGGGCAAAGGGTCTCATTGACAGGAAAAAAGTCTATGTCATGCTCCCTTTGGTTCATTCATTGTAGTATAGTTATCCTGTACTATATGACTAAAATCCAACTATAAGTAAATAGATGCCATGTGCATACTTCTGAGTCTAGGTTAACTCACTCAGGATAAGCTTCTTTATTTCCATCCATTTGGCTGCAAATTGCATGATTTTGTTGTTTCTGATGGCTGAGTAGTATTCCATTGTGTAGAATGTTTTTTATTCCATTCTTTGGTTGAGGGACATCTGGGTTGTTTTCAGTTTCTAGCTCTTACAAATAAGGCTGCTATGAACATAGATGAGGAAACATGGCCATCCTGCCAAAAGCAATATACAAATTCAATGCATTTCCTATCAAAATATCACCACAATTCTTTATAGACCTGGAAAAAGCAATTCTCAACTTCATATGGAATAACAAAAAACCCAGAATAGCTAAATCAATCCTGTACAATAAAAAAAATCTGGAGGTATCACCATCCCAGATTTCAAGCTGTACTACAGAGCAACAGTAATAAAAACAGCATGGTACTGATATAGAAACAGACCAGTGGATCCATGGAATCGAATCAAAGACCCAGAAATAAACCCACACACCTATGGTCACTTAATTTTCAACAAAGAAGCCAAAACCATACAATGGAAAAAGGACAGCATCTTCAACAAATGGTGCTGGTCCAACTGGATGTCAACATGTAAAAGAATGAAATTAGACCCATCATTATCACCTTGTGCAAAACTTAAGTCCAAGTGGATCAAAGACCTTAACATAAAACCTGACACACTAAATCTATTAGAAGAGAAAGTGGGGAAAATCCTCGAACTCATTGGCACAGGTGACAACTTCCTGAACAGAACACCAACAGCTCAGGACCTGAGATCAACAATCAATAAATGGGACCTCATGAAACTGAAAAGCTTCTGTAAGGCAAAGGACACTGTCATTCGAACAAAACGGCAGCCTACAGACTGGGAGAAAATCTTCACCAACCCCACATCTGACAGAGGGCTAATGTCCAAAATCTACAAAGAACTCAAGAAATTAAATGCCAAGAAACCAAATAATCCAATCAAAAAATGGGGAACAGAGCTAAACTGAGAGTTCACAAAAGAAGAATCCCTAATGGCTGAGAGACACTTGAAGAAATGCTCAGCATCCCTAATCATCAGAGAAATGCAACTCAAGACAACTCTGAGATTCCATCTCACACCTGTCAGAATGGCTAAAATCAAAAGCTCAATGACACCACATGCTGGCCGAGGGTGTGGAGAAAGGGGAACCCTCCTCCAATGCTGGTGGGAGTGCAGGCTTGTGCAACCACTATGGAGGTCAGTCTGGCGATATCTTAGAAAACTTGGAATAGCTCTGCCTCAGGACCCAGCCATACCACTTCTGTGTATACATCCAAATGATTCCTCACCAAATGACAAGGAAGTTTCCTCATCTATGTTCATAGAAGCCTTATTTGGAATAGAAGCCTTTTACAGAAGAAGGAACTTTTAGCTCTTTGCCTACTTGTTCTCAACTTGCTAATATAGACTTTCCTTCACTGGCATTAGAGGCTAATTCTTTGGGAGTCCAGCAGATTCCAGCAAAGAGAACCGATCCGGTTTTGTGGACCAAGCAACTATTGAATTTTTGGACTTTCCTTTAACAGCCAGTCATTGTTGGATTAGCTAGAGTGCAGTCTGCAAGTCATTCCAATAAATTCCCTTTACACACACACACACACACACACACACACACACACACACACAGAGAGAGAGAGAGAGAGAGAGAGAGAGAGATTCTTTTTATAAATTCTGTTAATCTAGAGAACCCAGGCTAATATTACTTGTTTGCTGAAAAATGGAAGGTATCTCTGATTTTTCTCTTCGGCTGATCAGAAAGATGGAAATTGAGTGTATGGATTTCTCAAGGATGAATTTGATATCACCTAAGACTGCTTTTCTGAATTGTAAAGAAACTCTGTGGCGTTTTGAATATAAATGGACCCCAAAGACTCATATATTAGAATGTTTAGTCACCAGGGTATGATACTATTTGAAAGGATGAGAAGGATTGGGTGTTGTGGCTTTGCTAGAGGAAGCATGTCACTGTAGGTGGGCTTTGAGGTTTCAAAAGCCCAAGTCAAGCACAGAGTCTCTGCCTGTTGATCAGGATGCAGTTCTACAGCACCAGTCTCCATGCTTCCCACCATGATGATAACAGAACAAACCTCAGAAACAGTAAGCAGGCCCCCAGTTTAAATCTTTTCTCTTATAATAATTGCCTTGGTCATAGTGTCTCTTCAGAGCAACACAAGTGAGTAAATCACTCCACCTACAGCAAGCAGCAGCCCCAGGTTAAAGTTGCTACTTAGTTGTCTTGGAAGATCTGTTATTAGAATATCTATTTAAATTGGTGTAAGGATAAAGAATGTGTATTTTATCAACTGAAATCCCTGGGGAACTTTTAGTCATGTAGTGATTCTGGGCTTAAAATGTGTGATTCAGCTACTGTGTTTGGTCTTGCTTGATTTCTTTTTTCTCCTGCTCTTTTTTTATTATGCAGGTTTCACTCTTGGGGTCCCTAAAACCTGCCCAACTGTTCTAGGCTCACCCTTCATTGCCTCTATGTGAACAGCACCCTCATACTTAAATTTCAGTTGCAAGGTGCTCTGGCTTTGAAGTGTGCCAACTTGGTTACACTATGTAATATTTCCCAGAGTCCTTTGCTCTGATTAGTCTGACAACAAGAGAAATCAAGTTTTAGAAATCAAGGTAACAGTAGTATCCCACATATTGATGTCTTAGGGAATAGATACAGGTCAAGCCATTCTCCAGTCTCTGTTTCAGCATGTTGGCTGAGGGCAGCTGAATGACCTGCAGCAAGTTTCCCAGGATCCCATGCTTCTCATCTGTCAAACCCCAGTCCGGAGTGAGTGCCACTATACTGCTAGGCCATTATTTCTCCTGTAAGCTCTTTACCGCAACAAGGCTATTATCAAGGAGAGACTAACCTACATGTCAGTACCCAACAAATCTCAGCAAATTCTTTCCTTTAATCTGATCTGTGGCTACAGGTAGAAGAAATAGCCACAGAAGACTCTGACTAGTGTCCATAAGCATGCCAGTGAATGGACCTTTTAGGCTTAGCACCCATCCCTCAGCCAGTCTCTGAGGGTTATAATTAGTATTTTTTGGGTGGGGTTGTTTGTTTTTGTTTTTGATAGGTCTGACCTCAGTCACTTGCTAATTCATTGATATCCCATCTACACCACCAGAGTAGAAATCATTAGTTTTATCAGGTGGAGTCAGGACTATTTCCTAGAAACTCAGAGAAGTAGATGGTACAGAAGTCAGTTTTTCTACTACTATTTCTTCTAAAAATGTGATATGAGATTAACCTTGGCAACCTTTCACCTTCAAATCTAATTTAAGAAACTTGTTTTTTGAGTTCTGTACCTGAGACTGGGCAATGGGCCTGCTTCTGTCAACTTCTGCATTAAATCAATGCTAACTAAACAGAATTCCACAGACCATTTCTGCCCTCTGTATGCCAATTTATAAACTGTCCACTACAGGACAGAGTCACCTGAAACTTTCCGGACTCTATAGATGCCTTTGGGTCAGGGGACCAGAAGTAGATCTATTACTTTGCAGGTCCTGTCAACACACAGACACACTTCATCCACTGTTCAAAAGAAAGTGCTGGGCACAGAGAAAGAGGAGGTACTCCCAGAGTACCAGCTCAGGAAAGTACAAAGTGAGGATCAAGTGTCTTGACAGCAGTTAGAACATCTCACAGACTCTATTAAGCAGTTTCTGAAGGAAATTAGGAAGCAAGTTTAAGGCCAGTTGTTTTTACACTGTTTTCAGCCATCTGAGATTTCACTGGAGATGCTTATGGCATCTCATGAATGCATAATAACCCTAAATGCCACCCAAGTAGCAATAGGAACAAAGACTGAAATGAATTTATTAGCTTTAAGACAAAATGAAAGGAACATTACAGAAAAAGGTGCTGTTTATTTTTAAATGCATGTCAGCTTTATTAAGATGTAATTCACATACCATTTAGTCTGCCCATCTGTTCTTTTATTTTAATCCTAGAGTCATTTCCTTTGCATTTAGTTCCCATTAAATGTTTGTTTAGTTATAGTCTTTATTTACTCTGCATGGATCAGTTGCTGTTCAGGAAGAAGACATTTGTGCTTTTCAAGGTTGAGTAGAATGCTATGAAATAATAGAATAGGTGAACAAGGCCATTCATGAGTGGAATGGCCTCTCTTAAAGGCCTTAAAGAGTCCACTTAAAGAGTGGACACTCTTACTGTATTTTGAAAGGTATTTTCAAGGAATTTCAGCTCCATCTTTTATGCTCTAGACAACTTTAGTATTAGTTTTCATTTAGATTTCAAAGAACTTATTGTAAACTAAAATCAAGTTCTGAGCTCAGTGCTTTATAATCCCACTGAAAGTAGCGAATCTTCTCATCTTTGTTTTCTGCCTTGAGCCAGGTTTTAAATCCATTGTTTACATCCATTAGTAAATTGTATGTTTATTTATGAAAATACTGAGTTAGTTTGATAAGGCTACCATATCAAAGTACCATAGACTGGGTCATTGAGCAACGGAAATGTACACCCTCCATATTCTTGGAGTGAGAAGCAATTTAAGGCGTATTCTTTGTTAGGCTATAAGAGAAGAATTTACTCTGGGCCTTTCGCCTCAAATGCTATCTTCTCCCTTTGCCTTTGCATGACCATTAATCCATGTGTATGCCATGACCTAAACCTCTTTTTAAAAGGACTCCATTGTGCTCGATTAGGGTTTGCTCTGTGTTAATCCCCATCTCATTAGCTAATCAAAGTCTGTCATCTCTATCACACTCTTGGGATCAAGACAAATATACCACATGAATAATGCAGAGAACAATTCAGCCCCAACAAAAATGACTTGGCAGAATTTTTATTCCTTTGTTTGTATTACTTACTGCAATTAACTACTTTGGTCAAATGAATTTTACTGCAAGTGAGGATGATGATGATGATGATGATGATGATGATGATGATGATGATGATGCTTTTATCACCAGAAAGTCAGCAATGGCTGAAGAATGAAGGGTTACTCGGAACCTCAGACTGACAGAGCTGGCTGATCTCAACAGTTGGAACTGTTTCTGTTATCATTTTTTAACCTACAGCATGCTGTCTAGTCATACTCTGATTATTGGAACTAATGGAAAGCTACAGTGTAGACAATGTATATTTGTAGGTGAAGTCTAATGGCTCTCTTTGTTGTTCTGTTAAAAATCTAAGTGCTACAGAAAAACAGTGGCCTTGAGCTGAGAGGGGCTGATATGTAGGGACAATCCACATTGGAGAAATGGGAAGGGTGGGAGAGGGAGGAGAAGGTGGGAGGGTGGAACCAGGAGGGGTGGAATGAGGGCACTGTGATGGGGATGTAACTTGAAGCAATAAACAAACCAAACCAAACCAAACAAAACAAAACACACACAAAAAAAGAAAAAAGAAAAACAGTGGCTTATTGATTTTTTTTTTTTTTTGCTTTGTTTTAAGATGGTATTGCTATGCTGCCCAAGCTGTACTCAACTCCCAGCCTTCAGTGTGGAGCGGGAAAATAATGTTCTTCCTGTTTTGTTTAGTGAGGGAGGTTACAGGGGCAGAGGGAAGAGATGAAGGAAAAGGGAGATGACTGGGATTGGGGTACATCAAATCCATCCCAAGGAACTCAACACCACTAATCAGCAGTGTCTAACAATATCAACAGCCCCTTCCCCTCTAACCTTCTTTCTCTCCTACCTAGTATTGGGGGGTTGGAAGGGACAGAGGTGGTATAAAGAGCTAGAAAAAATATAATAAATAGCCAAAAAAAAAATCTGGCTACAATTGGGCTTCTCTGAATGCATAATATCCAAAGGGTATTCAAACATTCACCTTAAAGTTTACCTCCTTTTATAAGACCTTCAATGTTTCATTGTGCAGTATGCTTCTATAAACTCTTTACTGATTTATGTGATAGAACACCTCTCTCTAGTTATTTGAACTTTGACTCACAACACACTTAAGTTGCAGTTTCTTCAAAAAGGTTGAGATACTTCCTCCTATCACCCTCACGGCACCATACAATTCAATTCTACCAAGAAATATATGCTTACATCAGGTTTCTGAGATAACTCTGACTCCCAGTTCCACCTCACCAAGGCACAGCAGTCAAGCTTCCATCTCAGTCCTGTCTGTATTTGTCCTTTGGTTTCTGTTTTCCATATTACATTTCCTCTGAGGATTGATCACTTCTTTGTCTGGACCTTCTCAGGCTTTGCTTATGAAATTTTACAGAATGTATTCAAGAACATCTAGCAATGGATCTCCATGAGTATTTTTCATCTTACAAACTGGGCAATCTACTTATTATCACCCTGGAAATGACACCTGCCTATTTTATTAGCTTGATAACATTATTCACCAACCTGCACATCCTCCTCCAGTAACACCAAAGGATCAGGATAAACTTCTAGCAAGAAGAGACATTCTGAGATGATAGGTGAACTGAAGGACGATCTCAGGGAGATAGGGTCTATCTTTAAAATATTTGATAACCAATAATAAGTAGTAGTAATGAAACATCTTCAAAATGACCGTGATGTAGACTCAAAAGAACACTGAAATTTACCAAATATGCCTCGGAGGCCTTGGCTTTCTTAGCATGACATCATGGACTTGCTAACTACTTGAGAGGCTAGAATCACAACAGGGACAGTGGAGACATAAAGAACTGGACATCAACCCTCCTGAACTGTTGGGATTATGTCTCCATCACATAATCGAGGTTCATCCAGCTACAATTACTCCAGTCATCTTCCTGTCTTTGAATCAATGAATAGCCTACTCTATGGAGAGGTCAGATTGGTTGATCAGGCCCTGACCTACTTATTCATTCACTCTGTAAATGTTTACCCTAAAAGTGAGCTAAGCATTAAATATATTTTGGAAGTTTAATAAATAAATGAAATGAGTAGATATATGAGTAAGCCAATGAGTAAAACTATTTTGATCATCAATTCCCTTTTGTATTAGTCATTTTTGTTGTTGTTATTGTTCTGTGATAACTTTCACAGAAAGCAGCCTCAGAGGGAAGGGTTTATTTTGACTTAAGGTTCTAGAGGGATAAATTCAATTATCACACTGGAGCCATGTATGATGGGAGAAGCAAGAAGCTGGCTTTTTGTTCATCCAACACAGAAACTAAAGGGAGAGAACAGAGCAAGTGCAGGGAGGCTATGAACCCTCAAAACTCTCCTTCAGTGACACACTTTTACTAGCGAAGCTTTGTCTTCTAAAGGCTCCATAACCACCCCAAGCCTTGCCACCAACTGGGGACCGTGTTCAAATACATGAGCACACGGGGAAACTTTTCCCATTCGAATTACAACACCTTTGTAACACAAATATGAGCTATTCTCAACAGAGACAGAGACTTCTCAGGTTGAGATTAAAATGACAGAGAAGTGGTGTTTGTATCTAAGATGCTGCTGAGAGGACTGGGCCATAGGCACCAAGCTAACACTTCTGGGAGGAAGAGAAGGAGAAAGAAACAAAGACAAAACACTATCATCTCATAATGCTGATGCTCATATCTTGCAAATTTTCTTGCTTATGCCACAAATATTTGCATCTTTACAAACTGATAGTGATTAGAAACATGTCAGTATGTTCTAGCTTACCTCTATGTTTGTCCTGTAAATCATTCTATAGCTCCTGGGATTGTTTTTTTTTTTTTTTTTTTGGGGGGGGGTTGCTGTTTGGGTTTTGAAAAAGAGTCCCACTGTGTAGCGCTGGCTGTCCTGGAACTGCTGTGTAGATCAGACTGCCCTCACACTCAGAGTTCCCACTACTTCTGCTTCCCACGTGCTGGGCCTAAAGGAGTATGGCATCATGGTCAGCTCCATTTCTCATGTTTTAAATACTGATTTTGTTGTATCTTGTGCTGTATATCAAGGTCTTCCATTGCAGATTGCTTGCTTAGTTCAATACACCTGCTATATTTGGCCTGTATCTGGGGCAACAAATCTGTTAACTTACAAAGTTAATAAGATACAAAGTTAACTCACAAACCTACAATGATTTATTTTCTTATTTGTATAGCATAGGCTAAAAACAGAAGTATTTTACCACAATTAAGGAAGCAATTGTTTTGCTTAGTCATTCTAAAACTTCCCTTGGAACATGAGCCTCTCAGTTCAGATATTATGGTATCTTGGTTTGTCTCAGAATGCCCAAAGACTTGTGTATTAAAACCTTGGTTACCAGGTGATAGGCTTTTTGGAGTTGACTGGATCATGTGAGTACCACTTCATGTGTTAATTTGATGGCACTACTAGAAGGTGATAGTGAAGTGCCAAGATGATAAGCCTTACCATGGACAGAGAAACCATGGAATCTGCCAACCACTGTCAGTAACCTCTGACATTATGAGACAAATCTTTCCTCTCTCTAAACTAGTTTTCTCAAGTTTTTGTCACAGAAAAAATTGCCCTAAATATGGCTAGATTCATACTTGTGTAATGTAATAAAGTCTAAATATGTTTTCTAAGTAAATGGCTGAACAGATTAGCATTCTCCAGGTGAGGTAGGGTTAATTCTGGTCATACATCCAAAAGGAGTATGAACAAGCCACGGGGGGAGTCATGAAGCAAGTGGAGAATCAGAAAAATATTTGATATAAAGAGATTTTTAGATGTGCAGCTTAATGAGGAAATGTTTAAACATTTGAGAGAGTAATTATCTCCAATGTCTGAAGTAAGCATATTCAAAAATGGCCTCTTACCAACTTCAAAACCCATGAAAATAGGAAAGTTACCTTATTATATTATTCCATCTTCAGGACATATGGCACAGATTATACATTTGATCAGTATATATAAATGATGAATTCCTGAATGAATGGGTTAAAAAAAGGCAGATTTGGGCTAAAGAACCAACAGATTTGTATCAAAGGAGAAATGTTCAAAACCTAAGTGACCTGGGTTTTTAGATAATGAGTTCCGTAATATGTAAGCTTTTTGGTGGGGAGGGTTATTTGTTCTGTCTGTCTGTCTGTCTGTCTGTCTGTCTGTCTGTCTGTGTGTCTTCTGAGACAGGTTTTTCTGTGTAGTTCTGGCTGTACTAGAACTCACTCTATAGACCAGGCTGGGATCGAACTCAGATTCTATTTCCTCTGCCTCCCGCGAGTTGGGATTAAAGGCATGCACCACCGCCACCAGTCTTGTGATATGTAAGTTATTGAAATAAAAATCTAGATAGCTACCAGATGGGTTTCTTAATAGTAAGATATTCTGATTTAGTTCTAAAAATATGTATCCAACATGAATGTGATAAATTACTTCACCAGGGAAATTATTTAACCATCTTGGTATTGGTGATAATTAATATAGGGCCCAGAGAAAATAAAACAAATTGGCTATATTGGACTGTCACTACTGTCAAAAGAAAATCACAGTGACAACAGGACTCACAGTAGGCATTCTATTACTTATTAAATAAAGTTCCTTTAACAATGTTTTTATTGTTTCAAACAAGACTTTTATAAAAATAAGTGAGTAAAAAAAGAAAAACTGCTTGTATTTTAAATGTCTCTACAAAAGCCTTGCAGTTGATGTATTGATCGGAATGGGCTTTCCTATGTAAAGGATTCCCCATATATCTAATTTTAGATAACACTTTTCATAGATATGGCTTGATTCTATACAGATTTATGGGCTGATGTATTTTGGGGAGACAGAACTCTGCTAAAATCTTTGGTGCTCCATTATTTTTTCCCAATCATCTTATCTAATACCTAGAGTTTTCTGTTTCCAGTCATTGAAATATTGATTATTTTAACAGCACAGAATCAGCCCTGTCAAAGTGAGACCCTCACAACTAGTCCTAATTGGACCTCTTTCAAGGCCTTTTCTAGCTTCAGAATTATTTCTTCTTGAGTATTGTTTACACAAGATTGGAGGTATTCAAAGGAGCCCTTCAAACACAGTAATGCTGTAAAAACCTCCTTTACTAATGTAAAAGCCCTGCCCAGGAGCTTGGGCTAGTTGAGTCAGGACTTACTGATAGATTCCTGAATTTATACAGAGCTTAAAAGATGTGCTCTTTGATCCCAAGCACATCAAGGAGTGAGCTAATGTAGTTCTCACTGTAGTATTTAATAAGGAAACTTGCATAGGGTTTTAGAAACTTTCCATTTGAAGGTGTGTCCTTCTAAATAATACAGAACATATCAATAAAAAAAATAGGGGTGAGAAGACAATAAAGGTTGTAAATTGTGCTTAACCTGCACTCCTAGGACATAGAATTTGAGACATTCAGAAGGAAGGGAAAATGTCAACTTTACTGTCTTTCTACAAACTAGAACAGTTGAAGCTAACAACTAAATGAGCTTTTATACTACCTAAATGCACATAACTTATCTGTAACATTAGCATATCTATTGTTATGCCACAAGACCACAGGGAAGGAACAGAACCTAGCCGCAATAGCAATAATGATAACCGATCTCTAGACATTTCATGTGTAGTGTGTTTTATAAAGCCTTGGAGATGGAGCATTGACTCAGGGCCTCTTTACATGTATATTATACCACCGATGAGCAATTCCTTTTTCTATCCTATCTTTAATTATTTATTCAACAGTTAGCTTTTCTACTACATTTAAAATATCTTGAAAAGGAATTTTTTAGCTGGGCCTGGTGGCATATACCTTTAATTCCATCACTCATGAGGTAGAGGCAGGTAGGCCTCTATGAGTTCAAAGCCAGCCTCGTCTACAAAGAGATCCATGACAGGCAGAGCTGTTACACAGAGAAACCCTGTCTCGAATAACCAATAAATAAATAAACACATACATACATACATACATACATACATACATACATAAATACATAAAAAATAAAACAGATTTTTTGTCATGTCTCAAATATACATTGTGGTTCAAACATAATAGGTTTAAAAAAAGTATCTAATCACGAGAAATAACTTCAAATGATAATAACTATTAATAGGTCTACTCCCAGGTCTTCACACTACCAAAAGCAAGTAAAGGAAGGAGGAGAAGAGGAGAAATAGGAGGAGAAAGAGGAAGAAAACAAAAGTTGAAAAATGCAGCACTCTGGAGACAGATTTAGTCAAGAGGGTCAGAAGTTTAGGGCCAATGTTAACTACCTTACAAGTTTACCCTATGCTACATGAAATCTTTCTCTCTCTCTCTCTCTCTCTCTCTCTCTCTCCCTCCCCCCAGTCTCTCTCTGTCTGTCTGTCTTAGGAGCCATACCCCTTCATCACCATGGAGCCACCCACCCACCCCCGTTCTTTCCCCACCATGAGCTGTATCCTTTATCCCTTCAAATGACAAAAATAATTAATATATGTGCTTTCTCCTCTTTAAAATTTTCATATGCTGAAGAATATGTTTGATACTGATTTTATGAATCAAAATAATGTCAACAATGCCCTTTCTTACTATTAGCGAGGCTTATATGAAGTTGTGATCTGTCTTCACAGCTGTTTGTATGATATTTTACTTAGTTAATAATTCTCTGTTGTACAGTCAGACAAATGGGTAATTGAGTAACATACTCATGATCTTCCTCTAAGGACTATCCACTGGGGAAGGCCAGAAGCTCTCTCAGATCATAGTGTCAGACAGAATTTCAGGGTTCTTAGTGGTTTCCCTAGCAAGTGTTGCACTCTGTTTGATTTAACTCTTTTCTATTGAGGGTTTTGTTGATTTTCTTAACCTGAAAAGACACCCCATGCCCTTCTTTCTAGCAGGGGTTACTATGGTGGTTATTTGAAATTCCCTGCTAACATTTCAAGGTAACAGCTTTTCCAGATGACCCTTTGACTTTCACAATTTTGTCAGCTTCTTTGGTTTGTTTGGTAGATGGTTTTCCCACTAAAAACCCTATGTTTCAATAAACCCCTCTGTTGTAAGCAGATTTTCTATTGCTATCATAAAAACCCAAGACTAAAAGCAACTTGGAGAGGAAAGGGTTTATTTTCCTTCAAGCCTTGTGCCACAGTCCACTGAGGGAAGTCAAAGTTAAGGCAAGAACTCAAAGGAGGAATTTGGAAGAATGAACTGAAACAGAGGCCATGGAGAACTGTAACCGAACTTTTAAATTATTATTTAACACTTATTTATTTATTACTAAATTCACTTATAACAAACACCATCAATTTCTTAACTATTAATCCTATAAATTCCTACAACCCCTTTAACCTATCCACTAAACCTATTGATAATTATAACAACTACTTTTATAACCTTTTAGAATGATACAGTCTCTGGGGCAGGTCCTCAGTCGTCAGGAACATAGTCTTTGTTTTAGATTCTTTAACACACTTAGCAGTCCTTCTTCTGGATCTCTCAGATGTAGGTTCGTCAGGGTAAGTTGGTTATTACAGTCTCACCTTAAATAAGGCTTCATGCTTTCTTCTCTGTGGGAGACCCCAGCCGTCTGCAGGCCAACTTACTTCTTTTGAATCAGGAACTCAGCTTCTCTGCCTCAGTCCTTAAAGCCAGGCACAGTTTCCCCTAGGCCACTGTTTGGACAGATCAAACCCCTCCAGGCAAAAGCTGAGCCACAAGGGTCCAGTCCTTGGCCTTTTGGTGTCTTGCTCAGGCTTTCTTTGCTCACTGGCTTCTTTCTGCTTCAGGGAGAGAGCTGGCCATCAATGGCCAGCCCTTTTTTCAGCAGGACTCTTGGAGCTCTCTAGCATCAGGGGCCTCTTCTCTTTCTGGGCTCCATGCACTGTCCTTAAATAGGAGGAACTCTGTTTCAGCTTAATTTGGGCTCCACCCACTTAGCAGCTGAAAACAATGTCAGGCCAGATACTTTGTTTCTTCAATTCTATTGAGTCTTTCCTGTTTTCCTGACTTCAAACTTGTTTTTCAGTCTATTGAGTCTTCCCTGTTTTTGCTTACTTCATGCTGATAATGCTCTTCAGGCCCCGAATTAAGAGACAGTATCAGAAACTCCTATATATTTTCTAAATCTAATTTATCTAAATCCTACAGAGAACATTCTTCACTAGCTTTCTTCTAATGGTTTGCTCAACTTGCCTTCTTACACAAAGCAGGACCACTTACCCATGGATGGCACTGGGCCCTCCTATATAAACCACTAGTTAAGAAAATGTCCAGAATATTTGTCTACAAGTGAGTTTATGGAGGCATTTTCTCAGTTACAGTTCTATCCTCCCAGATATGTCTAGGACTATATCTGTGTCAGGTTGACAAGCAGCACCCCTCATCCTCCAGATGTGTACCCCAATTCTATTATTAGGAATCTGCAGTGAGGGGAGGCACTCAGTCTCTCATATCAAAGCCTTCAGTTCAGACCTTTGCCACACCCTCTATCAAATACCTGTTCAGTTTGATCATCTACTAACTTCTTCTAAGACCACGATGTCCTTTCATTGTTCATTGTCCTTTCTAAGAGATTTAAGCCCCTCTATGAGTTCAATTTATTCTAGAGATATTTTCTCCCAGGCATCTCATGGTCTTTTCATCCCCTCTGCTCCTCCTAGGTACCCTGCCTCAAACCCCTTCTGTGTGCCCCTATTCCTGAAATAATAGTCTCTGGCTTTTGTTGTTATTGTTAGAGAGAGAGAGAGAGAGAGAGAGAGAGAGAGAGAGAGACCACCCCATGGAATGGTGGCACCACAGTTAAAGTGGGTCTCCTACCTCAATTAACCTAATCTAGATAATCACCCACAGGGATGCCAAAAGCTAACATAATTTAGATAATGCCACATTGGTGTTTGTGGAGGTTTGTCTCTAAGAAGATTCTAGATCCTGTCAAGTTGTCTATCAATATTAACCATCACAGCTGTACAGATCTTCCTTTTTGGGGTTCAGGATTTAAATCTACTAGGCTCTTATCTAGCATCAACGTCCATGGTATAAAGCATGATTGAATAAGAATGATTGTTCTGACATTCTGACTGTGAAGACAAACAAAAGAGACCAGATCTTGGAAGGTGAATGAGTATAATGGCTGATGACCTGTAGATGGTGGGACTGAGGGCCCAAGACTTTGAGCAAAAGTTTCTAAAAAGAAACACAATTTTCAATGAACAATGAACATTCTGCAAGATTGATGAACTGATTAGAAATTCAAAGATCCAGGAGAAGTTGGAATAATGCAAGTCTAGAGGTTAATTACAGTTTATATTGGGCTAATTTTTAACCCCCTTAATAGCTACTCATTGCCCACCTCTGTGTCTAATGTAACAGCCTTGCGAATAACATATAAATCCTTCCAGAATCTGTTAATAAGCCATTTAGTTGGCTTCTGCCAACTAAAAGGCTAAGAGTGTCATCAGACACCAAGAGCATCTCATCTATGCGAGAGTCTTCTCAGGGGCCAGTGTGTGTCTGTAATTGAGAAAGACATCATTTTCTATGGGCCATCTCATACATCGCTCCTTTCAATGACACATGGCTAGGATTAGAGTAGCATACAACACTGCTTGCCCCAACATGGTTAATGACAAACTTACTCCCTTTTATTTCACATGCTTTTGAATACAAGCTTTTCTAGATAATATTATAAATATCTGGGTTGGTTGACCCTAATTTTAATACTTCATAAAAATATCAGTAGCCAGTTGGATCATGTTACATGGTGAACACGTCCCTGGAGAGAAGGCTTATGTCTCTCAGAGTGTTTAGGATATGTTACTCTTGTACTTGGTACTCTGATGGGCTAGCTTCTGTTTACAATTTTTGTCTCAGTTTCCATAATGGATGCTGCTAGTGAGGAGGGAAACAAATTAGGAACAGTAGTATGCACCTTTAAATGTGGATATATTTTTAGCTTTTCTTTCTCACTTAACATCAAAAGAGCTAACGTAAGGTAAATCAAAGTTATTTGTAAAACATTAAGTGACACACAAGAAGTCATTCCTTTGTAGTGCTCTTAGCCCTGGAGGTGCCATAGGTGCATCTGAAATTTAGTTAGGGATCAGATTCTTACTGGTCCACCTTAGACTTTGATATTAATCATTCAGCAGACATTTTTATATGGGAATGGCAGTAGAGACCTGAAGAAACACCTCAGAAGACTCCAGGGGGCTATTAGAATTATTTATGGTTGCTTATGTTCTAGTCACAAAACATAGGTATGGGAAATGAGAAATTTGTGACAAAAGGAATAGCATTCTGGGGGAGGTAGCATGAATAATTCAGCAAATCCCAAGTGCAGTCATTTGCCTTACACATGGGGTGCTTTTCAGGAGGACTTCTGAGGCAGGTGGGGACTTATAAGGAAAGTTTGTGGAGTCCAACATTTCAAGGGGAAGGATAGCATTCCTTGTGCCACAGAGAGCTCCAGCAGGATGAAGACATGAGCCATAGAGGAGGGTTTGTAAGCACAGGCGTGAGGCAGGGAATGGCAGTGACAGTAGCCAGCCAGGGTCAGGTCGGTGGGTGCTCAGGGTTCTTTACTTTCTCTGCAAAGGATGTGAACAAAACACTTTGCCTGGTTCTATTGTCCCAGATTCTAACTATTTTACAGCCTGTACTCAGTTTCCAATGGATGACATTGTTTGTAGATCTACTTATTTAATTTTGTCAGATTTTCAACTTTATTTAAAAAATGTTACTTGAATTAAAGATGATAAAACAGGTATCTTTAAACACACAAAAGACTGCCTTAAAAAGTCTGTTACTTATGTTTTTTCCCTTTGTAATTGTATCTTATACTCATACCTGTCATAGGCCTTAACAGCCTAAAGATGTAACTAATAATGTACCCGAAGACAGCAATTCATAACTAAAAATGACAACAAAAGCATAAAGATAAGTAAGAATGTCAGGTGAACATGAGTTTATGTAGTAGCCCTTCATGAATCATTTTAAGTACTCAAAATTATTATATATTACCAATGATCACAGAATACATGTGTGGTAAAGGTATGAAAGACATGTGCTCAACAAATAGACTACAATTTCATATTCAGAGAGGATATAATGGGGACATTTTTAGTTCTATAACATTTATATATATTTTTAAAATTGACTTAAGAGCCATTTACACCAAATGCTAATATTTGTTTAGTGATGTTTTTGCAAATGAGTCCTGTATATTTAATATGCTTTGTTTTAGAAAATATAAGCAAGTTATACTATAGAGTCTATACTCGCTGATTCTGCTAGGAATGCTCACATCTATTTTAACTCCCAAGAATAAAGAAGAAAGAAAGAAGAGAAAGAGTCAGAGCACCCACTATTCTCTAGCTAATCTCACCATTTAATACTTGAAAATATTTTTCATCCAACATTAAGATACAAAGATACAACCTTTTGAACAATACGATATGTAAAATATTTTATAAAGGATAACTCCTATGCCAAGAATATAGTATGCAATGAAAATTGAAATCACCATGATTTTCCTGTTAAATATTAAAATTGCACAAAAGTTATAAGAGGAACTATCTCTCATACGAGAAGCTACATTTAGCAAAAGTATTCTGGAATAAGAATTGGAAAACTGGCTTTTAACTCAGTTCAGTTTGGCTATGGGTGAGCCAGATGATCTCTCTGCATCTTTAACTCTTTAATGTAAAAGAAGACTTCTTGTGAGAGTCCACTCAGCCAATGGAAACATAGCAAAGTATTAAGAAGTTTGATTATAGTCATAGTAAGGTATGCGAGAATTAGCAGTCATGTTCTTACATGATACATTTGTGGTCAGACAGCATGAGAGCACTCAGCTCTTTTTGTTCAAAGATAAGGTGTGGCACTACTGGGACTGGAGCTGCATCTGAACAATTCAGTGAACTACATGGGAAGCCAGGTAAGTCTCAGTGGCCATTGTTGCCTTAGGCTCTTCTCAGACATTGTGAATATTAATTAAAGAAATTAAATAATGAAGTCATGAATGATTTCATTACTAACAAGGCCAAGGTGGGTTCTGGGATATGGGAAGAATTTGGCTTATTTATTTACAATCTGAGGCAAGAATATTATATGCCAAAATTTGCATTCCTCCACCTAAAACTGTGAATTCCATTTTTTAAAAAACTGAAGCTGAACTATTCTTTCCCAACAAGCTTTTTTTTTTTTTTTTTTTTTTTTTTAATTTCTCTGTGCCCACAACCTCCATAAATGCTCAGTGCAGCAGGGAGATTGGTCTTCTGCTTTTTAGGAAGAACAACTCAGGGCTGAAAGACAGTTCAGCCTCATTAAAGTAAAGAATTAAATTTAACCTTCTCTTGGTGCCCACCACTCTCTAGAATGCCTAGAGCCTCCCCCTTGGGAAGGTAGTTTCCCATAGGTAAGTAGACCATGGTTGGCCACTGAACTCTGATATGCAGAGACTATTTTTCCAAATTATACAACTCCTCTGGGACCATCTCCTTATTAGTTACAAGTAATAACAAACAGACCTAACTTAGTAAGTTATATGAGAGATAATAGAATAGTTTATATAAAGTTCTCTGCAAACTAATCAATCAAATATGGGGCAGTCATGTGTGGCACACAAAGTGGCTATGTCTATGTTGGCTCCCATCTCTGTGCCCTTTTCTTCATTTTCCATGAAAATTACATTTTAAAATAGTGATGTTGTTGCAATGCTTTCATTTTACTGCCACTAAAATACATAGAGGATAGTTGGGTCTCTAACAATTGAAATGAAACTTAAGATTCTAGTTTATTAAGATATAATGGAGTCATTGCTCAAAGAACTCAGCTGTGGTTCTGTGTAGCCACACCCAACACAGGCTCCATCATTTCATTTGTCAACATCTTATCTCTGAGTGGATCGTGCTTCCCTAACACATCTTCTTTTGTGCTATTTCAATATCAACTTGACAGCTAGAGTCACTTGAGCAGCAGGAGCCTCAGCTGAGAAAATGCCTCGATAAGATGGGGCTGTAGGCAGGCCTATAGCGCATTTTCTTAATCAATGATTGATGTGGGACAGCCCAGGCCATTGTGGGCAAGGGGAGCAAGTCAGTAAGCAGCACCCTTCCCTGGCCTCTGCTTTGGCTCTAGACTCCAAGTTCCCACCTAGTTTGCGTTCCTGCCTTGGATTACCTCAATGGCTGTGATTCATGATAAGCCAGATAAATCCTTTCCTCCCCAAGTTGCTTTTGGTTAGGTGTTTTATGACAGGAGTAGTAACCTTAACTAAGACAGTTTCCAACTGCTAATCCCCTACCACTATTTTGTTTTTATTCAGATTTCTTGTGTTATTTGTTGTAGAAAGGATTCTCTAAGTGAAGAGCCTGTTATCTGCTGCATCAGACCTTCGAAATCAGACTCAGAACCAAAACTGAATTACTGTGTTCCTCTTTGGTTTCATATTGTTATTTTTCCCACTCAGCTGTCACTCTAGTCACAATACTAATCAAATAATTTAAACTCTTTTGTGCTGTGACTTTAACAAAACAGAAACAAAGAGTGCTATTTTTGACTGAAAGGAAGACACAGCAAGGGTCTAAAAATGGCCTCTGTTTTTATGTCATGCATTTGTCACTGAGTCTGAGAAGAGAGGTCTGCAAACAGCTCTTCTGAGACAGCTCTGAGCCCCTATAGCTTTCCATTAATGATGGCATTTCCGGAATTCCATTTTCTTCTGTTATCCTTACTTGGCTTAAGAAAACATCAAATTTCTAGACTGATCTCTAAAATGACTCAGATGAACCCACAGATAGCTAAGGAGAGAGGGGATGTAATTATGTGATCTCTCATTTGTTGTCAGCTAAGTGAAATGAGAACAGATTCCGTGGGGATTTTCCACTTTCCTCAGGGCTTGTCTTCTGCATACATAATTATCTTAATCATAGAAACAACTGGTTTGTTGAAATTAATTGTGGTCAGTTTCTTTATACCAAGAGCTTTAACATAAACAGATAGTTCATGGTGACATGGCTTGGAAGGTGAAGTGGTTGGCCAGCCCTGAGTGCTTGGGTAAAGCGCCAACAGAACCACACTTGGAGAATGTAAGGATAAGGATATGTCCTTTGCCAAATATGCTACTTTCACTGGTCATTTTCTGGGGTTGTGGGCAGGACAGTTTGGAAAGAGTCTGCACACCAAGGTACGGGCTCCGTTTTTAGATATCCTTGCCTTTGCTCTGGGCACTTCACTTGTTCTCACGTACAACTGATCCTCCCAGCTCTCTAAACAGAGAAATGCTGGAGTGTTTTCTCTTTTAAAACACAGACGACATTAGACTGTTAACTAAGGACCACAACAAGATTATTTTCTTAACGTATTACAAATTTCCATATCCTCTGCTAGATAATGTGTGCTATTGTAATGCTCCATTATTTTTTTTAGAGTTTTGATCTTTCAGGGAAAGATAAAGGGAGTTTCTACAGAAAATATTCATTTTTATACTCTTTTTCAATGTATAGATTTATTGTATATGGAAAATATAAATTATTTGCCTTTGTTTGGTGTTAGAAATGAATGCCCAAAGCCTTAATTCAGAGAAATGTTTTAAGTAGATCACAATGGAAAAATTAAAAAAAGAGAGTGTGAATCAGATGTACTTAGAAGAAACTAATTTCCACCAGTATTTAGTAATAAATAATGAGACACAAAGCCTTTTCCATCTATAGCTCAAGGAGGTGAACAATGATGTCAATTAATAACAAGGGAGAATCTTGTTGTTTTATATATATATATATATATATATATATATATAGTGGAAACAGAGAACATGACTTCATTATTGGGCATACTTTTTCCTTTTCTTATAACAATACAGACAACCTCTGCATGTGTGTGTGTGTGTGTGTGTGTGTGTGTGTGTGTGTGTGTTCATTAAACTGAAATGTATTTATAATGAGAACAAGTGTTCTTTTCCATAAAATTGTTGAGAAGTCTTGCCAGGACACAGAGTTCTATTGACTATGGATCAGGTACTGAGAAGTCCTTATTTCTGAAGTTCTTGCTTGGTAGCATTGAACACATTCTTACCACATTATACATTATCTTAAAATTTTAGCATAACTGCTATCATATATGGAGAACTGCTTTTTTAAAACATAAACATCATAAGTGGGTACAGCTGAGGTACAAAATTATAAATGACCTAAATACTTTGAGAAGATGTCAAAATGCATTGTAATGAAGAACTATATTGAGATGTATTATTTAAAATCTTTAATGAGTACAGAAAGCTTATATATACATGTCTGTGTGTGTGTATTGAATTGTGTAGTTGTTCCACATAAACTTAATCTGTTCAAATAAAAAATTCCTGCTTCTCATATATCATTCCTTTCTTGGTTTTAAACATTTTATCCCAGCCTCTAAAAAATTATACTTCACTCTACACATAATAAAACTTTAGATAGCTTTGCATTACACCCTTCTATAAAAGTTTTAAATTGTCTGACTCTTCCTTGTGTTGTGTCTACCTGTGAACACTCACTGATAACCAGGGCTTCTCTAACAAACTATTCTTTTCCCAAGTCATTCTTTCTCATGTATAATAAACAGAAATCAAATAATAGTTCTTAAATTTAGGTCAATGAGCTATAAGTTAAATCTTTCTTAGTGACATTGATTTTCCTTTATTTGTGGATGAATTTCATGCCGTTCTTTAGTCAATATTCTGCATGGTTGGTATTTGCAGATGTAACTCTTCTTCTTTTTAAAGGACAAAGGTAGAATAGAAGAAAAGACTGAGATGAGGATTTCACATGGCCTAAGCAACATGGATAGGAACAAGAAGGAGTGTTAAGGGAGCATGTTATGAAAACTACTTGTCAGTTGGCAAAGCTGTAACTTCAATAATAAGACAGAGAGGCTTGTGGGATGCAGTATCAATAGCTAAGGAAGACAATAATAAGCGGGTGAAAATATCAAAATCTCATATTTCATTCTAACATGTTTTGGAGCTATTGGTTGCTGTTGACACTTAGAACTCAGAGCATCATGATCAGAGGAGTTCTGTAAGGGGAGTTAGATTAATATAAATTAGATTTAGTAAATATCTAGGGATTTCTGATACAATCTCTTAATCCGGGACATGAAGATCAACTTGGCTGTGGGCAATTAGCCTATCAGCCTATGGACTAAAAACAAGGTTTATGTCCTGGCATTGTTTTCAGCTGCTAATAGCCTTATGAAGTGGGTGGAGCCCAGATTAGGCTGAAACCAGGGGGGCCGTGCTAGAGAGTTATGATATTAGAGAGTTCTCACGGTAGACACAGCAAGCAGTTTGCTTCATCTGATGGAGAAAATGCTGGTGGACTGAAAAGACGATTTCCAACAGAGCTGAAAAATTATGGCCAGCTCTTCCTGAGGCAGAAAGAAGCTGGTGAGCAAAGAAGGCCTCAGCAAGACAGCAAAAGGCCAAGGACTAAACCCTCTGGCACAGCATTTGACTAGAGGGGTTCGACCATTCCAAATGGTGGCCTGAATGGAACTGTGACCAGCTTCAAAGACTGAGGCAGAGAGACTGAGTTGCTAATACAAACTGAATATATTGGTTTACAGACAATTGAGGCTTTTGAGATAGAAGAAATCCTCAAGACTTATTTAAAGTGAAGCTGCTATAGTTAATTTACTCTAAAGAACCTAGATCTGAGATATTCCTGAAGAAAAACTGTTGACTAAGTGCCTTAAAGGATCTACTCCTGAGGTGTTCCTGACAACTGAGGACCTGTCCCAGAGACTGTACCCTTCTAGTTAGGTTTAGTTCTTAGATAATAGTTCTTATATTTATGAATAGGTGGGGTTGTAGTCATTATTAGGGCTAGTAGTTAGGTAAGTGTTTATATTTGTTATAAGTGCATACAGTTATTAATAAATACATTTTGGATAATTAAAAGGTTCATCTTCAGAGTTAAGTTCCTGTTACAGCTACCTCACACCATTTTTTAACACACCACTTTCACACACTCTAGAAATGGAAGGAATTCATTTTCATGTTTCATTTTAGATGGCAATATTGATTCCAAAGCTGGAACAGGGAAAATGGAGTCTCTTTAGCTTTTTAAAAATATGATTTCTCATTTTTATCTCTGAAAGATGACAATAAGCTGAAACACAAATATGCCAATAAAGGCTCATCTTTTACATGGGACACAGAAAATAATTACCCATGTTCTATAGGCCTGTTCAGACAGTTCTAGAGCCCTTTGCTGTATATATCAGAAGAACCTAGATACAGGTCAGAGTTCTTCACAGAATAACTCTATGTTGACTGAGAATGAAAGCAAAGACAATATATGCTGAAAGTTGACTAAAATAAGTCAAGCCAATTATTAAAAATTTTCACCGTTGTTGTTAAATACTTATGCAGCAAGCATAATCTTAACTTTTAGGTGACAAAAAAGGTATCAAGAAGGAAAGTGGCTTGCATAAGAAACAAAGATAAGTATATAGTTAAGTCTTTCTAATATTCACTTTTCCCATTGTAATGACCAAGTGCCTGGCAAAAACAACCTAAGTGAAGAAAGCTGTTGCCTTGGTTTCCCCATCATGGTGGTGAGGCATGCTGGGGTTGATGATGGGAATACTCTGCTGGGGCTCCTCACATTTGTGTTCAGACAGGAGACAGAACATTTAGGTAGGGAATGGGGCTAACCCTAACCTCCAAAGGCACACACCTAGTGGCCCACCTCTGCCAGCCATGCTTCTCACCTCAGAGGTCCAGTTTTCCTAAACACTGAACCAACTGGAGAGTAAGGGTTCAACACACACCAATGGGGGATGGGTTGGATGACTCATTTCTGATTCAAACCAAAATGATGTTCATTTGAAACTATGTGAGAATTCAGCCATAAGAGTTGAATTGTTCCCTTGGAACTGTCAGAGTCTATCCTCTGTGTGCTAAGTAGCCTGCTCTGAGATTTCTGTCCTTCCTAACCCTAGAGATGATGGTGATGGCTATGATTCCAATGCCCTCAATGGCAGCTCTGCATCTCTGTTTTCTAGCATTGGTAAATCTTGGTAAATAGAGTATAGGAAAGACAAAGTATAAGATGTTTATTTCAATCAGTTAACTACCAAACTTGAGGAAAATACCTAATCCTGCACTTTTAGCATTATTTTTAGGAAATTGAAGCTTTAAAGAAGTCCAAGGCAACTTATGTAGATAGAATTACAAGGTTGTACATGCAGTACACTTCATGCAGTTTAGAATTCAGCACATGTTTCTCATATATTAGATGCGCCTAAAATAACTGGGCCTTTGGAGATCAGTCTTTAAATAAATGACAGTGAGAATTAGAACCGAAGTGGTCCAGTATAATGAGCATTCACTCCTAAGTCTATTGCTTCTTTGGTAGCTGTGTGCACAGGCTGAGGTGAGGCAGTATCCATTATCTTTAGAAGGGGAAAAAAATTGAATTTCAGCTAAACAACTCTATTTCTCACTGCTGTCAGGATGACAGGGCACAAATCAAATACCCAGGACCACCTATACATGTGTTTCCTTAGATGACTTCAGAGTTTGACTAGGCATCATTAAATCACAGATACTGTGCAAGGTTTATCACTCCACATTACTAGTAGACTATGTCATTGTCCTAGACTTAGATTTTGTGGGATTAGTGTCAGTAATATAATACAAAAATATCTATTTTTCCCCTTTAGCCATATGTTTTTTTTTCTTTAGCCTGCTCATTTTCAGCCAATAATGGAACTTTCTTTCTGGCTTATTATTGAACTATTATTTTCCACAGAATTAGCTTGTTTTTCTTTAATAAGCTTAGAGTGTTCTCTTTTCTGAACTAAGAAAAAAATCCCCTGAAAATACATACATAATTAAATAATACAACTTTTTTTGAAAATTGCTTGCATATGCGTTTTTCTCAGAATCTCAGGATGCATCTGAGATTCTGCAGAAAATGACTCAAAGAAAAAATGAATGACCATCTATAGAATCCACCTGAGTGCTATGGTAGAAAACATACCCTTACCTAAGAGAGCAATAAACACAGTATTATAATCTGTGACACGAAAGATTTATGTATGCTCTGTGTACTACGACTTATGAGATTCTCTTAGAACCATGTTTTCAGGAGCTGCCTGAATAGTGTGTATGGAAGCAACCTGCCAGGAGAAAACCAGAAAAGCTGAGTAGATTTGATTCTAAATTGTCATTGTCTGTGACCTTGAAACAAATTGATAGATGTTATTCAGATTGTCTTAGGAAAATGTAGTTAATTCAACTTTCTAATTCAAGTCAATTTGTATCTATACATCCTTCACCATGTTCCTGGGATAGAAGTGGTTAACTTTGTTTCCCTCTGGTAACCCACTATTTACACAGGAAACCAAACAGTACACATCAAATGTTAATACAAAGTTCATCTATTATCACTAGATTTAAAAAGAATACAGGATGGCTGAGGGTTGAATGAGGCTGCAGAGAAGGGAGGCTGGCCCCACAGATAAGATGTCATTGAAGCCAGTCACTGACCAAGATTTCTTGATATATAAACTTCTTCATTTGGTAAAGAATTAATTCATTTAATTGACCTTTAATATAAGCAACCTATTTTGTTTTTATCTTTGAAGACCACAGTTGAAAGTAGACATTCTCATTTTTTTTTAATAATTTATTTTTTATATCTTCAAGTTACATCTCAATCACAATCCCCTCCCTAATCCCCCCTCCAGTCCCACCCTTCCACCCTCCTCCCCCTCAGCCCCAC
>CAJQZJ010033695.1:353226-380197 GCA_907164525.1 Lophiomys imhausi | reverse complement strand
GTGGGGCTGAGGGGGAGGAGGGTGGAAGGGTGGGACTGGAGGGGGGAGTAGGGAGGGGATTGTGATTGAGATGTAACTTGAAGAAATAAAAAATAAATTATTAAAAAAAAAAGAATATTGTTTTGTAAAACTTACATCATTTCTTTTTCTTTTTAATGAAGTATCATATTTTATCCTTTCAGAGAAACTTGACTTTGGTGATTCTGTAATTTGGTATACTTACCAAATTTGGTTTTACAATTAGATTCTGTGTTTATCAATTAATGACTCAAAGAAAAGTGATTTTTATAGGAGAACATACTACAATCTCATTCTGTAACTATTTTGCTTCAGAATTACGCAGGTCAGAATAAAATTCTTATCACTTATTTGTATCAACATTTAAACGAACATAGTAATCTACTACTAAAATGATATTCAAGTAATCTTATCTCTCCCTACAGCCCTCCTTTTCTCCCCACCTCCCCCTCTCTCTCTCTCATGTGTGTGTGTGTGTGTGTTGTGTATGGATTAGTGCATAGGAATGTACCAGTAAGTGAATGCCAGAGCAGGATATTGGGAATCTATCTTTCATTCTCTATTATTGCCTTGTTTTTCTTTTTTTTATGCTATATAATGTTTTTTGTTTTTCTTTTGTTTTTATTCATTTCTTATCCTGATCACAGCCCCCTCCCTTCTCTCCACTCCATCTCACCCTCCCACCCTCTTTTCCCTTTCCCTCCTCCTCTTCACAGAAAAAGGACCCCTCCTCCTCCCATCAGTCAACCCTGGTTCTTCAAGTCACATGGGGGGCGGGGGGAAGAGCATTGTCTGCCACTGAGGCCAGACAAAGCATTCCAGCTAGGGAAAAGTGACTGACAAACAGGCAGCAGAGTCCAAACAGAGACAGCACCAACTCCACTTTCTAGGGCATCTATATGAAGATCAAGCTGTCTATCAGCTACATATGTGTAGTGGGCCTAGGTCCAGTCCATACATGCTTTCTGGTTGGTGCTTCAGTCTCTCTAAGCCCAAGGGGCGTAGGTGAGTTGACTCTGTTGGTCTTCTTGTGGAGTTCTTTTCCTCTCCAGATCCCTATATTCTTCCTCCCATTCTTCTAGAAGACCCTCCAAGTTCCACCTAATGTTTGACTAGTGGTCTTAATATCCGTTTTAATCCACTGCTGGGTGGGGCCTCTCAGAGGATAGTTATGCTAGGTTCCTGTTTGCAAGCATAGCAGCGTATCATTGATAGTGTTAGGAGTTGGTTCTTTCCTTTGGGGTGGGTCTGAAGTTGTGCCAGTCATTGGTTAGCCATTCCCTCAATCACTGTTCCATCTTTATCCTTGTACATCTTGTATGCAGGGTAAAATACGAGTGGAAGGTTTTGTGGGTGGATTGGTGTCCCTCTCCCTCCAGTGGAAGTCCTGCCAGGCTAGGAGGTGGCCACTTTTATATCCATGTCCTCTGCTACTAGGAATCTCAGATAGGATCACCTCCATATCCTCTGAGGAGCATACCCTTTCGCAGGTCTCCCTCTTTTGGTTGTGAGCCTAGCCTTTGACAGCTGAGCCATCTCTCCAACCCGGTCTCCTGCTTTTCTTTCAGAGGTTCCTCCAATCGGTTTCCCTTCTCTCTCTCATCAACCTGATCCCCATCTTTGTTCCCCTCCCCACAGCCCCTCCTACAGAGTTCCCTCTCTACATCCACTTCAGATGTCTATTCGGTTTCCTTTCTGAGTGAGCTTCAAGCACCCTCCCTTGGGGCCTCCTTGTTACTTAATTTCTTTGGATCTGTGAATTGCAGGATGGTTGTCCTATACTATATGACTAATATGCACTTATAAGCAAATACATACCATATGAATCTTTCTGGTTCTAGGTTAACTCATTTATGAGTATAAATCTGGAAACTAGAGGAAGGTGATAGATCCCAGAACTGGAGTTTTAGGGGCTTATGAGCCACCTTGTGAGTGCCAGAACTTGAACCCAAGTACTTTTCAAGAGCAGCAAGCACTCTTAACCTCTGAGTCATCTTTTCAGCCCTTTGAGACAGTTTCTTACTGAAATGCAGGCTAGAGGCTTGGGTAGACTGGCTGCCTGTCTCATCTGCCTCTATCTTCCAGTGATGGGATCACAGGAACCCGCATCCATACTTTGCTTTTTACACGGGTACTGAGGATTAAAATCCAAGTAGTTGTGCTTGCAGAACAAGAACTATCACTCACTGAGCCATCTTCTTAGCTTACTCAAATAATATTTATTTTTATTATTATTATTAATTTTAAATTATGTGTATATGTTTGTGTGTGAGTATGGGTTATACAGGTAAGTGCAGTGCTTGTAGAAGCCACAAGAGGGTGTCTGATCTTCCGGAGCTGGAGTTATAGGCAGCTGTTAGTGGAATGTGGTGAGAGCTATGGTCTGAACTTGGGTCCTTTGTGAAAGGAGCTCATGCTCTTAACTGCTGAGCCATCTCTTCAGCACCTCTTATTATAAATTACATATATGCATAACATACATTTATTTACATTTATGTGCATGAGCACAAGAATACCATGGTGCTTGGATGGAGGCCAGAGGACAATTGTAGAAATTAATTCTTTCCTTCTGTTATATGGTTCCTGGGATCAAGCTCATATATCTGGGCTTGGCAGTAAGAGTTGTCTCGCCCATCCAAGTAATCTTTTTAAGTATACTTTTATTTGTACATTTCTTCATATCAAATAAAAGGAATTATTTTATAAGAAACTTTTTTTAAAGTCAATGTTCAACTTTACTCTTTTGGATTACATGCTGACCTAGCTTATTTATAGATATTACCAAGAAATTAACTGGAGACAGAAACTACAGTAAAACTCTGGATTTGGTTTGTATTCATTTGGGACATTGCAATAGCTAGTTGACAGTCTAACCTCATCCCATGGTGAGTACCGGTCTAGTGAAAGGATAAATATAAAATAATTAACATTTGCTTTCTTTATGACTTTGTTCTTTTATTCTTTCATTTTTCTTGCAAAATGAAGTCAATTTGTACTATGCTAATATCCAACAGAATAACAATTACTTTCTTACAATGAGTTGGAATTTTAATATATGAAACTTTGAGGGGTACTCCAATATATGAAAACTATAGCAAGTCTTAAATACCATACACAGGAAATTGAATGTTACTATTATACCTCAGGAATTATATTTATTAATGTTAGCCTTGAATTTCATTGGAATTAACTGGTGAATAGAGATGTTGATTGGAGAGCCTATGGGGGAAGATTATTCCACTTTCTATCAAAGGACACCAAATAGGTCATGATTCCTGGGAAGGAGTTCAGAGCCACTGACCTCCATTCAACCTTAGGTGAAAATGGACAAGAATGAGTTGAACAGAGCTCAGAAGGTTAACAAGAGAGGCAACTCAAGCAGATGCTGTGAGCTAAAGTTACCTGAAACATGACAAAGGTTACTTTTCTTTCCTGTGACAAAATACCTTGCAAGATATCCTGAACGAAAAGGAATTGGACAGTTCACAGCTTCAGAGATTTCAGTGTATGGTCATTGGTACCTTTTAATGTGTCCCCACAGTGAATCACTGTGGTGGAGAAGTTCCCCACAGGACAGGAAACAGAAAACAACAAAGGACATAAGGTTTATTCCTCACAGGTATGCCTTCTGGTATCTATTTTGCCTGTGTAGGTTATACCTGTCAAAGGTTCTGGATCTTCCCCCAAACACCACCAGCAAGGAACTAAGAATGGCTACTGGGGTATTTCATACTTTAACCATAACAAGTACTTGATAAAAGTGTATTAAGTGAATAATAAATAATCTCCTTCAAAATGATATATCATGTACAACATAATTATAATTTGTTCTGCTTTGCTTTTATTGTCAAATTATTTTGAGAAATAGCTATCTGTGTAAGTTGGAGTGATGGGTAATTTTGATTGTCAAAAGTGGATGTGCCTGTGATTTCCAAACACACTTAGATCACAAGGGTTCTGGTTTAGTGAATTATTCCTTTGATGGATTCATAACATGGTATCAATATTGCAAGATGGTTGGAGACAGACAGATGGGCCAAACGGAAGAAGCAGGTGGCTGGGTTCATGTCGTTGGTACTATAACTCACACTAGCTCCTTCATGTACTTCCATTTTCTTGCTTTCCTACCTCCGAGCAGTGAAAGAGTTCACTTTCTACATTGTTACAGAGTCATAATATTCTTCTCAAGCCTATTGGGCCAAGACCATGGATTGAACACTTTGAAGCCATGAAGCAAAATACATTCATCCTGTATTGTCATACCCATAAGGCCAGAGTGGTGTAAAAATAACTAAGGCAGCATAATGTGCTTTCTTACTAAAATATACCTTTATTTATTATAGACATAGTAATATAATAGAAGACATTTGTGTGTATGAATATTTTCTACACTGGAAGTACAAGTAATTATAAGCTGCCTTCAATTTTGGAAATGCTAACACTGAAGAACAATGTGTCTTAGAATGAGAAAATGAACGTGTGCAAGATTTTCTTGGCACTTACATCCATCACTGCGGCACAACTTTCTTTTGCTCATATCTCCACTGGTTTCCAGAATCTGCTATTAAGGGCTTCATTCCTGCAATTTCCAAGGAAATTTCCTGGATGTTAAAATACGAGGAGAAAAATTGTTCACACATATATCTCTGCACAACATAAAGCAAAGAGAATGTTGCCAGATCTCACACCCTTAAACACAAAGCCTTTTAGAAGAGAAAGGGAAGAGACAGAAACAGAAAGGAAAGAAGGAAGGAAAAGGGAGAGGGAGGAAGGAAGGGTCTGAACCCCTCCTCTGAACTCTTATTGTTGGCAGGATAATTTGTTACTATTGTCGTTTGCTCCACTGTTGTATTTTTCTGTACCTAAAAGACCCTTCAAAACATAAACACACAGTGTTGACTTTATCTTACATGTTGTTAAACACATCCCTTCCCTGTAGATTTGCTATATTTATATATTTGCTATATTTATATATAACAATATAATATTTGTTATATTAGACACATGTCTGCTTTTCACCCTGCTAGCTCTTTTGGCATTGGTTGTTTATTAATAATTATATTTACTGGTAACAACACAGTGTTAACTGTCAGGTATAATTGCAAAGCATTAACATGAAACTGCTTTGCCTTTTAAAAAGTATATTTATGTATTACTTTCTTTAATGCCATTAGGAATTATGTCATTTCATTTTAAAGATGAGTGATTAGAGACACACATTGATTAAACACCTGTCCACCGTCCCACAACTATTAAATTCCAGCCGAGAGACTAGAAGTGAGGTCCAGTGCTTTGTTGAGTGGTCAGGCAGATTGCCCTGATGCTTCTTACGCCTGTAAGCTAGCGCTTTCTTTGTAATCGATTGTCAATGGAACCACCTAACTATATAGAACAAGTGTATCTGGTTGCTCCTTTACCAGTCCAATGTCTCATAGCAGAAGGTATATTTTGGTACATTCTTATGTAAACTTCAACAGTGATTCTTCCTTTATACTTTTGTTATTTTATTTTTGTCACTTGTGTCTGAGCAGTTGTATGCTGTTCTCAAAATTGCTCTTCATTTTCTTTTTTACATATTCTCTCTTTAAAATGTAGTTTATAATCTGTTACTCATCTGGGATTTCTAGAAAAGAAAGTCAACAGGATCATGCATGCCACAGGACAAAGGCCTATGGTCCACTAGTCTCAGATTTGTCTCAGTGGCCCAAACCTGATGCACAGATTACTTTCCTCCTATTTGGACAGCAACTCAAGGAAAGATTTATTTTGTCTCAAAGTCCAAGGACACAGTCAGTCCCCCAGAGAATTCATGGGCACAGCAACTTGGGGCAGCTGGTCATGGCATCTGTAGTTAGGATGCAGACAGCAAAAAACGCTGCCACTGGGCTCATTTTCTCACCTTATTCAGTCCAGGACTTCAGCTCCAAATAAGGTGGGTCTTCCTACTTCAGTTAATTTAATCTAGATACTCTCTCAAGTGAGTCTGGGCTCTTGCCCTCTCCTTGATTCTAGGCCTACTCAGGCTGATAGCTAACACCAGCTCAGCTTCTGTTATTTTGTGTGGTGGAGACCCGTATCATTCCACCAAGCAAGGCAGTGTCAGGGTATCAGCAGTCACTACAGGGACCTGCTGCTTACACCAAATTCATTTCCAAGTCTGGTAACTTTAGCCTCAAATCATCTGTCATCAGACCACTTTCCTTTGAAACCTTCCCTGTGTGTAATCATCATCTATCATCAAAGATGTCTGCAATAGTTTCCTCACTCATTTCTTTATTTCCTCTCTGCTCCAGCGACAGGCCACTCTCTGAACATCCATTAACAAGAATTCAGTCTATTCTTTTGTCCAGAGATAAGGGTCCCTAATCTTTCTTGCACTGGTCGGAATTTGGCCCCTTCCTGTAGAAATCACCTACTCTCTCCTATCTGGCTCTTCATAGTGCCTTTTAACTGATTTCTTTCACTCACTTAAACAGGCCTGGCTTTCACAAAACAGACCACATACTATTTTATTTCTTCTGCCTAGAGCAATCCCTCTGTACTCAGCTAATCTCCCGTCTTCCTTCCTAAAATGCTTACTTCACACACTACATTTTCATTCAGCATTATGACTTCTCTGAAATGTGACTTTCCCAACTTCCAGCAGCATTCATTTTTCCTTCACTTCTATCACCAATGAGGTATATTTGCCTTTTATTGACTAATTATTGGAATAGGAACTATGAAGGAGAAAGTTCACAGTGGCTTAAAACTCATTCCTCACTCCCCTAGGTACACCTCAGGCAGTTATCCTTTGAACCCGGAACATATCTCCCACCAAACATTCACTATTGAAATTCACTATTTCTAGAAATGCTTTTTAGCAGAATATACCTCATCTGCCTGGTCTTCTTGTGCCTGTAATGTGTAGATTTATGAAGTGTTTCTGTAGTGATGAAGACAAGTTAATCACACAGCTAGAACAAAACTATGGAGGTGATGATGAATGAATGGCCTCCTTGTGATAACTCAAGTCACGAGTATCATTCATTCCAGAACTAAAATACTTTAAAACACTAAAACCAGGAGGTATGTTTGGTATGTTCCTGCTTGCCAGACAATTCTACTGCAGATCTCACTAATTTCCTACAACCTTTGCTCATGATCTGTGAAGCTGATGACTCATGCTCTTGTTCTTACACAAGAATCTCTGTTCCCTTTACACTGTCTCACAAAGCTACTTAGAAGCAGGAAGGTGACTGCTTTATGCTGGCATTATTCTCTGTTTCTTAGACTACTATTTATCATACAGAAGATGGTCAATAAATATATGTGTAGCAAATGTTGCCTTAATTCCAGTTAGTCTTTCTATCTTGGACATATTTGCTTATGCTGGGAAACGTTTAGTTTCCCATGCAATTAGGTTGGACACCTATGATGAATTTGTACTTAGTGTAGGTTGAATTTCAGAGGCATTAACTCTTTTTGCTTCAGGATAGAAACAATTGAGACCAAGTGAATATTATCTATATTATTTTTCATGTTCTATCAAATGATAAAACTTGGGTTGAGGTTATTTTATGGGAAGGTGGCAGAACTGCCTTTCATTGGTTCCTGGGTAATAAGTACAAATAACCATTCTTCTTTCCTGTAAAATATTACAAACAGAAATCCTGAGGGATTTTGTAAAACATTTAGTTTTTCAGACTGAATTCTAAACTAATAAACATTGCTTATGCTGTCTAAAATATAGATGCAGATTTGCAGGGTATAATTGTGTGTGAAAAGCTTCTAGGGAACATTCAGTTTCTTTTCCTGCCATGATTCTTCCATTTGTTACAGTCTTTCTCTAAGTGTATATTAGTGGATGAGGTTCAACAGAGGGGGCATGACGTTTACTGGCTTTGGAGAAACAACTGAATTAGCATCTACTGAACTGACTCAATGAAGAGGATGTGACAATTTTATGAATATTGTATTACATTTGTCATGGGGATACGTGGACGAACATCTACTCTCCCCAGATAGGGAACCAACAGCAAACCACAGTAAGTAGACCACCAAAGTCCAACTTGGTGAACCAATCTGTTTTATTGAGATTACTGATAAGAATATGGGTGATGGTTATAGTTACTGATGGGATTGGAAATAGCTCAAAAACAGCATTGTCACCAAAAGCATAACCATCATTGATGACATAGAGCTCACTGTACAACCAGCAGGGAGTTCAACAATATCAGGGATGTTCTTTCTAGGTCGCTCAGTTGGTCAGACCCTTTTTCAAGCAGCTTGACTAGATTTTGCCTCTTGCAGACAACTCACCTGGTCTAAAAGCATCTCTCAGTCCTTACTACTTATGTACACATGGGGACAGAGGAGTGTAGTGAATCTGGTTAGCTTCAGGGAGACCTTGAAGCTTTTGAATTGTTTATTTCCTGAGCTTAATGAGATTCATCTCCCTTTAGAACACCTAGTCTTAATGAACTTCCCTATAAGACAAAATGTTTTTTTGGTTTTGGGGCTTTTATTTATTTTTGTTGTTGTTGTTGTTTTGTATTTTTAAGAAGGAAGCTGCTTTAGAACACTCAGCAAATGTGTACTATGTGCCAGGTTCCTTTATAGGTATTTGAGAGTCAATTGTGGAGTACCTCTGGTCCTTGCCCTCAATGTGCTTGCATATCTAATGATGATTCAGGAAAAATAACTATGCTGATGGAAAGAGTGACCAAGAAGAAGGACCAGTTCTTATCTATGAAAGGTTGGAGAATGACTTTATAAATAGAGTGATACTGAAACCAGATCTTCCAGAGGATGAAGAATTTAACCAAAAACATAGAAGAATATGATCCTCCTCTGATAATTCTCCATACTAGAAAAATTCACACTGTCTTTGGATGTTTAATAGATATGGTGTCTGTGGTGAAGATTGGAAACAGAATCTTACTCTCTAATTCTTGCTGTTACTTTACATATGTTTAACTCAGGATAGTGTTGTTCTACATCTTCTGGGAAGATCTGTTCTTGTTGGGTACCAAACCAGAAGTTCATGCTTCTCTACCACAAGATCCGAGCACCATCAATTTCTGGGTGGAAAAGGATGAAATGTGGGTCAAGATCCATATCACAGGATATCTAGTCTGGCTGGAGAGGCAGGAGAATGGATTATCTCCACCACAAAGTGTTATAGCTCCTGGATACACATGCAAGAGAGAGAGAGATCCTCTCTGCCATGCAGCAAAAGGTCTCAGCCCCATTAGCTAAGCTACCAGCACCAGGCATTTAAGAGGTAGAGCTTAGTGGAATCTGTCCTTGAGAAGAAACTGAGATCCACTATCTTTCTTCCTCTCTATCTTTGTGTCCTATGAACAGAAACAGAATTCCTCTGCTGGGACCCTCACCATGATGCTCTGTCTCAGTATGTACCAACTAACAGGGGACTAAAGCCACTGAAACCATGAGCCAAGATAAATATCTTCTTTTTATAATCTGATTTTCTTATTTTATCACAGCAATGGAAATATAATTAAACATACCTGGTGATCTGTGGACTCGATGCCAGCTTCTAGACTGAATTCAGCTATAATCTCTGTGTATAGGTATAATAATTGGTATTCCAAAAGCACAGGTGTTTCTAGGAATTATTTAACATGGTAATTTTATCTGTAGACTCCTGGGAGGAAATGGAAGGTAACAAAAGTCCTGTCTGGCATATTCAGGCTGGAATCTAGGTACCAAGGTAAAAGAGAGAGAGTGTATATAAGCATTTGATAAATATAACTCTAGACAGATATAGGAAGTGTGTTTGTAAGTGCTACATGGCATCTGGCCTCCCTGAATATGCATGGTAGGCAGGGCTACTGGGCCTAGGCTTTGTTAGAGATCTACAGGAAGCTCCTGAAGATAGAAGATAAAAACTGAATGACAATATTCAAATAATAGTTTGAAATAAAAACCAGAGGGTTTCTTCAGTACAATTTGAAAATCAGGTAAAGCTCATGAGAAGAAAGAAAGGGATCTCAAAGATATCCTCTAACCCTGAAACTGTGCGTACTTCCAACATTTCTCCTCTTCTGTTCTAATTTAGAGGATATCTTTGAGATTTTCTTTGTCAAAATTTTCTATTTCTCCTTGATAGCCCACCCACAACACTGTGGCAAAAAAAAATTGTTGGTGTTTCTTTTCATAAATATTGTTAGATTTTTGTTCGTTTTTATTTTTTGTTTTTAGAATTATAGAATACACTATCAGAAACGCTCACCCTAGCATGGATAATGACTTCCTCATAGCTTCTTAAATGATGTCCCACTTCAGTGAACTTTTTACATTCCATGTGTACTATCACCTCCTCTAAAAGCTCGTGAAATCAGAGCTGCATTATATTCAGCTATCTGAGATGTGCAGGAAGGAGTGATTAAGTCAAAATGAGGGTAGGTGACCTTCCCTGAACCCTCCTTCGATACGATAACATAAAAGGCAACAGGCCTTATCACAAGTGTGTCTTGCAGGGGTCACAGCTGATCTGATGATTGTTATGCTTGGAGCATAGTGCTCCACCCAAATTTCCCCCTTCCTGAACTCTCAAAAGCAGGCTGTCTGTATCGATCACTATACCATAACCCTTGGCAAATCCCTATGACACAAGTTTAGCATTCAGCGCCGAGTATATTTCTCACTTTTTCAGCAACACAGTATAAGCACTTCCTCTTTAACCCTTCCCTGAATATCTTAACGTAACACCACAGGTACTGGGTTTCCTCCTTCAGCACTGTTGTTTATCGTCTATTTATTGACCTTTACCTTCCCCCAGCCCTTTAACCTTTTAATTATTTCATCTGTTCCCTATCTGTATAGAGTCCATATTCACAATGATGATTTCATCCTACATAGTCAGTATTAACCCTCAAATTTACATTTTATACAAATGTGTAAAGAATATGCACATGCCCAGTTATAGTCTTCCTTGAAGGTGTAATAGATACCATAGTCAAGATGAAAGAAAGTGTACAAGAAATACTTCTGTCTCTATCAGAGTCTTTCCCATTGCCTTCAATATTTTCAAGTAAAGTTTTCGCTTGCTCTTTCAAAATAACCCCTATAACTTCTCCTCTTCTGAATCACTCCCTTGCTCAGTTTTCCCAATGACAGCAGGTCTTTGTCACCCTTCACATTTATTATTCATGTTATCTTGGAACTTTTATCTGGGACTTTCCCTCTCCAACAACCATTTTTTTCCATATATCTATATCTGCAAACAGTTCTGAGATTGCCCCAATAACTCCTTTTCAATGAGGTCTATCTGGAATATCCTGTTTAAAAATAACCTTTGCCCCTTTCACTGTAGAATTTTTACCCTCATCCACCTTTATTTTAGTGACACTTGTCCCCATGCAATGCATTATTATACAACATGTAATTTGAATCTAGATGTGTTTATTACGCACCTTTTCCCATTAGAATTCCATCTTCAAGCCTAAGTATCTTTATCTGCTTTCAGCAATGTGCCTTTCAGAACTTCAGAAAAGTGTGTGACACCAAATAGGACTCAATAAACAGAAAAACAAGTAAGTTAAATATATTTGTATTTTAGTATTATGAGCAGATGTGATTCATGGGCTACAAATAGACCCAAAATTTAAGAGGTATCTTAGTATCTCTTTAGAATTAACTCTGGGAAGTTTTTCCCATTCCCATGCATGAAAACCTGTCCATGTCTTTAAGGCTGAGAATTACTTACAGGACCCTGAGTGATTCCACACATTGACTCAGTTCTGTTTTAATTACTTCTCCCAGCAGGAATGAACTTTAAGACAGAAAAATTCACCTATGGCTGGCTCTTCTCGCTCTTTCATTTTACTTCTTAGACCCCTTTTACTGACCCACCAGGATTGCAGTCCCATGAGGGTGGAGAATGCAACGTCAGAGCAAAACCTGACTTGACGGGTGCTGCCATACAGGCCCAGATTGTCCATAATAAATATTGTTCATATTTATGGCTTTTCATGGCCCCCCCAGTCATCTATTAGGGAAAGATATTCTTACCCACCATCTAGCCTTGACTCAGATTTTATGTTGGTCTCTCAGTTCTGCTTGCTTTCAGGAAGCACTTTCTGACAAAAGCCCAACAACTCCAAGACCCACCTTCAGGTCTCACATGTGTCCCCTGCCTTGTCCATCATCACAGGGGATCACTTCTTTGAAGCACTGTCTTTGTGCTGATCTGCTGTGCATTTTCTTCAGTCTAGCCACACACCAGTCTATCTCTGCCCAAATCCACAGAACACATTGTGTTTTGTGTGTGCTGTTATATGAATCCTTCCCAATAGAGGGAAAAAAAACCTTTATATGTTCTTTCCTAGTTTTAACACACTTCAGTTTTTTATAGCTGTTTAGAAACTTTAAGGTAATTTTACCCATTTGCATCACACTGGAATTTCCTAAGATTTTCTTTTGTTTTGAGAGATTTCCTCAGGTTTATGGTTTGTCTTGAAATTCATCGTATATTGTATTTTAATCTTCCTGAAAAGTTTTCTTGTTTGACATAGTCTCTTGTGCTTTTCTGTGTGTGTATTGACTTTTGATATACATATATCCATATAAGTTGAGAAAGTCATATATAAGCTTTTCAGGTGGTTTACATGAACTACCATTGGTGAGGGAATGATAGAGAAATGATTAAGGGAGAAAACTGAAAGATGGGTGGATATTCTAGCAAAGTCAGAAAAAAATTATAACTGCAACATCCCCAGCACATTTTATATAATCGTATACTACATATGTTTTTGTGTATATTCAAATTATATTTTAGATACCTAAAGAATGATATTCTGTAGCACCATGGATAGAAAAAAAATACTTTTATAAAAGTAATAGACTGTATTTGCACTATTCCTAAAAATGTTTTTAAAAGAACAATAATTATAAATAATGATTTATGTTTCTATTTAAAAATAATTTTGGGGGGATAGGGAGTCCTCATAACTTAGTTTATGTATAAGCTTCCAACACAATTAGAGATAGTGGGTTGCACATAGTTTATTTGCATGTGGTTTTTTGTTCCAAGGAACTTAAGGGGAAGGAAGTGGATAAGCATAAAGTAGGAAAGAGAGAAAAGGGAAAAACAAGAAAAAAGTATATTATCAATCAGATTACAGCTAGGGATAGCTGGGGACCAAACACATTGCAAACCTTTTAGAGACATGCATCTAACTAACACACTTCAAAATTGTCTGCATGAGAAATAGCTATTTATTCATTAGATCTTATCCATTGTCAGACAAAGTAATGTTTCCTTGCCTATGCATCAGAATGGCTAAGCAAAAATGGAGCTGAGGAAAAGTGGCATGCCTACATCTGACTTTCTAGAAACTGCTAGAATAAATCACTTCTCTGAAGGACTTCGATGTGACAAACAGGAGACCCCCGACACACAGCTTATCACTTGCTCATCTGGTGTCTGCAGTGGATTACATTTAGTATCTGAGTGTTCATACTGGTGGCTGGTGTAAGCTTTACTATAGAACTCCTGTGTATGTCTCTACTGCAACTGTTCCCAATATCATAACTAATACCCATCATCCCCTGCTTTCACTCCTTCACTAATTTAATATGTCTAGGTGCTTGTCTTGAGGGTGACTGAATTGTCCCTGTTATAGAGCTGGGATCCTCAGTTGCTTTGTTCTTCTTACGTTGTGAATGTAATTATTAGACATTTATAGTTATCGTTGCTCATGGAAACATGAAATAACTCAAAGTAAGTTTTTTAGGCCTTCAGATTTTATTACTAATATCCAGATGAATAGATCCAATATAAGTATGTATATGCTGTCAGGGAAATTCAGAGGAATGGCTTGCATAATAGGCACTGGGTAATGAATAGTGATCTTCTGCATGCTAGAGAGAATTCTCGGGAGTGACTCAGTCCACAAAACTACATGCCTCAGCAGTCCCAATCCAATGCCAAAGGCCTGGAAGCTCCCTGGAGAGTTGCTGGTACTGTGTCCACACTGAAAGGCAGAAGGAGCTAGAGTCCACTATCAGAGGATAAAGGCAGCACCCATACAATTATCCCAGAATGAGAGGTTCTGTTCTGTATGGGCACAGTAGCTTCCTGTAACTTGGCTTTTTTAGCCTGTAGGAAGATGCTGTTTACACGTAGGACAGATCTCTCCCAATAGTCTATCTCCACTGTCCCACACATCCCCAACTCATACTGTCACACACATCAATCTTCTTTGTAAACACTCCCATGGACACACAAAAGTGAGTTCTGCTGCCCGTAAATATCTCCTAATCCAGTCAAGTTGACAACCAAGGATAACTATCACACAAATGTGCTTACTTTTGGTCATATTGTATGTCAGCCACTCTTTGGAGTAATCAGCATTAAAAATAATCAATCTTGCCAATATGGTAACTTCTATTTTTCCTTTATTACCTACTACCCTCCCAAGTGTAGCTTTAATTATTTTATTGCTCATTAGGTCAAATGTTCTTACACGACACAGCTAAAATGTGCTAATCAGGTCAGGTTCCTAATTTCTCAATGTCTTCGCCATAAATTAACATATCCAATATGAGGCAGTGTTCTGTGAGTTCCCCTAAAACTGAATTAAACTCACATATTACTGTTGTTGAGTACAAACAAAGTAGAAGGAAACTCCATTCAGAAGAAGTGTCAACCACTTTGAGTTATTGCCTCTTCTGGGGCTATAATATTTCAATTATACCATATTTCCAGTGTCAAAATAAGATCTGACAGACTCTTGATTCTTTTGATTTATTTTAATATGTAGTAATAATAATAAAAAAAATCTTGACCTCATCAATGACACAGCAGTTCTGAATGTGAGCTGATCAATGGGGCCTGTCCATGTCTGTCAGTGCTGAATAAATTTACTGTAGAGAGATTTGACAGTGGAAGAAATAGAATAAAATTCTGGAAAGCTGTCTGATGTTTGTTCATTTATTTTTGCTATGCAGTTGCCATAATCACTACTGAGGCATAAATTAGGGAATCGATAATTATTTAATTAGCTGCAGCTGGTGATGTTGAGTCACCTACTCTCTCTCCATGTAAATACACATGCATGTGCAGTATACATACACATTTATACATCCATAAACACACCCACACACACACACACACACACACACACACACACACACACACATACATATATATAAAACGATTTTTACTGGAGAAGTTCTAACTTAATTCATTCAATATTTAGTCAATAAAATTGAAATAAGTGTTCACTGTTTGATAACAGATGCAGTCTCCTATAAAGGGCCTGACAATGAGTCAGCAAGATGGAATCTATCACTGGGAAGAGATAATGTAATTATGGAACAAAGAGCTTCATTTATATAATTAGGTGGGTTGGTATTTGATAATAACCTAGCTGGATTTAGAAGGATAGTCTTGGCCCTAATGACTGCTGTAATGCTGATTGTTATTATCCAAATCAGCATATCTCAAGATATTTTTCAAAAGAGGAAAATGTTGGAAGCAAAAGAGACCACAAAAATAGGAAAGGAGCTATGAGAGGGCTGTTGGTTATTGGACCTTGCCTGCATTTCTAATTTACCGATTTTTTGTTTTTAATTATTTGCTTGCCTCCTTGCAATATTCTCCATGATGTCCTCAATATTGTTTTTCTACTAGTCACTTTCTTGGACTTTTCATTTTCTTTGACTTTTTGAAATTCACCCAAATTCTTGTTTGTTTAAATAACCAAAATCACTTAAGAATATCTTCCTATAGCTCTGCATTTGTTGTTTTATTGTTCTAATTTTTATGTTTTCTTAAACTAGTTTTTCCCCTCATGAACACATATTTCACCAGATTCTACATCAAAGCTATCACAAACAGTGAAAATCCCACATTCTGCTCATTGGTACCAATGGGAGGCAGTAAAATGATTTCAGTCTCAGGATTATTTCAATTTCTCCTGAGGTTTATTTGAACGAGCTGTTTTCTAGGAACCCCTGAGGTCAGTATTCTAAGACAAAAGCATTTCTAGAGTTGTGAGTTACAGGACTCTGGAGTTCTCAAACACGACGGACTGGGTATGGCTCCACACTGCGTAACTGAGTGTCAATGGTCTCTTACTCTCCTATTTTTAGTTATGTAGTCTTCAACATCAGCCCTAGTGTTCCCAAACAGAGATATTTTTCATGTATTCCAGAGACTAAATTTCAAGGCTTCTGCAGGGGATGGGAAGACAATCCCCTGGAGGTAAGGCTCAGGAGAGAGGTCCAGATCCCCAGCGTTTATGCACATGGAGCCCTTACCATCTCCACCTTTGCTGTTGCTGCCCCCACACTTTGTGAAATATGAGTTGTGCTAATTCTTTGGTTTTCCATCCTTAGAGCTTTAAATTTGAGCTGCTTTGGTTTAATATGTGAATTAAGAAACCACTGATATTTGGTGAGCCCTCTGTCCACAATGGCCCTGAGATCTTGTCATATACAGTGGTCATAGGCACCACAGCCTCCTTCATTCTTGGTCTCATGAGATTATTTTTAAATAAATTCCTTTACAATAACTTACTTATTTTCTTTCCTGGAGGAAACTATATTGTATATGTATATTTGGCATGCCATCAAATCTCAGAAATAATATTTAGAAATAAAAATCATGTAAATATATTCTGGAATTGATAGAAATTTTCAGAGAATTTTATTATTCTACTTTTGTGTCTAAGGATTAACTGGTCAGGATTTTTAAGACAGATCATGTAGCAACTGAAATCAAAATATTGCTGCACAAGCAACCCTGAAGAGCATGCTATTTGCAAAGCAAATTTAAAACCACACACTTGGCTAGAATCAGATAATGTAAAGGCTCAGATGTCAAATATCAGCAAGGATAATTTTGATATTTAAAGCTAACTAAGGAGCCATGGAAATTGCATGTGGATGTGTTACTCAGTGTGCCTGCATTGTTCAGTAACAGGAGGACATTAGTCACCTCAGTTAGTGACCTGAAATTCAGGGGTAAAGCGAGAGATTTCTTTGATCTCAAGGATGGAAGCAAGCAGCTATTTACTCTTTTTTCCTCTCTTTTTTTAATGTTCATTTATTACTTCAAGTTACATCTCTATCACAGTGCCCTCTTTCTACCCCTCCTGGTCCCATTATCCCCCGTTCTCCCTCTCTTCCTCCTATCCTACTCCTCCAGAGTGGGGTGTCCCTACATATCAGTCCCTCTCAGTTCAACAGTCATATGAAGAATAAGAGTTTCCTCATGTACTGGGAGCCTAAATGGGAGCTCCATTAGGGGAAAATGTCCCACTGACAGGTAACAAAGTCTATGTTCCTATTCCTCCGTTTGGTGTGTTGGTTGGAGGAGAGTTATCTTGTACTATATGGCTAAAATCTAACTATAAGTGAATAGATGCCATGTCCATCTTTCTGAGTCTGGGTTAGCTCACTCAGGATGAGCTTTTTTAGTTCCATCCATTTGGCTGAAAATTGCATGATTTCCTTGCTTCTGATAGCTGGGTAGTATTCCATTGTGTAAATGTACCACAGTTTTTTAAGCCATACTTTGGTTGAGGGACATCTGGTTTGTTTCCAGGTTTTAGCTATTACAAAGAGGCTGCTATGAACATAGATGAGGCTATGTCCTTGTAATTTGGTGAAGAATCATTTGGATGTACACCCAAAAGTGGTATGGTTGGGTCTTGAGGTAGAGCTATTTCAAGTTTACTAAGATATCGCCAGAATGATTTCCATAGTGGTTGTAAAAGTTTTCACTCCCACCAGCAATGTAGGAGTGTTCCCCTTTCTCCAGAACCTTGCCACTATGTGCTGCCATTTGAGTTTTTGATCTCAGCCATTCTGACAGGTGTGAGATGGAATCTCAGAGTCATCTTGAATTGCATTTCTCTGATGATTAAGGATGTTGAGCATTTCCTCAAGTGTCTCTTGGCCATTAGAGATTCCTCCTTTGTGAATTCTCAGTTTAGCTCTGTTCCCCATTTTTTGAATGGATTATTTGATTTCTTAGCATTTAATTTCTTGAGTTCTTTGTAAACTATGCACATTAGCCCTCTGTCAGATGTGGGGTTGGTGAAGATCTTTTCCCAATCTTAGGTTGCCATTTTGTTCGAATGACAGTGTCTTTTCCCTTCCAGAAGCTTTTCAGTTTCATGAGGTCCCATTTATTGATTGTTGGTCTTAGAGCCTGAGCTGTTGGTGTTCTGTTCAGGAAGTTGTCACCTGTGCCAATGAGTTTGAGGCTTTTCCCCACTTTCTCTTCTGTTAGATTTATTGTGTCAAGCTTTATGTCAAGGTCTTTGATCCACTTGGACTTAAGTTTTGTGCAAGGTGATAAGTCTGGGTCTATCTGCATTCTTTTACATGTTGACATCCAGTTGGACCAGAACCATTTGTTGAAGATGCTGTCCTTTTTCTATTGGATGATTTTGGCTTCTTTGTCAAAAATTAAGTGACCATAGGTGTATGGGTTCATTTCTGGTTCTTCAATTTGATTCCATTGATCAGTCGTCTGTTTCTATACCAGTATTATGCTGTTTTTATTACTATTGCTCTGTAGTACAATTTGAAATCTGGGATGGTTATATCTCCACGTTTTTGTTTTTTTTTTTAATTATACAGGATTGATTGAGCTCTTCTGGGTTTTTTTGGTATTCCATATGAAGTTGAGAATTGTTTTTTCCAGGTCTATAAAGAATTTTGGTGGTATTTTGATAGGAATTACATTGAATCTGTATACTGCTTTTGGCAGGAAGACCTTTTTTATTATGTTGATCCTACCTATCCATGAGCATGGAAGATCTTTCCATCTTTTGATGGCCTTTTCAATTTTTTTCTTCAAGCATTTGAAGTTCTTGTCATACAGGTCTTTCACTTGCTTGGTTAGAGTTACCCCCAGGTATTTTAAGTTCTTTGTGGCTATTGTGGAGGGTGTTGTTTCCCTAATTTCTTTCTCAGCCTGTTTACCTTTTGTATAAAGAAGGACTTCTGAATTTTTTGAGTTAATTTTGTATCTAGCCACCTTGCTGAAGGTGTTTATCAGTTGTATTAGTTCTCTGGCGGACTTTTTGGGGTCACTTATGTATACTATCATATCATCTGCAAATAGGGAAAATTTGACTTCTTCCTTTCAAATTTGTATCCCCTTGACCTACTTTAGTTGTCTTATTACTCTGGCTAGTACTTCAAGTACTATTTTGAAGAGATATGTGGAGAGTGGGTGGCCTTGCCTTGTCCCTGATTTTAGAGGAAATGCTTTAAGTTTCTTCCATTTATCCTGATGTTGATTGGCTACAGGCTTGCTGTATATTGCCTCTATTATTTCTAGGTATGGTTCTTGTATGCTAGCTCTCTCCAGGACTTTTAGATTGAAGGGGTGTTGGAGTTTTTCAAATGCTTTTTCAGCATCTAGTGAGATGATCATGTTTTTTTTTTTTTTCTTTCAGCTTGTTTATATGGTGAATTACATTGATGGATTTTCATATGTTAAACTACCCTTGCATTCCTGGGGTGAAGCCTACTTTATCATGGTGTATGATATTTTTGATGTCTTCTTGGATTCAGTTGGCCAGTATTTTATTAAATATTTTTGCATCTTTGTTCATGAGGCAAATTGGTCTGAAATTCTCTCTCTTTGTTGGGTCTTTGTGTGGTTTAGGGATCAGGGTGACTGTGGCCTTGTAGAATGAGTTTGGCAGTGTTCCTTCTGATTCTATTTTGTGGAAGAGTTTGAAGATTATTGGTATTTTCTCTTCTTTGAAGGTCTGGTAGAATTCTGTGTTTAAACCATCTGGCCCTGGGCTTTTCTTGGTTGGGAGATTTTTAATGACTGTTTCTATTTCCTTACAGGTTATAGGACTGTTTAATTTGCTAACCTTGTTTGAGTTAGCTTTGGTAAGTGGACTCTATCCAGAAAATTGTCCATTTCACTTAGGTTTTCAAATTTTGTGTAGTACAGATCTTTCAGGTAATACCTAAAGATTCTCTGGATTTCTTTGATATCTGTTGTTGTTTCTCCCTTTTCATTTCTGATTTTACTGAATTGGGTTTTTTCCCTCTGCCCTTTAGTTAATTTGGCTAAGGGTCTGTCTATTTTGTTGATTTTTCTCAAAGAACCAACTCCTGGTTTCGTTGATTCTTTGTATTCTTTTTGTTTCTAAGTTGTTGATTTCAACCCTAAGTTTGATGATTTCCTGCCTTCTTCTCCTCTTGAGTGTGTTTGCTTTTTTTTTTTTCTAGCTCTTCCAGTTTTGCTGTTTGGTTGCTAATATGAGCTGTCACAATTTTCTTTTTGAAGGCACTTATTGCTATGAACTTTCCTTGTAGCACTGCTTTCATTGAGTCCCATAGGTTTGGGTATGCTGGGCCTTTGTTTTGGTTGGATTTTAAGAAGTCTTTGATTTCCTTCTTTGCTTGTTCTCTGACCCAGTGGTCATTGAGTAGAGAGTTGTTCAGTTTCCACGAATGTGTAGGCTTTTTGTTATTTTTGTTGTTGTTGAAATCCAGCTTCAATCCATGTGGTCTGATAAGATACAGATGGTTATTTCAATTTTCTTGTATCTATTGAGGCTTGCTTTGTGTCCAACTATATGGTCAATTTTGGAGACAGTTCCATGAGGTGCTGAGAAGAAAGTGTATTCTTTTGTGTTTGGGTGAAAAGTTCTGTAGATATCTGTTAGATCCATTTGGTTCGTGACCTCTGTTAGTCTCATTATTTCTCTGTTTAGTTTCTGTCTTGATGACCTGTCTATTGTTGTGAGTGAGGTATTGACGTCTTCCACTACTAATGTGTGGGAATTGATGTGTGGTTTAAGCTTTAGAAGAGTTTCTTTTACAAATGTGGGTGCCCTTGTATTTGAGGCTAGATATTCAGTATTGAGATGTCATCTTGATGAATTTTTCCTTTAATGAGCATATAGTACCCTTCCCTATCTTTTTTGATTAACTTCAATTGAAAGTCTATTTTATTTGATATTAGGATGGCTACTCCAGCGTGCTTCCTGATGCAGCCGCTTACAGAGCAACCATTTAGTGATGTGTTTGTTGTCAAGTACTTAATCTCCACCTGCGTGATGCGGTTTGGCCTTTTACCTGGGTCTTTCCATGCAGCTGGTACTCACTGTGTTTTCCTGATTCTGACACTTTTGTCTTCCACTTCTGCTTGTTTGTTTGACTCTATAATGAGGTAGAAGTATGATTCTGACGATCTTGTTTTCCACACCTACTTGTTGTTCTCAGCCTATATAAGCAGTTGAACCTTCAGTAAAGTTTGTCACCTTGATCAGATTGCTGCCTTGGTGTCCCTCTTTGTGTCCTTTGTCTCTCCAATTCCCAGCCCCCTGTGCAGGTGGTACAGTCAGTAGTCACAGGTGACTATAGGTGGTACCGAAGTTGGAGAACCTGTAACAGGGGACATGCTGAGTAATGCTGTGACTTGGGGCTCCCCGAAATGGCAAAGTGGAAGTATTTCTCTTGTTGCCCACTGGAGAGACTGGTGAGTGCTGGGACAGCACATGAACGGACAGAGCAATAGTAGAAGAGTCTTTTTAAAGTCTTTGAAGGGCTTGATTCAAACACAGGGAGTGGGCTTTAAAAAGAAAACTTTGGAAGAATTTTTAGATGTTGTAGAAACTCACTGCCCTTGGCTTCCCAAAAATGAGATGTTGAGTGGGAAGCATTGGAAAAGGGTAGGGGAAGTTTTAAAAGAGAAACAACTAGAGGACATTATGCTCTCTCTGTGGGCTGCTATTAATGCTGCTATCAGAGAGTCTCATAAACAAAATGTTCAGGAAAGATTGAGCGAGTTCTATGAGTGCCTACAATCTGTGCAAGAGGAATGAAAGAGGGGCAATCAGATTCAGCTGGCTCTTCTATACTACTTGTGGCCTCTGGCTCTCATAATCCTTATAGGAGGCTTCGAGCAGAGCTCCCAACTTCTTATCTAGTCAGATGAGAAAGGCAACTCTGGGATGGTTAGACCCTTTGTTATTGAAGGGCTTCCTATTATGGGTCAGAGACATTCTAAGTCAAATGGGAATTATGATGTGCTCTCCCAGTGAAGCTGTTATTTTACAAATATTTTACAAACAAGGATACTTGCCTGGTAAAGGCCTAGGGAAAAAAAAGAGTTAAGTAAGGTCCATTTCTATATTAAACAAACAAGACAGGAAGGGACTAGGGTGTTTTTTTTTTAATAGGAGCCATTTATGAGCCTGCAGTCCATGCTGATAAGATTGATTAGATTTCTGATGACTCTGTATGGGTTAATTAATGGTCCTTAACTACTGAGAAGTTGTAGGCTGTTCAGAGTTTAGTGGAGGAACAATTACAAGCTGGTCACGTAGAGCCCTCCAGTTCTCCTTGGAATACACCAATTTTTGCTATAAAGAAAAAATCAGGTAAATTTAGATTCTTGCAAGATTTATGACAGGTTAACAAGACTATGGTGGTTATGGGAGCCTTCCAGCTTGGACTACCATCACCTGTTGGTATTCCAGCAGATACTTATAAGGTAATCATTGATATGAAGGATTGCTTCTTTACCATTCCCCTGCATCCACAGGATTGTATCTGGTTTGCATTCAGTGTACCTTCTATTAACTTTAAGGAACCAGCTAAATGCTTCCACTGGAAGGTACTTCCCCGGGGTATGGCTAACAGCCCTACATTATGCCAGAAATATGTTGCAAATGCCATTCAGCCTGTTATAGATAGATGGCCACATATCTATATTATTCTTTATATGGATGATATTCTGATGTCTGACAAAGATCCACATAGGGTAGAGCTGCCTGATTGATTTAACTGTAGCTTTGCAAGATTATAGCTCCTGAAAAGGTTCAAACCAAAGATCCTTATAGCTATTTAGGATTTAATCTTTCCCCAAAACAGATTACTTGTCAAAAAGTACAGCTAAGGCTGGATAATTTAAGGATGTTAAATGATTTCCAAGAATTATTTGGAGATATCAATTGGATCAGGTCTTATCTCAAGCTTACTACTGAAGAGGTTAAACCTCTAATTGATATCCTTCGAGGAGATCCATCTCCAAGTAGCTCAAGGACTCTTCAGCCCTCTGCTAGACAGGCTTTGGATGTGGTAAAAACAGCTATAGAAAATCAATTTGTTAATTTCTGGGATCGGAAAAGCTGCTATATTTTGTGGTTCTTACTACCAAATTTACTCCAACAGGATTGATCTGGCAATCTGCTCCTATTTTATGGGTTTACTTGTCTGCTAGCCCTAACAAGGTAATACTCCCTTACTCTGACACCGTTGCTGAACTTATAATGTTGGGACATTAGTTGCTTATTTCGGTATAGATCCACACTTTATTATAGTCCCCTACAAGAAGTCTCAACTTGAATGGCTGTATATGCTAATTCTGATAAATGGCTTATTTCCTTGGTAAGGTTTATAGGGCAATTAGATAATCATTATCCAGCCAATAAGTTACTTCAATTTCTGAATGCACATGAAGTAGTTTTTTCACCTTGTACACAATCCTCCCCCCTGAATCATGCATTGCTCATATTTACTGATGGAACTTCTCAAGGCAGGGCTGGATATTTTGTAAACAATGCTAACACTGTCTTTTCAGTGCCTGGCTTGTTGGCTCAGTTGGCTGAGTTGGTGGAAGTGCTGGCTGTTTTTCAACATATTCTCCAGTCTTTCAGTCTGTATACCGATAGTGCTTATGTGTGACAGGCTATAGGGAAGCTGGAAACAGCTGGTCAGATTTTGCCTAGTACTAAGGCCAGTCAATTGTTTTTTCAGATCCAGGTTTGCATTCAACAGCATACACATCCCTTTTATGTGGGCCATGTGCATGCTCATACAGGATTACCTGGTCCCCTTAGTGATGGTAATGCTGCCATTGATCGGTCCTTAAACCGATATGTTTTTCTTTCCCAAGTTGACAAGGCTGTGGAGGCTCATGAGTGATTTAATCTTAACAGCACCATCCTGTATCTAAAGTACGCTTTGACTAGGGAACAGGCCAGAAGTATTGTCAAAGCCTGTCTTAGTTGTGCCCCGCTATTGCCTGTTCCACATTTGGGTGTCAATCCTAGAGGCTTGGTTCCTGGTCAGATATGTCAAATGGATGTCACTCATTTGTCTGGGTTTGGTAAACTGCAGTTCATCCATGTGACTGTTGATACTTGTTCTGGTTTTCTTGGGGTCTCACTACAGTCCAGGGAGGCTACAAAACATGTCATTACCCACTGTTTGTTTACATTCTCTATTAGGGAGTACCTAAACAGCTTAAGACAGACTATGGGCCAGGTTACACTAGCATGGCCCTTGCTGATTTTTGCTCAGAATTTTCCATTGTACATAAAACTGGTATTCCCTATAACCCTATGGGCCAAGGCATGGTGGAGTGAGCTCATCAGATGCTCAAAACTCATTTACAAAAAAACAAAAACATGGGACTTATACATCCAAAAGTCCTCAAGAGCTCACCTTGATTATGTGCTCTTTATTTTAAATGTTTTACAAATGGATTATAATGGCAGATCTACAGCTGAAAGATTCTGGCACCCTGACACACAACATACTTATGCCATGGTTAAGTGGCAAGATCCTTTGAATAATCAATGGCATGGGCCTGACCCTGTTCTTATACGGGGTCGAGGATCTGTTTGTGTTTTTTTGCAGGAAAATGATGCTGCTCACTGGTTGCCAGTGAGATTGGTGAGGCAAGTTGATGTCAGGTAATCCCATTCAGAAGCTGATAATACTCCTGATGATGTGGGAACTCTGACAAGAAGTAGAGAAGATTTATGGGCCTTGTTCCTCTCCCAAGGTGCCAGTGCTGCCCATCATCTATTTTGGGAATGGACTTTTGGGATTGCCTTCCCTGCCTCACCTGGTAGATATCTCTGGGCTGGTCTCAGGCAATTGATCCATTGCCAAGATCATGTGTTATATCATCCACCACAGAAGGAAGATGTGGAGGACTTAAGAACTTTATGATCCTGAATAATTCAGGGGCTCGGAAGTCACTGTTTTCTCCTATGCATCCTGGTTGTCCTTTTCTATTTGCGGAAGGATCTTTCCCATTGGATCTGCCTCTGCCTTGGGGTATATGTTCTTCTCAGTCTGTAATCCTCACGGTCTCTGACCATTTGGAGCTCAGAAAGTGCCCATTGTAATCTTGAAGTAGAGTTAATATGTCCATCTATGGTGATTGGTACTTCTGTGATGTATATTCAGCATACTGGTGGAGATTTTGGACATTGACTCCACCTAGACTTTTAGTTAAGTCTGGGACAATGTTAGAAAATTGCTTGACCCTTACTGGGTCTTCATTTATGTTATTGTTTTTCTTCTCTTGTTGCAAATGTATTCTTAAGCATAGGGCTCAACATCAGGTATTTAATGCATCTACCCTTAAGGTATTGTTGGCCATGCATCATCCACCACTATGTAATTCTCCTCAGGTGGGGATATGGCTTGCTTGAAGGAAAAATATATATATTTGTTATTTTTTCTTTCTCTGTACATGCTTGGGCTGGCTAGCCAATGACGAGTAAGAGAGTTTTGGACAATCACTTCACCGACCTAAGACAGGCCTTTCAAACTTGAATAGCTTAAGACAGGTAAGGGAAGTATGATTGGGCTCCAACCTAAGACAGACACAGTCCTCTTGTACTACTTATCAATTTATGAAAAAAATGGGAGGGTTACTGATGCAGCCCCTTACAGAGCAGCCATTTAGTGATGTGTTTGTTGTCAAGTACTTAACCTGACCTGAGTGACAGGGTTTGGCCTTTTACCTGGGACTTTCCATGCAGCTGGTACCCGCTGTGTTTTTCTGATCCTGATGCTTTTGTTTTCCACTTCTGCTTGTTGTTTGACTCTGTAATGAGGTAGAAATGTGATTCTGACGATCTTGTTTTCCACACCTACTTGTTGTTCTCAGCCTATATAAGCAGTTGAATCTTTAGTAAAGTTTGTCACCTTGATCAGATTGCTGCCTTGGTGTCCCTCTTTGTGTTCTTTGTCTCTCCAATTCCCAGCCCCCTGTGCAGGTGGTACAGTTAGTAGTCACAGGTGACTACAGCTTCCTGGGACTGTTTGCATGGAAAACCTTTTCCCAGTGCTTTACTCTGAGGCAAAGTCTATCTTTGTTAGTGATATGCATTTCTTGTATGCAGCAAAATGGTAGGTCTTGTTTATGGATCTATTCTGTAAGCCTGTGTCTTTTTATTGGGCAATTGAGTCTATGGGGAATTGAGTCTATTGATGTTGAGATATATTAATGACCACAGGTTATTATTTCCTGCTAGTTTGATGTAGGTGGTGGTTGTGTGTTTATTTTGGTTTAGCTGCAGTGGAGTGTTTTGCTTCCTCTGTTTTCTTGGGTGCAGATATCTTCTCTGGGTTGGAGTTTTCCTTCCAGGATCTTCTGTAGGGCTGGGTTTGTGGATATATACTGTTTAAATGTGATTTTGACATGCAATATCTTGTTTTCTCTGTCTATGTTGATAGAACACTTTGATTAGTATAGTAGTCTGGGCTGGCACCTATGTTCTCTTAGGGCTTGTCGGACATATACCCAAGCCCTTCTGGCTTTTAAAGTTTCTGAGGAGAAGTCAGATGTAATTCTGATAGGTCTGCCATTGTACATTACTTGACCTTTTCCTCTTACAGCTTTTAATATTATTTTGTTTGTTCTGTACATTTGGAGTTTCAATTATTATGTGGTGAGAGGAATTTCTTTTCTGGTCTAATCTGTTTGGTGTTCTGTAAGCCTCTTGAAATTTTATTGGCATCTCTTTCTTTAGGTTTGGGGAGTTTTCTTCTATGATATTATTGAAGATATTTCCTTGGAGTCAGGAGTCTTCTCTTTCATCTATGCCTATAATTCTTAGGTTCCATTTTTTCAATGAGTCCTTGATTTCTTAGATGTTGTGGGTGAGAACTTTTTTAGATTTCTTGGTTTTTTTTTTTTTTTTTTTTTTTT
>CAJQZJ010033695.1:327129-353126 GCA_907164525.1 Lophiomys imhausi | reverse complement strand
TTTTTTTTTTTTTTTTTTTTTTTTTTTTTTTTTTTTTTTTTGGTTGTTGTACTGATTTCTTCAATCAAATCTTCCACATTTGGCTTGTATCCTATTTTTTATACTCATGTCTGTACTTCCTGTTCTTTTCCCTTGATTTTCCACCTCCAGGATTGTCTCTGCTTGTGTTTTCTTTAGTGCTTCTATTTCCAATTTCAGGTCTTGAACAGTTTTATAGTTTTACACATTTCCTGCTCCACTTTGGTTGTGTTTGTCTGTCAGTCTTTAAAACCTTCCATAGCCTTGTCTATTTCCCATTCATATTTGGCTGAGCTGACTTGAAGGTCTCTAATGGTTTTCTCCATTGCTTTCATTTGTAAAATTGGGGATTCTTTAAATTCAGGGATTTAATTTCTTCTTGTAAGGACTCTATCATTTTCCTAAGTATTGATTTGTCATCATTTTCATGTGTTTCAGCTGTGGTGGGATGGTCACGGTTTGCTGTATTAGCATCACTATATTTTGTTGGATTTGTTCTTTTGCTGGCCTTTAGCCATCTGGTTGTCCTTACCTGATTCTTCCTAGTATCTTCTGTACCTGGTGCCAAGGATGGAGCTTTGGTGTAGAGGCCGTATAGTCTTGGTGGTCTGTAGCTCAACACAGGCTAGGTGGGGTCTTGTGTTGGGGGCTGGATTTCAGTGGGCCCCCTGAAGTTCACTCCCTCCAGTTGTGTCCCAACTGGGAACTCAGCTTGGGGTTTGGGTAGGATGTATTATTCCAGCCTGCAGAGTTTTGAGTTCTAGCAGGTCTTCCTAGTGATGTCAGTGGGGCTTGGAGGACCATCGATTGTAAGCCAGAGCTGCAGATTCCCTGCTGCTTTTATGCTGGTCCAATAGTTAGGTCTGTAGTCATGTTCCCCCCAGGTGGCTCCTCTTAGGTGGTTCCCAGGGTACTTCTGTGCCTTTCGGCCCTTAGTGGTAAGCCCTTGTAGTCTGAGTCACTCAGGCAGTGCACACAGACCAAGAACTCACTGCTCCAGGACTGGAACTGTAGATGCTGAAGATCTGGTATCCCGCTGTGAGGAGCCAAGTGCGCTGGATTGGGGGGGGGGGTCTGATATGAACACCACAACCTGACTGTGGTTCTTGGACTCAGTGGAGTTATGCAGCCTTTTATCTTGACCATCTGCCTTTCAGCCCACTCCGACCTGGCTCTGATGATTCTCTTTTGGGTGCTGGAGCTGCCATGTGGATTCTGGGTGCTCAGGTAGCTGAGAGGTACCATTATCTGGTGATTGGAGCTGCCTGCCAAGGCCCTGCAGTGATCAAACCTGCAGAACACTGTACTGGTGCAGGAAGCATAGCCTGCTACAGGAAGTGTATCCCTCTGCTTTGTCTAGCCACAGTGTTCTTGCTAGTGATTGTAAATCCACTAGAGTAACCTGTATGTCCAACACCTTTCTGGGTAAGCCCAAATATGCTTGAGCCTCCCAGACCACCACTCCACTGGAGATATACTGCAATGGTACCACTGTTCTCCTGTAGCTCAGAATGTGCTGTGAATCTCCTGCATAATGGTTCCCCTGAGAATATACCTGTTCCCACAGCTCTGCTGGTCCTCTTTTTGGTGCAGGAATGCCTGTGTGGAAGCTGGGAGCCCAGGAGACTGGTGAGTACCCCTGTCTGGGGTTCGGAACTGCTAGCTGAGTATTTCAGTGGCTCATACCCATGGGCTCTTCTTGTTGTGAAGATCTGCTTCCATGGCTTCCTCAGCTTCTGCAGCTGGCTGTTCTGTTTTTCTGAGTGTCTGAGAGTCTCTCACCCGAGGACTTTTATTAGGCCCTGGGTTCACCAGGTGAAACCCAGTGGGTTCGCAGCTCTCAGATTGTTGCTCAGTGTGTTATAGCTCTGTGGTGTTATAGCTGTTTTTCCCACGTTCAAAATGTGTCTGGGCTGACTGCCGCCATCTTGGAATCCCCCATCCCCATCTATTTATTCTTAAGCTAAGAGTTTCTGTACTCTTGTTTTTTTTTTTTTTTTTTTCAAATGGGTTAGAAATTAGTAAAACCATGTGGGATCCTGCATAGGCAGGGATTCAGAGCATGGATGTCTATCAAAAGATAGAAATATTTCAGACAAAAAAAAATTGCAAGATCTAGTTTCTTCTTTTCCCCTCTTTGGGTCAGAGACTACTTTGGTGACCAATCCCTGAGTGCAACGTCATGTCTTCTTTCCTCCACAGTGGTCACCACCCATGAAACTGACTTCCTGCTACAGATGTCATTCAAGTAGCACAGCACTCAGGGTCAGCTTGCCTGTCTATATTCCACAAACCACATGAGTCCTGTTCTGACACTGGAATGTCCCCAGTCTTCTGCAATGAAGTTTATATTTCAATCATTTTCGGGTTAAAGCTATTTGTAGTCCTTTATCACCTGTCCACCAAGGTCTGTATTCATTAGTTTGGCTTCTAAAGCTTGTATAATTTACTTTCAGTACACTTTGCATCTAATGGTCAATATTACCATCAGGGTGGATTGATTTTCTGTTCTCTGAGAAATGTTTAAACATTCTCATTCTACATATTTTCCCTTGGTGATCATTCCTTTTAGAAATTGTTCTTTTGCATCAGTTACTCAGCTATCCAACATGTAAGAGCCCCTCAAAGGTTACCAACTTCAGTCTGGTTTTCTGCTCACAAACTTTACAATATTACATCATTCCTTTTATAATATAAGCATGCTTATTTTATTTTTCTTACCCAATTTCAGCCAAATACTTCTCTTAGACAAACGTTTTTTTCTTTTCTTTTTAGAATTATCTTCAATTTTGAGTCAAAAGCTTGGCAACAAGGATTCTCAGTAATTCTTTCCTGAATGAGTAACATACTAACACTTTCAGTTTTTTGGAGAAGTTGACTTTGCAATAAATTTTGACACACCAAGAGAAAATATTTGTTATATGAGAACTTTTTTGCCTTTGTAACTTGAAATTTCAAGCAAGAATACTTTTTTTTTTTTAAGGAGTATATTACCTGTTTTGAATTGATTGGACCTCCTTTCTGTCCCAGTAATTTTTGTTGTTCTTGTTTTAGAAATATGCGCTTACTCCACAGCTACTTGTTTGAAGAACTAATGCAGGCTAGGCACTATACCACTAAGGTAACACATAACAGTCCTCATTTCGGGAAACACATACACAAATAGCCAAACAAACATATACATTATATTATATCACATGTTAAAATGAGTCATAGGATTTACACCAGGTGTTCTATTAAAGCTTTTTGTAAAATATATTTGAAACTAAATCAAAATTTGGTAAGTGAACAAGTTCTGTGTATGGTAACATGGAAAAATCTTCCAGGCAATTGTAGCAATGAGAATAAACCAAGAATCTATGTCTGGAAGGGAAGGTTCTGGAAGATTAGGTAAACACGCGCTGTGTGTTCTAGTTTGCTTCCTGTTGCTGTAATAAACACCATAACCCAAGCAAGATTGAAGGAAAGGGTTAATTTCTTCTCATACTTCCAGGAAGTAATTCATCACTGAAGGAAGTTAAGGCTCAAGGCAGGAACAAAAGCAAAGACTACAGAGGAATACTGCTTACTGGCTTGCTTCCCATGCTTGCTCAACTTGATTTCTTATAAAATCCAGAACCACCTGTCCAGACATGCCAACAGTTACCCTTCACAGGAGAATCTAGTTTGTGGCAAATTAACAAAATCTCACAAGCAGACATGGCAAATGTGGGTTTTAGCTCTAGAACCCACATAACAAACCAGGTGTTGTTGGAGTGCATCTTTTATCCCAGCATTCCTGTGATGAGATGGGAGGCAGAGATGGGAGAATTACCAAGAAGCTTGTAGGCAAACTAGAGTAGAGTAGCACAAGAGACCCTCTCTCAAAAAGTGAAACGTCAGACCTAACTCCTTTCCGTGACCTTCACATGTGTACTGTGACCCATCTATACGTATACATGTATATACATTTATACATATATGGATATATATGTGTGTATATATACATATGGATATATAGTCAAATGAAATGAAAATTGAATACAAAGGAAACAGGAAAGGGAGAGGGTTATATGTGTGCAATTATAGATGACCTTGAAGGCTGTGTGAAAGAATCTGGCTTTTTCTCTGGATAGTCTAATGCTAGGAATCTAAGTTACAGAAAACAGACTTGGAGACAAACTTTCTCCCTATTTCAATGCCAAAGCTTTTGGGTCAGACATGAGTGACACAAAAGTTTGAACTGTTTTAATGTTTACCTAGTATCTTGAGATGTAATACAACAGTGTTCCATATACTAATAGCTAATGCTCCCTGCTACGTCCTGCACCAGGCATTTTTTTAAAGAATTTTTTTGTTTATTTTACATTCCATTCCCCATCCCTCTCCTTCTCCTCCTCCCAGTCCTACCCTCCCGCCCTCTTGCCCCATACCCTCCACCCTCACCCAGTACCACCCTACTCTGGCACATTAAACTGCATCAGGACTTACTTCTTCCTCTTCCATCCAGGCAAGATAAGGCAGCTACGCTAGGAAAATGAGCTCCAGAGGGAGAGAGCATCATCTAAGTCTGCGATAGACCTGATTCCAATTGTTAGGGGATCCACTTGAGGACCAAGCAGCCTATCAGCTTCATATGTGTAATGGGCCTTGGCCCTGTCCTTGCTAGTTCTTTGTTTGGTGATGCAGTCGTTTTGAGCCTCTTTGTGTCCAAGTTGGCTATATGGGTCTTCTTGTGGTGTCCCTGATCCCTCTAGCTTCCTTAAACCTTCCCCTAACTTTTCCTCAGACTCCCTGATTTTTGCCTAATGCTTGGCTGTGGGTTTCTGCATCTGTTTCCTTTATCTGCTGGATAAGGCTTCTGGGATGACAGTAATATTGGGTTCTTTCCAGATCCCTCTCTCCATCCACTTCCAACATCTATTTTATCTCCTCTACCTAGAGGGAAGCGATTATTGAGCACTACTTGATACTTAATTTCTTTGGGTCTGTGGATTGTAGCATGACATCTAATCATGCTATGTACACAGATTTTTTTTCATTTTTCATATAAAGATTTGAAGCTGAAATGTTTTCTAACATAGTCAGCTGGTCAGCAGAGATTGACATAACCTGATAGAGCTGGATACAGAACCTAGACTATGAGGTCTCACCTAAGACCCTCCATAAGAGCTCTTCTACTTTAACATTATTCAGTCTTTGAACTCAAGTAGTTATGCTGCTCCTGTGTGTTTTTGTGAACTCAAATAAAATATAGATGCACACTTAATTAATATTTAATACAAATGCACAGGACCGTATTAGTGGTTACTGCCTGTACCTGTCTGTTGTCAAGGTAATTTAATTCTATTTGTCCCTATGTGGTGTACTGCCTTGCAGCAAGGAAATTATACTGCTGTTACTGGAAGCTGTAATTGGAGAGAAAGTGAGGTAATGTGTAAATAACAGTAAAACTATTGCTTTAGGACTACACCTGGCAGTACTTATTCAGCATTATTCACTTTACCTAATGTCTTTGTTGTATTCATTTAATGTTTGCAGCCTTCCATCTCACAGCTACTCGGCTTTGCTGCTTTGGAAACTGTCTGACACATATCTTCGGTGAAATAGAGAACATTTTTTTTTTTTCAGCTGTTCCCATTTGCCGAACAAAAGCCAATTTCTTTTCTTTCTTTCTTTCCTTTTTTTTTTGCATTCCTTTTTATGTTTATTATTTCAAGTTACATCTCCATCACAGTCACCTCTCTCCACCCCTCTTGGTCCCACCCTTCCACCTCCCCCTTCTCCCACCTATCCTACTCCTCTGGAGTTGGGTGCCCTACATATCAGCCTCCCTCAGTTCAGCAGCCATATGAGGCCTAAGAGCTTCCTCTTGCACTGGGGACCTAATGCCTGCTCCACTAGGGCAAAGTGTCCCACTAACATGTAACAAAGTCTATATCCTGTTCCATTTGGTTTGTTTACTGTAGGATAGTATATAATACATTCTTAAAAATAAATTTCTCTATAGCAGTTAAATTGTCAACTCAAATATGGTGTTTATTGAGTATTTTTATGTTAAAGCATACTAAATAGTCCATATGACAGTTCTTTGCTATTGTTTTCTCCATGTAAAAAACTGAAAAAAAATTGAAACATGGAGAACCAAGCAGTAAACCTTCAATATGATTGAATGTGCATTGCCATCCATAGTCTTGCTCCATGTCCCTATATGGTAGTATCAGATACTTTTCCACACAAGGACAGCATAAAGAGGGCAGTGCAGATCCAAAGCCAAAAGCACATTGCCTTCAGACACACAAACTCATCAGCATAAAAAGACACACCATCCCAAACCCAGTGTTTGTCTTTGCTCTAGCTTCTTTCTTGTTATTTGCTGTCTAATTCCGTAGAAATGTGAGATGATTTGTTCCCATAAGGTACGTATTACAGTTAGATTTAACTATATTTCAGAAGATTTTTTGTTTGTTTGTTTTATATATTTGCATATCTTTGTTTGGAAAATGTACTTTTAAACAAAACATTCATCATTGAACATCTTAAGAAAGTTATTAGTTATTATAGTGTTATAAAGAATGCTCAGTGGGTCAGCCGGGCAGTGGTGGCGCACGCCTTTAATCCCAGCACTTGGGAGGCAGAGGCAGGCGGATCTTTGCAAGTTCGAGGCCAGCCTGGTCTACAAAGTGAGTCCAGGACAGCCAGGGCTACACAGAGAAACCCTGTCTCGAAAAACCAAAAAAAAAAAAAAAAAAAGAATGCTCAGTGGGTCTTAGCACTTGGTGCCAAGTGGGATGCCATGCATTAGATTCTCAGAATCCACAATGTGGAAGGAGAGACCAGACTTTGGCCACACAGGTATGCTATGGGATGTGCATGCACACACACAAATGTACAGAAAATAAATAAATAGATTCAGTTTTCTAAGAACTTAAAAATTGTTCCCTTAAACTTGCCACCATCATCCAGAATTTTTTTTTGGATTAAAATTTTATATAATTTAATTCTTTTTTTATAATTTATTTTTTATTTCTTCAAGTTACATCTCAGTCACAATCCCTTCCCTACTCCCCCCCTCTTGTCCCACCCTTCCACCCTCTTCCCCCTCAACCCCCCATCCTCTACCCCCTTTTTTTTTTTTTTTAGTTTAAGGTAGATCTTTTTTCCCCAACAGCTCCCCCTTTCAGTCCAACAAATGGTTCTTTCTCTTATAACAATAAATACAATACAAAACAACAGAAATAAATAGGCCACAATTATGAGAGTTGTATGGCTTAGCATACATTCCCAATGTCCAGTCCATATGTATTTGGCCCCTGACTTTAACATTCTACTATCTAACCATCTCCATGAGTTTAAAGTTCTATATCTAACTCAGTTTTCATACTAACTTGCATCACAATTTTTAAAAAAGCCAGTTTCTTACCTCTTCCTCTTACCATTGTAAAGACAATAGATTAAAATAATCGGCTCCAAATCTAATGCATGACTTTTTTTTTTTTTTGCTTTTGATGACTTGTGATATCCAAAGATGCAATATTCATTACAGATTTTCACTTTAAACACTTAATCATTGTAATTTATTTCCTTAGCCATGACTGTGACTTTTATATAGAAGCACAATCTAGACAAAACCTGACTTCTGAAATTCAAGAGATGCCATATACTTGAATGTTTAACAAAAGTATTATTTTATTTAAAGGAGGGTAGAGATGCCTATTTTCCTATAGTAAGAAATAGCATAGCTTGAATAATTCAATCAATATGAATGATACAAACTCTTTTAGTCTCTGTTTGACCTTAAAAAAATAAATCAGTATATTTCTTCTATCTAGCACTACCAAAGTTTTCTTCTCCAAAGATAATATTATTCCCCTTTCTTTTTGTAGGATACTTTTATTCTTCTATATATCTTAAATGCTAAAAGTCTAGGATATTTGCTGCAATGTCCTACATACTTCAAATATTTGAGTACTACTGGTCTCTGAAAAAAGTCCTTGGCAAGATATATTCTCATGTGTATTTATACACATGTGTGTACATGCTGGTGGAGATCCAAGATTGACACCAGTATCTTCTTTGATTATTCTCCATCATATATATTGAATGAGGGCCTCTCACTTGGACCCAGAGCTCACTGATTCTGGTAATCCAGCTAGGAACTTGATCTGGATATTCCTATCCTTTCTCCAATATTCTGTGTTCACAGGTAGACTGCCATTCCCACCCAGAATTTATGAGAGTGTTGTGGATCCAAACTCTGGGTTCCCACACTTACATAACCAGCCCTTTACCCACTGAACTACCTCCCTAGTCCCAAAACATATGTGAGATAGAATAGCCTATAGTAGGTCTTAGTATAGACAAGAAAATAATTAAACCTGGTAACAATGTTAAGTATGACTCTATTTAAAATTTACTTGCCAAATAATAATAGTTCTTACTCTTAATTGTTCATCAATATCACTTGAGGAGCTTATCAAAACAGGCATACTCCTGAGTCTCCCTGTAGAACTAGGAAAGATGAGAATGGAACTCAAGAAGTTGCATGTCTGGGGCTGGAAGTGGTGGCACATGACTTTAATCTTTACACTTAAGAGGAAAAAGAAGAGAGTCTGATGCCAGCTTGCCCTACATAGTTAGTTTGAGACAAGCCAAGAATGTATACTAAGACCCTGTCTCAAAATAAAAAATAAATGCAACTTATTTTTTGGTTTTGTTGTCATTGTGTTGTTTTGTTTTTGTTTTTGAGAAAGAATCCCACTTTGTAGTTCTTATGTAGCTCTGATTGTTCTGGAATTCACTATGTAGACCAAACTTGCCTTTAAATCACAGAGATCTGCCTGTTTCTCCCTCCCAAGTGCTGGGATTAAAGTTGTATGACATTACTCCCAGCAAAATTACATTTCTAACAAGATCTTTGAGTGACACTTTGAGGATCACTGCAACAAAACTGAATGATCTCAGTTATCCTACTAAAGACACATAAAATGTTGAAAGAGGGGCTTCTGTTGGCATTTCATCAGCTAAGTACTTTTGAGTGAAATCCAAAAGAGCAATCATTTGAATGATTTTCTCTTTGTAATGAACTGTGTTTTATTTCTTTAATTCTAACCCTTTCCTTTCTTTAGCCATGACATGCATTATATATTATAAAATATGGTACTAACCTGATGCAAGATTAAATTTGAGACCAAAACAAATGTTTAAATGAGTCATGAAGTTCTAAACAAAAGCTAGTATACAAGACATGTGAAAAACAGACAAACCAGTAATTCCATTTGTCTGACTTGCCCAACCTAAAACAGAAGTCATGAGCTCCAACCTAGTGATGGCAGTGTTATGATTTGGGTGCAAAATGTCCCCCACTGGTTCATGTGTTTGAACTACCACTGTTTTTTGAGGGGTGGACCATTGAGGGCAGCCCAAGAAGTTTAAATTTGACTCTATTTTCTGTCCCATTTCTTTTTCTTTTGCCCTGATATGAGCTCACAGCCTCATGTTCTTGCCTCCACAGCTGAGATCTATTCTAACCACCATTCTTTCTGGATGGTGCTGGACAGTATGTACCCTCAGGCCATGCTCATGGAACCTCAGAGGACAAATTGGACTAGAAGTCATTAATGCTATATTCTAGGAAAGAACTTTACTGTGATAAGCTCATGTTCTAAAAATGTGAGTGAGGTTGAATTGTTAAATTAATGGACTAAATTGTTTGACAGAGGAAATATCAAGATAGTACAGTACTCAGGGTATGGCATTATCTCTGCCCCTAGTTCTTATTCAGATTTACAGTGAGGAGAGCAGAAAGACATGAAATGTGTACAATTTAACAAGATAGGAACATGCTTATGATTAAAGCTTTGGACAAAACAGAGGCTATAAAGGGGCTTCAATTTTTAAAGATATTATTGCCATAAAGGAGACTTCTCAAACTTCACAGTGGGACAAGAGAAAAGGGGCCTTACCATTAAGCCCTGGCTATCTAAAATCTTAGTGTATAACAATACAAAATATAGGTGCCAAAGTAAATTGAATTTACTTTGCCAAATGGTTAAAATGAATCATGATAAAGCTATGTTAAAAATAACTGAGTTAGTACTATCATGTTTCCTGATATGCTTGGGCACATGGAAGGAAATCTCAAATAAAATATCAAATAAAAACTTATTCAAGAGTGCTCATGTTTTAATCCCAGCCCTCAGAAGGCAGACATAGGTGAATCTCTGTGAGTTTGAGTCCAGCCTTGCCACATAGTAAATTCCAAGATAACTGGGTCTACATAATATATCTAATAAGACCCTGTGTTTAACACACACACACAAATGCACACAAATACACACACACATTCACACACACACATCAACAAATATAATATTTCTAGTCCTTGTTGGATGTATCAGTGTGTTCAATTCACAGTTTTAAAAATGAGTAACTCTTAATATTCTAAACTGGATTCAGATTTAGTGGTGAGGTATTTGTGACCATAAGACTCTCTGATACTTGATGGAAATTAAATCTGGTCAGGTTTTGGTGCCATTGGGTTATAGGAAATTATGGGGAGTGGGGAAACAAGCTTGGTATGTTTTGCAGATCAGCTGTGAGTAAAGAAATATTAAAAAGGGAAAGTCTTAGTCTTTCCAATTTTTGAAAATGGAATTTGTGATTTCAGTCTTGGTGCTTAATGTAAAGTCTAGGGTTTGATACAAAAGTAAAAGTACAAGGAAAATGTTTGCTTCCTTGGAATTCTTGGACAGAAAACAATTAATGATCAAAAAGTACTTTAAAAATGTAACTGCATTGTAGAACACAAGCCTGTGTGGCACACTTTAATAGAGGTTGCAAGAGATCAATTAATTCATGGTCATGTTGGCAGCCCTGCCAAGTATCATTAGTGCTGCAAGCTATAAGCTGCCACTGAGGGCCTGCCTGTGTTTCCTTACTGAGAGGCTCAGCTTGAGTGTGTGGAATGGAGCTGGCCCCTACTGCACATTACAGCACAGGTAATTATTCATCAGAACTTGCCTCGCTGCAAGCAATTCATTCCTCTCTCAGCAGATGTCTAAGACTCTGACCCAAAGCAGCAAGAATGTAGACTAAAAATAGCTCCCACCGCAGCAGGCAGCCCTGGAGAACTTTGCATTTAAGTGGCTTTTATCCCCATGGTATCGGGCATTTTGCTCACCAGATTGACCTGGAAGAACTAGGGGAAAGTAAAGACTTTTTTTTTTTTTTTTTAACCTTCTATCGTGTCTCCATTCTTTGAGATTTAAAACACATTTCCTCATGGAAATGAATTTTGCTCTTTCTAGTAGAAAAGAAGAAACAACAACACAAAAACAAATCCAACCCCCCATCCCCACCCTGCCTTCTATTTGCTTTGTGCATGTGATGTTTCTTATTTCTTTTTTATTTTCCTTCTGTAGCTGCAGGGGAGATTGAGTGTGTCAGTCGTATCACTGCAAAATGATCATTACATACCAAAGTATTTTGTGACACCTGCTTACTCACTAACATCTTGTATGTGTGTATGTATGCTAGGCACTGTGGAGGATAGCATATAACCCCTGTGTCCTTACCACATTAATGGCATGGACCAGATAATAGAACAGCATGTGACTCCAGTCTAGTGCTGCTGGATTTGAGCAAACCTGTCTCTAACATACAGCTTCAGGGAGGAGAATCCTGAAGTGAGAACATTATCCAAGTAAAGCCTCTTAAAAACAGACAAGATCATTTTATTAATCCAGGGCATGGACTGGGCTACCTTGGCTGGACAGTCATTTTGTAATTACTCCAATGGCCCTGGGTTCCCTCATGCTAATAGGATTGATTAATAGCCCCAAGTTGCTAAGATAGATGCCTGGGCTGATGAAGTTCAACTGTGGCCTCCAGAACAGAGAATGATGGACAGACTTGGTCTCTGCACTCAAGGAATCTACAAGCTAACTATAATACCAATGGCAGTGGTTATAAATATGATCACATCTAATATAATTCTGGGCTGGTAAGCAAGACACAAACTAGGTTCCTGTTGAGGCCAGTAATGGAACATGATCTCTATCAAAGTTCTTGCTTAAGCAAGTTTTCTACATAAGACCAAATTAATTCTTTTAACACTCACTTTACAGCAGGGAGTATTCTAAATATTTCACATGCATTTGCATTTTATCCCCACAATCACCACTCTTATTACCTTCTTTTGAGAGATAAGGCCAGAAAACAGGAGCAGAATCAGACTGCAGAGTCCAATTCAAAGGCACATATTTTAACATAATAGTGGATGACCACAGTTGGTATTGAATTTCTACAAGTGTAATGGATAGTCCTTGGAATATTAATCTAGGAATGGTTCTTTAAATGAGGGAGTTGTGTGAATATATAACTTTGGAAAGTATTGCATGCCTTATGTGAGATTTATATCACACTTTAACACATTAAAATTTCATATATAAATACTTTTGGGAGAAAAACATTTTAACTTTGTTTGAGAAAATTATTTCAAAACATACTTGTCCATAGAGTGATTTTTAGCCTATTACTCTTTGACATGCTGCTGAAGACTTAGAAAATCCATTTTTGGAAATAATATTTTTGGGGCAAGGAGATATAAGAAAAAGTGATATTTTTGACAAAGATGCTCAGTGATTAAATAAGAGATCCTACTGGCTGACAATTTAGGAGCTTTTGTGTTGCCTCAGTGAAGCGGAGTTGAAATGTCAGCTGACCATGCTTCTCCACTCACACCCCATCTACTCTTCACATAAAAGGCTACTTGCTATGTTTCATATTGGTCCTGTCCACACTGAAAAGGCCATGTTTTATTTATTATACAAGAGTTTAAAAGAGAGTAACACTCATGGAGAAAAGTATGTATTGGTATGTGGGAACTATATTAGTTTCAGAAAGAGAAACATTTATGCATCTAACATGCAATCAAGAAGTCTTTCCTACAACTCCAAAAAGTCTCTCCTCTCTTGATTGCCCATGCTCACAAAGGTGGCCACTACTCTGACTCCTGTGTTCACAAGTTGTTTGTGATTGCACATGTGTAATTTTACTGAGGTAATATGCCTTTAGCTGCATCTACTTGGAATATGCTTCTTGAAAAGTGTTGCATAGATATCATACACAGTCAAGGCAATAAATGGATCCACCATCCTGAGACTTTTCTCTTACCTTTATAACGCCCATTCCAAAGTAACAATTGGCTCTTTTCTGCCACTATAGGTTAGTTAGTATTTCCCAGGATTTTATATAAGTGAATATATATGTAACCTACATTTTGAAGGTATTCTGGGTTATCTTAGTCATAATAATTATTTTAAGATACTTTTATGCTAATTGTAAACAATTAGCTTTTTCCTTTTAATTGCTGAATAGTGTACCATCGTCTAGATATAGCATAGTTTATCTGCTCATTAATGGGATTTATTTTATTTAAATATTTGGCCATTACAAATATAACTTTAGAGAACTTTGGTAGAGACATCAGCATTCATTTGCCTTTTGCAATGCCTGGTAGTAGTGTGCCTGTATCACATACTTGGATATGTTTAACATTTTGTGGAATTGCTTAATTTTCTAAGGCTACCAATTCTCATTCCCTACAACATCTTACAGTTTCTCAGGTGTTCCCTGTACTCACAGCACAGGTGCTGCTGAGCCCTTTCCATTTGCTATTGTGACCTGTGTGGTCCTGCCCTATTGAGGTTCTTCCTACTGAGTACTTACTGGGATACATGAGAGAGATATACCCTTCAGCAGAATTAATTGACTTCTATATCCTCTTCTTTGTTATGTAGGACCCAAAATTTATTTGACCAAACTTTAGTCAGGCTCCAAATGTCTGGGAACTTGGGTAGGTCCTGAACTCTGGGGCAACTTTTTCCAGGAACTGCAGGTTGAAAAGAACAATGCTGAGAAAGGCCATGGAATATACTACCTGCCCCGGGTTTGGAAACTCCCACCAGGAGGCAAGTTCCTTATACCTGGTACTGGGTGCCTCATCCCTTAGCCAGCACCAATCAAATTAAACGATAGATATGTTAACCAATAGAAGGTTGCCGAATGTACTGTTGCTGATTCTGCCTTGCTGAAACCTATAAGATCTGAAATGAGATTCTGCTCAGGATCATGCCTCCCTTCCCTTGCATGGGGACCCTGTGAGTGCTGACCCCAGTGCACTGGTGAATAAACCTCTCACTTTTGCATGGTCTTGAGACCTGGTGATTCCTTGGTCACCTCATATTCAGGAGTCCATTTCTTGGGCTCAATAGTTAAATATTTGGCCAGTCAAAACATTATTTGTTTTTTTTTCTTTTTCTTGAGACTTGAAATTTCTTTTTCTGTTTTAGACACAGCTTTTTTGATATCAGTTTTTTCTCTTTGCTGCTTTTATTGTGAAGAAAAATATGCTGCGCTCTCTCTCTCTCTCTCTCTCTCTCGTCTGTGTGTGTGTGTGTGTGTGTGTGTGTGTGTGTGTGTGTGTGTGTGTCACCAGCTGGCTAGCCAGCTGATTTTCTGATAGTTGTAGTCTTTATATTTCTATATTCAAGAAATTATGCCAAACTTAATCACACTGAGATTTTTCACTTATACTTTCTTCTAGAAGTTTCATTGTCCTAGGTTTTGAATTTAGGACCACAGGAAATACTTGTACTAATTTTGGCATAGGATAGGGCAGGTCCAACATTTTCTCTATTTGTTTGTTCTGTGTATGGATACTTGTTGGTTTACATTGTGTGAAGATGTGTCTCTGTATGTTGTTGACTGCTAAACTGGCAGAGAGCTAAGGGCTAGCGTACTAGCTGGATCTTGGTATTGCTATTACTATGGCCCATCACTGCTCTTATATTTGTAAGCATTCATCCTTCCTCACCTGTCTATTGGATATAATAAAGATCAGATGGCCAATAGCTGAGCAGGAATTGGAGGGCAAAACTTCTGACAGAGAGAGGGATCCTGGAGAAAGAAAGGAAAGGTGGGAGATTCACCAGCCAACACAGAGATGAATGAACTGATCAAAGCAAAAGAGAGGGTAGAACTAGCCATGTGGTGGGATGTAGTGCCAGGATTAGACAGGCTAAACTAGATAGCTAGCTGGGAGAGTGCTTTAACTAAAAGGCATAAGTTTAAAATGTTAAAAAGTCTCTGTGTGATTCTTTGCACTGTTGGAGGACCCAAAAGTCCTGCTATATTTGGCACACCAGCATGTAACATTCAATCCAAACTTTTAGGATAATAGATTCAGGCTTTAGGCCAAATGTTACAGACATGGAAGCTGGACAAGAATACCCAGGCATGGAAGCAGATATTAGGTCTCTCACACATAGATTACATAATGCTTTATTAACTTTACTTTTTTAAAATGCCAATGAGACAGGTAGCACAGCTGCTAAAAAAAAACAAAAAAAAAAAAAAACAAAACACTGGACTTACAAAAGAAAATGGAGACAGCTCATACTAGCAACTTAACAGCACAACTGAAAGCTCTAGAAAAAAAAAGGAAGCAAACACTCCCAAGAAGAGTAGAGGGCAGGAAATCATCGAACTCAGGGCTGAAATCAGTAAATTAGAAACAAAGAGAGCAATTAAAAAAATCGACCAAACCAAGAGCTGGTTCTTTGAGAAAATCAACAAAATACACAAACCCTTAGCCAATCTAACTAAAAGGCAGAGAGAAAATATCCAAATCAACAAAATCAGAAATAAAAAGGGAGAAATAACAACAGACACTAATGAAATCTAAAGAATCATTAGGTCTTACTCAAAAACCTGTACTCCACAATTTTGGAAAACATAAGCAAATGGACAATTTTCTTGATAGATTCCAAGTACCAAGGTTAAATTAGGATCGGGTAAACACATTAAACAGTCCTAAAACCCCTAAGGATATAGAAGCAGTCATTAAAGTCTCCCAACTAAAAAAAAACCAAGTCCAGGTGGTTTCAGAACAGAATTCTATCAGATCTTCAAAGAAGAGCTAATACCAATACTCCTTAAACTCTTCCATAAAATAGAAACAAAAGGAACACTGCCAAACTCCTTCTATGAGGCCACAGTCACCCTGATACCTAAGCCACACAAAGACTCAACAAAGAAATCGAATTTCAGACCAATTTCCCTTATGAACATCAGTGTAAAGATAATCAATAAAATTCTTGTAACTCAGATACAAGAACAAATCAAAAGTTTCACAGATCATGGTCGAGTAGGCTTTAGCCCACAGATACAGAGGTGGTTTAACATATGAAAATCCATCAATGTAATCCACCATATAAATAAGCTGAAAGAAATAAACCATATGATCTTCTCATTAGATGTTGAAAAAGCATTTAACAAAATTCAACACCTCTTCATGAAAAAAATCTTGGAGAGATCAGGCATACAAAGATCATACCTAAACATAATAAAGGAAATATACAGCAAGCTGATAGCCAACATCAAATTAAATGGAGAAAAACTTAAAGCATTTAGGTTCCACTAAAATCAGGAACAAGGCAAGGCAGCCTACTCTCTCAATATCTCTTCAAAATAGTTCTTGAAGTTCTAGCTAGAGGAATAAGACAACTAAAGAAGATCAAGGGGATATAAATTGGAAATGAAGAAGTTAACATATCCCTCTTCATAGATGATATGATAGTATACAGAAGGGACCCCAAAAATTCTATGAGAGAATTCCTACAGCTGATAAACAGCTTCAGCAATGTGGCTGGATACAAAATTAATTCTAAAAAAAATCAATATCCCTTCTTTAGAGAAAAGATAAATGGGGTGAGAAAGAAATTAGGGAAACAATTCCTTTCACAATAGCCACAAATAATATAAAATACTTGGGGGTAACTATAACCAAGCATGTGAAAGACCTGTAGGACAAGAAGTTCAAGTCCTTGAAGAAAGAAATAAAAGAGGACATCAGGAGATTTAAAGAACTCCCATTCTCATGGATAAGTAGGATCATCATAGTAGAAATGGCCATCCTACCAAAAGCAATATACATATTTGATACAATTCCTATCAAAATACCAACACAAATTTTTACAGACATTGAAAGAACAATTCTCACCTTCATATAGAAAAACAATAAACCCAGAATAGTTAAATCAAACCTGTTCAATAAAAGAACACCTGAAGGTATCACCCTCCCTGATTTCAAGTTGTAATAAAAACAGCATGGTACTGGTATAGAAACAAACAGGTTGATCAATGGAATCGAATCAAAAAATTTTAATAGGCTTTATGTTTCTAGAATATCTTGGACAACCCTGGACAGCAATTCATAAGAGGGATTCTTATGGGGCCCTGGATCCTCTGGAACTGGCCCACATGGTTGTAAGCCACCATTCTGGGAAACTTTTTTTTTTTTTTTTTTTTTGGAGACAATGTCTCTCTGTGTAGCATTGGCTGTCCTAGACTCACTGTAGACCAGGATGGACTTGAATTTATAGAATACCACCTCTGCCTCCGGAGTGCTGGGATTAAAGGTGTGGGCCACCATGCCTGGTTTGTCACTGCAATTCTTGTGTCTTTCTTTTTTCTAGTCACTAAAACTAGCTGCTTCTGAACACCTAAGAATTCTTTTTTTTTATGATTTCTACAACAGGGCCTTACTTTGTAACTCTGGCTGAACTGGAAATCACTGTATAGACTCTACTGGCCCATCTGCTCTGCCTCCAGAGTACTGGGATTAAAGACCTACACCACTCCTGCCCAGCCTAGATCTCTATCTTTTTTTTTTTTTTTGGAAGGTTTTCTTTTTTTTTTTTTTATAAGTACTTTATTTTTTTTTTCAAGTTACATCTCAGTCGCAAACCCTTCCCTATTCCCCCTTCCTGTCCCACCCTTCCATCCTCTTCCCCCCCCCAACAGCTTCTCTTTTCATTCCAACAAATGGTTCTTTCTCTTATAACAGTAAATTCTATACAAAACAGCAGAATTAAATATGCCACATTTATGAGAGTTAAATGGCCCAGTATACCTTCCCAATGTCCAGTTCATACATATTTGGCCCCTGACTTTAACCTTCTACCTTCTAACCATCTCCATGAACTTAAAGTTCTATAACTGACTTAGTTTTCATACTAACTTGCATCACTATTATAACCATCTTCTTAGATCTAGAATGCCCTCTTGATTCCTAAACAACTCAAAATTTAGCTATGAGATTCAAGCTGTCTATTCTTCAACCACCTCAGAGAGCTGAGAAGGATAAATATATCTGATTATATAGGAAGTGCAGGGCCTGCAGCTTCCAATACTAAGAAATGACAAACCAGTGACTACCTGGACAGTTCCCATTTTCTCTCCATACATTCCAGCATCAGTCTTCAGCCTTTTGGTCCTGTTTCTCTGACAGACATTTATTGTAGAGCAAGGATTGTGAAGGACTAACCTACCCTGTCTTGGCAGAGCTAGGCTGTCAACTTCCCTGTTACCAAGTTTTGTCCTTTTTGGACAGCAGTCTGTCTGCAGTTGAAGCAAGGAGTTTTTACATGCCAAGAGATAGGCTTGCCACTAATTCAACCATCTCACACTGGAGATTCTTCGATGCTTTTCTTCTACTTGGAGTAGAATAGGGGGTGCTGTCAGGAGCTGATATGTCACGATATCAAAAAAAAATCTGAGTGGGGCAAGATGGTGGCGAACTACACTGACACATTTTGAATGCGGGGAAAAAAGAGCCATAAAAAACACAGAGTTATTGGGCACTGTGCAAAAACCGGAGGGGCTAGACCCTCCCGGGAACACTCACAGCTCCCAAGGAACTGTTTAAAGTCCCAGGGTAAGGCTCTCCCCATCTCTCGCAGACATGGAAGCCACTAAACCTGGGATTCGGGAACTCCCATTTGGAGAGGCGCCTGGTAAGATCGACCCAAACTCACAACAGGCAGAATCAGAGGCCACTTGGCGATAGTTCACTAGCCTATTGGACTCCCCACACCTCAGGAAGAACTTATACCCACTTAAAAATTTTTGCGAGATAGTGGAAGTCTTAGCAAGAAACAAACAGGGGGCTCAGCGAGTGGTCCGCAGCCGCTCATGAAGCGGAGGGCGGGAGGTTCCGAGAGAGCGCAGGAAGACAGGAACACAAAGGCAGGCGGGAGGGGCCGAATCCCGCGCACTTACGGCAGCGCAGCTGGGGAGGGAGCCTGGCTGGCAGGGCCAAATGCCCGCGAACCCACGGCAGGACAACTGGGGAGAGAGTCAGGTGTGGGTGGGGCCAGGAACCCACGCACCCATGGCTGAGCTGCTGGGGCGAGAGGACCACTCTGGCGGCCAGAGGATCCCGGGCTCTGTGCACCCACAGCCGAACAGCCAGGGAAGGAGACCCGCGGCTGCGCAGACAGGGAGGGAATCAGGCACAGAGGCCAGGCCTGTGGCGAGAAGCCAAGTGAGAAACCAGAAATCGGGACCATAGCTGTATTCTGGAAAATCCAGACATATTAGGTGTGGAGCCAGACCATGTCAGCCTCCGTGATGACAAACAAAGCCCACAGAATCTGTGCCTGGGCAAACAGGTCCACACCATCAGAACCATTACAGACTGATAACTCAGAGTGCAACATAGAGAAGTCTGAATTGGGAGCAGTGAAACAATCCCGGTCCATTACTCACAACCTGGGAATAGGCTGCACCAGCTCACAGTGCCTCAGGCGATTAAAACCACAGTGACCCTGAAATCCCCCTGGCAAACAACGACAGATAGCCAAGTAACTCGTCCCCTGCAGCAAATCATCCACTGTGGATCCAAGCACAGAAAACAACAAGAACAGACAGCTAAACGCATCCAATGGCCAAAGGTCAAAAAAAAAAAAAAAAAAAAAAGAAATCAAGGAAGTATGAATCCAAAAAAGCAGAATTATCCTAGCTCATCCAATTTGGATGACCTCACACCAATAGAAACACATGAAAATGTTGACAATTCTGCATTATGGAAAGTGATAGAGTCCCTGCTGGAAGAACTTAAATCTATGAAGGAATTCAAAGAAGCCACATTTCTACAAGTCAAAACAAGGAACAACACCATTAAAGAGCTCCAAGCCAGGGTGACAGAGCTTGAACAGGAAAAGGAAAAAGCCATGAAAGATTTTCATACAAAAACAAGCAAGCTGGAGAAGGAAATGTACAAAACGAACAAAACCATACAAGACATGAAAATAGAAATAGAAACAATAAAGAAAACACAGTCAGAGTTAAAAGAGGAAGTGGAGAACCAAGGGAAGAGAACAGGAACTACGGATGTGAGTATCAACAATAGGATGCAAGAGATGGAAGACAGGATCTCAGGCATGGAAGATTCAGTGGAAGAAATCAGTACAACATCCAAAGAAAATGAGAAGGCTAAAAAATCTCTCACCCACAACATCCAAGAAATCAAGGACTCAATGAAAAGACGGAACCTAAGAATTATAGGTATAGAGGAAAGAGAGGACTCCCGACTCCAAGGTCCAGGAAATATCTTCAACAAAACCATAGAGGAAAACTTCCCAAACCTGAAAAAAGAGATGCCAATAAAAATTCAAGAGGCTTACAGAACACCAAACAGATTAGACCAGAAAAGAAACTCCTCTCAACACATAATAATTGAAACACCAAATGTACAGAACAAAGAAAGAATATTAAAATCTGTAAGAGAAAAAGGTCAAGTCACATACAATGGCAGACCCATCAGAATTACACCTGACTTCTTCTCAGAAACTTTAAAAGCTAGAAGGGCCTGGTCAGATATACTACATGTCCTGAGAGATCATAGGTGCCCAGCCAGACTACTTTACCCAGCAAAACTCTCTATCAACATAGATGGAGAAAACAAGATATTCCATGACAAAATCAAATTTAAACAATATCTACCCACAAACCCAGCCCTACAGAAAATCCTAGAAGGAAAATCCCAACCCAGAGAAGAAAACTCCACCCAAGAAAACAAAGGGAATAGAAAACCCCTCAGCAACTAAACCAAAAGAGACACAGGACCACCACCTATACCAAACTAATGGGAAATAACAACCCCAGGTCACTAATATCCATCAACATCAATGGACTCAACTCCCCACTAAAAAGACATAGGTTTACAGAGTGGATCTGCAGGCAAGACCCTTCCTTATGCTGTATACAAGAGACACATCTAACTACGAAAGATAGACACTGCCTCAGAGTAAAGGGCTGGGAAAAGGTTTTCCAAGCAAAAGGACCCAGGAAACAAGCTGGAGTAGCCATCCTAATATCAAACAAAACAGACTTCCAACTGAAGTTAATGAAGAAAGACAAAGAAGGGCACTATATACTCATTAAAGGGAATATTCATCAAGAGGAAATCTCAATACTGAACATCTATGCCCCAAATACAAAGGCACCTACTTTTGTAAAAGAAACACTTCTAAAACTTAAAACGCACGTCGATCACAACACATTAGCAGTGGGAGACTTCAACACCCCACTCACAACAATGGACAGATCATCAAGACAGAAGACAAACAGAGAAATATTAAGTCTAACAGAGATCATGAAACAAATGGACCTAACAGATATCTACAGAATTGTTTCACCAAACACAAAGGAATACGCCTTTTTCTCAGCACCCCACGGAACCTTCCCCAAAATCGACCACATAGTTGGTCACAAGGATAGTCTCAATAGATACAAGAAAATTGAAATAACACCTTGTATCTTATCAGACCACCACGGAATAAAGCTGGTCTTCAACAGAAAAAGAATCAACAGAAAGCCTACACACACATGGAAATTTAACAGCTCCTTACTGGATGACCACTGGGTCAGGGAAGAAATAAAGAAGGAAATCAAAGACTTCTTAAAATCCAATGACAATGAAGACACAACATACCCAAACCTATGGGATACATTGAAAGCTGTGCTACGAGGAAAGTTCATAGCACTAAGTGCTTTCAAAAAGAAAATTGTGACAGCTCATATTAGTGAACTAACAGCTAAGCTGGGTGAATTGGAAAAAAAAGAAACAAACACTCCCAAGAAGAGCAGAAGAAAGGAAATCATCAAACTTAGGGCTGAAATCAACAACTTAGAATCAAAAAGAACTATACAAAGAATCAATGAAACCAAGAGTTGGTTCTTTGAGAAAATCAACAAAATAGACAGACCCCTAGCCAAATTAACTAAAAGGCAAAAGGAAAGAACCCAAATCAACAAAATCAGAAATGAAAAGGGAGAAATAACAACAGACATTGAGGAGATCCAGAAAATATTCGGGCATTACTTTAAAAATCTATATTCCACTAAATTTGAAAACCTAAGCGAAATGGACAATTTCCTTGATAAATTCCACCTACCAAAACTAAATCAAAATCAGATTAACAGCTTAAACAGCCAAATAACACCCAAGGAAATAGAAACAGTCATTAATAATCTCCCAACCAAAAAAAAAAGCCCAGGGCCAGATGGCTTTAGCACGGAATTCTACAGGACCTTCAAAGTGGAACTAACACCATTACTTTTCAAACTCTTCCACCACATAGAAACAGAAAGAACACTGCCAAACTCATTCTATGAGGCCACTGTCATTCCGATTCCTAAACCACACAAAGACTCAACAAAAAAAGAGAACTTCAGACCAATATCCCTCATGAACATAGATGCAAAAATAGTTAATAAAATACTAGCAAACTGAATTCAAGAACACATCAAAAGTATCATACGCCATGATCAAGTAGGCTTCATCCCTGGAATGCAGGGATGGTTCAATATACGAAAGTCTATCAATGTAATTCACCACATAAACAAGAAGAAAGAAAAAAACCACATGATAATCTCGCTAGATGCAGAAAAAGCATTTGACAAAATCCAACACCCCTTCATGCTAAAAGTTCTGGAGAGAACGGGAATACAAGGACCATACCTAGAAATAATAAAGGCAATATACAGCAAGCCAGTAGCCAACATCAAATTAAATGGAGAGAAGCTTGAAGCATTTCCTCTAAACTCAGGGACAAGACAAGGATGTCCTCTTTCACCATATCTCTTCAATATAGTACTTGAAGTCCTTGCTAGAGCAATAAGACAACTAAAGGAGATCAAAGGATAAAAAATGAAGAAGTCAAATTATCCCTATTCACAGATGATATGTTAGTATACATAAGCGACCCCAAAAACTCCACCAAAGAAATCTTACAGCTGATAAACAACTTCAGCACGGTTGCTGGATACAAAATTAGCTCAAAAAAATCAGAAGCCCTTCTTTATACAACAAACAAATATACCGAGAAAGAAATAAGGGAAACAACCCCCTTCACAATAGCCACAAACAACATAAAATACTTGGGGGTAACTCTAACCAAGCATGTAAAGGACCTATATAACAAGAACTTCAAGCCCCTGAAGAAAGAAATGGAAGAGGCCTTTAGAAGATGGAAAGATCTCCCATGCTCATGGAGAGGTAAGATCAACATAATAAAAATGACTATCCTACCAAAAGCAATATATAGATTTAATGTCTGGTGATATCTTAGAAATCTAGGAATAACCTTGTCTCAGGACCCAGCCATACCACTTCTGGGTATACACCCAAAGGACCTCTCACGGAGACATAGGGAATTCTCCTCATCTATGTTCATAGCAGCCTTATTTGTAATAGCTAGAAATTGGAAACAACCCAGATGTCCCTCAACTGAAGAATGGATTAAAAAATTGTGGTACATCTATACAATGGAATATTACTCAGCTATAAGAAACAATGAAATCATGCAATTTGCAACCAAATGGATGGATCTAGAGGAGCTCATCCTGACTGAGCTAACCCAGTCTCAGAAGGATGCAGATGGCATCTATTCACTTATAGTAGGATTTTAACTATATCGTACAGGATATCTATACTACAACCAACACACCAAAAGGAACATGGACATAAATTTTTTTTTTTATCTTTTTCTTTTTCCTTCTTTTTTTCTTTTTTCTTTTTCCTTTTCCCTTCTCTTTTTCCTCTCTTTTTTTGTTGATATTCTTTGTTTTTGTGGGTTTGTGTGTTTGTTGGTCTCTTTTTAGTATTCCCCCAGTAGCAAGGAGACACCTTTCACTGGCAGTACTGCCTCGTAGGCCTTCGGAGAATGAAGAGGCTCTTGGCCCTCATATGACTCCTGATCTGTGGTGAGAGACTGTTAGTCAGGGATATCCACCCCAGAGGAACAAGACGGAAGGGTCAGGTTGTAGAGCATGGGAGGGTGGGGCTGGGAAGCGGGAAAAGAGGACAATATGATAAGGATGTACCCTGAAGCAACAAACAAATAAATTTATTAACTAAAAAAAAAAAAAAAAAAAAAAAAGGCAGGGGGCAGGGCTGAAACACTGTGAATGGAATAAAGGATACAGCCATTTGGCCTGGTTTTGCAGACCTCCAGGTGTAGAGAAGACGTGGAGCTAAGGTAAAATACAAGAGAACTGTGGTATTGGCCCATGCCTTTGACTTCAGCGGAGACGGGGGGAGCACCATAGAGTTGGTGGTCTTATGTATTCTGGAGTCATATGGAGCGGGGTGGTGAGGGTGCATACTCTTGGTCCCATCATTCAAGAAGAGTACACACTTGGTCCCAGCTCCCAGCACACTGGAGATAGAAACGAGCAGATCCCGGAGCTCAAGGTCAGCCTGATGCAGGGCAAACTCTAAATAGAGGAAGACTTCGATCCAGGAGTGGTGGAACACATCTTTGATCCCTTCAGATAGGAAACACAGGTCTCTGATCCCAATAATTAGAGTTCAGAGACACACACATGGGATTTGGCAGGACCTAGGTTTGGAGGCTACTTACAAAAGGCCTTCTCGTTGCAGGCAGATTGTCCTTTGGGATCTCAAAATATATACACTGGAGCTGGTTTAGCTCCAAGGTGACAGAATGATTTCTTCTTTAACCCGGATTGAAAGATAACGCTTTGTATGTTGTCGGAAGGCCAAACTTGCTTCAAGAGAAGTACTAAAACCCCCCCCCCAAAAAAAAAGAGGGCAATTGTCCCAGGGTTGGGATTGGGGCAGGGCTCTGCTCTTATCTTTCCAGTAGAATCGAAGCGTCCATTAGGGGAGCCCGGGGACAGCTGGACAGTGGAAACCACAGCAGAGAGCAGAATCAGGCACCAAGGAGGACGAGTGACCCAGTTGATTCTGCCTGGCAGACTTCCTCAATAGCTGTCTCCATCAGGGGCCTGCAACCACCACGGCAATCCAATGTCGCTGGGACCGTTCAGCTCTACACAATGCCCCGGCAGAAACCTCAGTGAAGCCTGCAAGATCAGCTTCTGCCTACAAACCCCTTAGGTCATCTAAACAGCCGAGAACAGAAGGACTGAACATAAAAGGAGTGTACTAACATTTTTAACCATTTTTTCCATTTGGGTTCAGGCCCCAAACAGGTCTACTATGACCCAAATCAGCAGGAAGTCACTTTAAGACAGCGACGTCCCATGCCCAGAGGGTGAGGAAGGTGTTTCTCCGCCCTTCTTTTTGATTATTTGAAGGATAACTGAAAACTCCGATATTTAGGGGAAGAGATTACAAGCTGATAAATGGTCCTGTTTAATGGGTTTTGGAGGTTAGCCCCAGGGACTTCCTACTTTTCCTTTTCTGTATCCTTCTTCCTCTCCTATGTAGGACTGCATAGGCTTGAGAAAAATGAGATATAGACATAGCACAGGAAGGTCCAAGAAGAAGGGGCAGATTATTGAATATGCCCTTATACCTTTGTATTTTGATACAAAATTAGTAGTTTATTTTGCTAAAGTGGTATTGACCATTGTTTATTGTGCAAAAATAAGATTGTATTGGATTACATCGGTATTGATCTTTGTATATTGATACAAAATTAAGATTATAGTTGGCCACAATGGTATTGACCCTTGTATATGGAAGTAATATTAAGATTGTATTGGGCTACATAGGCATTGACCTTTGTATATTGATACATAATTAAGAGTATATTAACCACAATTGAATAGATCTTTGTATACTGATACAAAATTAAAGGTAATGCTTCCTAATGGTATCA
>CAJQZJ010033695.1:277936-326576 GCA_907164525.1 Lophiomys imhausi | reverse complement strand
ATACTCTTAATTATGTATCAATATACAAAGATCAATGCCTATGTAGCACTTCCTATATAAGCAGATATATTTATCCCTCTCAGGTCTCTGAGGTGGTTGAAGAATAGACAGCTAGAGTCTCATAGTTAAATTTTGAGTTGTTTAGGAATCAAGAGGGTGTTATAGATCTAAGAAGATACTCTTAAAAGTGTGTTGCAAGTTAGTATGAATGTTGAGTCAGATATAGACCTTTAAACTCATGGAGATGGTTAGATAGTAGAATGTTAAAGTCAGGGGCCAAATGTGTATAAACTGGACATTGGGAAGGTATACTGGGCCATTTAACTCTCACAAATGTGGCATATTTATATCTGTTGTTTTGTATAATACTTACTGCTATAAGAGAAGGAACCATATGTTGGACTGAAAGGGGAAACTTCTGGGGGGAAGAGGGTGGAAGGGCGGAATAGGAAAGGGGAATAGGGAGGGGTTTGTGACTGAGATGTAACTTGAAGAAAAAAAAATAATTTAAAAAAAATCTTAATTTAAGACCACATCTTTGAATGCCATATTCTGCAGATATCTTGGGTTTTTTGAAGATGCCCTATCTATCTCTTGTATTTAGATGAGCAAACATTTGCTTATCTATATCTCTATCTTGAGGCAGGAAGATAAACCTTTAATTTGGACGACACCTCCTGCTTGAAGACTACATAAGGACATGGAAGGATGAAGCTAGTGATCATTGTCTGTTTGCAATGGCCTTTCAGGAACATTCATTTCTTTGCTGGCATTAGAGCCTAGATTTTCAGGATTTCAGCATATACAGAAGATCTATGTAGGCACGAAGCCGACAAATGCTCTGGAATGTGCTCCCAATTTCAGGAAGAGAACTTAGTTGCACATCTCAAAGTAAAATACCAAGAGCAATCATTGGCTGGAATCTACAGGAAGCAAGAAAAGAAATGCTGGGAATAAAATCTGAAGCACTGTGAAATCCAATAAACAAAAAATGAAAGATGCCAAGGGAGGTCCTCTGGTACCTTTTCCAAGCCAAAAATTCAAAGCAGCAGAATCACTATGTGATTCTACCAAGGCAGGGTTTGACAACCAGGCCCTGAAAAAGTCTCTCAAGAGTAAACAGACCCCTCAGAAAAAGTCTCAAGGGAAAACGCAGTAGAATAAACAAACAAACAAACAAACAAACAAACAAACAAACAAACAAACAAAGATAGACAGATAGATAAATAAATAACTAAACAAAATAAAACAACAACAAAAACACTGATTTCTACCCAGTGCGAAGGAGTGCCAGGAAGAGCAAAGCTGAGCTGTAATCTGAAGAAGGGAAAAAGAGGGGAAAAAAATAGATGAGTTGATTGAAAGCAGAAAGGAAGAAGGCATGAAGATGGTTCACAATGAAGGCAAAGGCAGGGGTGTGATTGCAACCATGTAGTTCTTCCAGGGAGACTTCATGGCAGAGTACCATGGGGAGCTCACTGAGATCTCCGAACCCAAGAAGCGGGAGGCTCTGAATGCACAAGACCACTCCACAGGCTGCTACTCGTACTGTTTCCAGTATCTGAGCAAAACCTACTGCATGGATGTCACTTGGGAAACAAACCTCCTGGAGAGACTGATCTATCATAGTAAGTGTGGGAAATGCCAGACCAAACTTCATGACATCCATGAGGTGCCTCACCTAATCCTCATTGCCTCTGGAGACATTGCAGCTGGGGAGGAGCTCTTGTACTATTTTTTAACATTTAATTTATTACTTCAAGTTACATCTCCATCACAGTGCCCTCTTTCCACCCTCCCACCCTCTCCTCTCTCTCCCAACCATCCTACTCCTCAGGTGTGGAGCATCCCAGCATATCTGCCCCTCTCAGTTCAGTGGTCATATGAGGGCTAGGAGCTTCCTCTTGTACTGGGAGCCTACATGGTAACACCCCTAGGGCAATCTGTCCCACTAATAGGTATCAAAGTCTATGTTCCTGTTCCTTTTGGTGGGTTTGTTGTAGCATAGTAATCCTGTACTATATGGCTAAAATCCAATTATAAGTGACTATATGCCATATGTATCTTTCTGAGTCTGGGTTAGCTCACTCAGGATGAGCTTTTCTAGTTCCATCCATTTGGCTGCGAATTGCATGATTCCCTTGTTTCTGATAGCTGAGTAGTAGTCCATTGTATAAATGTACCACAGTTTTTTTTTTTAATCCATTCATCACTTGAGGGACATATGGGTTGTTTCCAGTTTCTAGCTATTACAAATAAGGCTGCTATGAACATAGATGAGGAAACATCCTTGTGGTTTGGTGAGGAATCATTTGGATGTATACCCAGAAATGGTATGTCTGGGTCTTGAGGTAGGGCTATTCCAAGTTTTCTAAGATATCACCAGACTGATTTCCATAGTGGTTGTACAAGTTTGCACTCCCACCAGCAGTGGAAGAGTGTTCCCCTTTCTTCACATCCTCTCCAGCATGTGCTGTCATTTGAGTTTTTGATCTTAGTCATTCTGATGGGTATAAGATGGAATCTCAGAGTCATCTTGAGTTGCATTTCTCTGATGATTAATGATGTTGAACATTTCTTCAAATGTCTCACTGCCATTAGAGATTCCTCCTTTGGGAATTTTCAGTTTATCTCTGTTTCCCATTTTTTGTTAGGATTTTTGGTTTCTTGGTGTTTAATTTCTTGAGTTCTTTATAAATTTTAGATATTAGCCCTCTGTCAGAAGTGGGGTTGGTAAAGATCTTTTCCCAATCTGTAGGTTGCCATTTTGTTGTAGTGACAGTGTCCTTTGCCTTACAGAATACTTTTCAGTTTCATAAGGTTCATTTATTGATTGTTGGTCTTAGAGCCTGAGTTGTTTGTGTTCTGTTCAGGAAGTTGTCACCTGTGTCAATGAATTCGAGACTTTTCCCCACTTTCTCTTCTAATAGATTTAGTGTGTCAGGCTTTATGTTAAGGTCTTTGATCAACTTGGACTTAAGTATTGTGCATGGTGATAAGTAAGGGTCTAATTTCATGAAGTTCTTGAGGAAAGAAATTGAAGAGGCCATCAGAAGATGGAAAGATCTCCCATGATCATGAACAGATAGGATCAACATAATAAAAAGACCATTCAGCCAAAAGCAATATACAGATTCAATGCAATTCCCATCAAAATATGAACACAATTCTTTACAGACTTGGAAAAAGTAATTCTCAACTTCATATAGAATAACAAAAACCTAGAATAGCTAAATCAATCCGGTAAAATAAAATAAAAAAATCTGGAGATGTCACCATCCCAGATTTCTAGCTGTATTACAGAGAAATTATAATAAAAAAACAGCATGGTACTGGTAGAGAAACAGACCAGTGGATCAATGGAAGTGAATTGAAGACCCAGAAATAAACCCACACACCTATGGTCACTTAATTTTTGACAAAGAAGCCAAAACTGTACAATGGAAAAAGGACAGCATCTTCAACAAATGGTGGTGGTCTAACTGGATGTCAACATGTAGAAGAATGAAATTAGTGCTCCTGTACCATTATGGTGTGAAGATGAAACCTGGATTGTCATGGGAGACCCCTAGATGGGTCTCCATTGAAGATGCCAGCACTGTGATCTGCCTGCCAAGGAAAGCTGTAGACTGGGTGTGGAACCACCCAATAGAGAAAATTGTGTTGCACTCACTCCACAAACCTGAGATAACTGCTTCCTATGTGTCCCAGAGGCTTTGTTGAGTTGTTTTCATTTTCATTTATTTCCAGGAATTTTCTTTCTTGATTTCTTCTTTGACTCATTCATCATTTAGTAATGAAATGTTTAATCTCCATGGTTTGTGTATTTACTAGACATTTATTTGTTATTAATTTTAAGTTTTATTGTGGTCACCAGATAGGATAAAAGGAGTGATTTGAATCTTTTTGAATTTGTAAAGATTTGTTTTGTGTCCCAGGATATGGTCTAGTTTAAAAAAGCTTCTACATATTGCTGAATAGAATGTATATTCTTTAGTGTTTGGGTGGAATATCCTGCAGATATCTGCTAAGTCAATATTTTACTCATATATTTTCTGCCACTGAAATTTGTGGTGTAGATAATTTTTAATATTCTTAAATGGTTTTTAGGAAATCATAGTGTAGAGAATTTCAATGATAAACAAAATTGTAGTGTTGCTTTGTTCTTAACTATGGGCATGAATGTAGCAGAGTGAAGTGGGTTGTAGAGCAAGGTAAGTCCATTGTTTGTGAAGAAAATCTTTGCAGGTGGGAGAGAAAGAAGGTTAGAGGGGAAGGGGATGTAGGTCTCTTTGAGGTACCTTCTGCTGATTAGGGTCATAGGGTTCTTTAGGGCAATACCAATCTCCGTCATCAGGATATCCAGCAGTCCAGCAAACCAGCAACAGTGAACACAGCAGAAGGCTGAACCAGCAACAATGAGGGTAAGCAGCAGCAAAGAGCGTATCAGCTGCTTCCTTCTTCAGAGAGCCTCTTTCTTCCTCTGTTTTCCTGAGCTCCTCCATTTCTGAGCCTCCTCTGGTCTCTAGCATTTATATCTTCTCCATAGTCCTGAGACTTAAACTATCTGCAGAATTAAACTATCAAAAATATGCCCCTGGTAGAGCACAAGACAATAATAGTTAACAGCTGTGGACAAACTGAAGCAGCCCCATATCCCATACCTGGGATTAAAACAAAAACATATTCACATAACATAACTGGGTTTTTAAAAGAAACAAAACCTCTCACCACATTTCCCCCTTTAGTCCAAAAAGTGGCCTTTTCTCTAACATTAATAAACTATAAATAATAAAAACTTATCAGACCTATTAACTAAGAATTATATTGACAATGACCAGTCCATTTGTATTTGGAAATCTTGGAGAAAACATGCCATTATCTATCCTATCTTGGTGAGTCCAAAGTTCTGTATTTAATTCATTTTCTTATCATAACTCTCATTTATCAACATATAATCATCTTTTTAGGCATAAGACATTTTCTTAGTTCCTAAACAACTAGTTTAACTGTAATAAGACTATGATTATCTAGTCTTCAACCCCATCAGAGAGTTGAGAAGGAAATAATATAACCTAAGTATGTAGAAAATGTAGAACAAGCATCTTCCAGAACTATAGAAATGACAGAGGCATCTAACTACCTAGACAGTTCCAAACATTTTCTATAACACTGGAACATTTATCTTTGGCTTTCTGGCCCAGTATCTCTGACAGACATAATTGTGAAGTAGGAAATATGAAGGACTTGCTTATCCTGTCTTGGCAGAGCTAGGTAGTCCACTTAGCCTGCATCTAAGTTTTGTCCATCTTTGACAGCATTCTGTCTGTAGTTGAAGCTAGGGCATTTTCTTTTCCCAGTGGCTAACTTGTTGCGAATGAAATTTTCTCCAAGTGGAGATTTTTCTATGTTCATCATCTTCTTTCAAGTCAAATGGGGTGCTGCAGAAGTTGACATGTCTCAAGTCAAGAAAACCTTAAATTAGTAAAAACATCCTTAAATGTCATATTCTATAGGCCTCTGAGGTTTTTGAAGAGCATCTATTTCAGTATATCTAAAGAGTCAAATATTGCTTGTTTCTAGCTATGTACTATCTGCTTAACTTCAAAAACATTTACAAGAGACTAAATAAAGCTTATTTCTGTAATTAAACTAATATCTAACTAGACTACAAATAAGATTATGTAAAGATGACTAACTACTAATTTGCATTTCTTAATTATCCTATGCAGTTGTAATGGCAGCAAGAGAGAACCCAGCATAAGCAGTCATAATAAACCTTTTTGCTGACATCCTGAAACACTATTCATTCTTTCATATCCTGATGTTTCTTCTATGGCATTCGAAACCAAGTTTCCCATTATGCCAAGCCACTTGCCTGGATGCCACCTATTGGCATACATTTTAAAAATCTATTTTATTTGGGTTCTTAAAACCTCTCTACCTCCCTTCCAACCCTATTCTTTCCAACCCCCAAACACTAGATGAGAGAGAAAGAAGGTTAGAAAGGAAAGAGATGTAGGTTTCTTTGAGGTACCTTCTGCTGATTAGGGTCATGGGGTTCTTTAGGGCAATACCAATCTCGGTCATCAGGATATCCAGCAGTCCAGCAAACCAACAACAGCAAACACAGCAGAAGGACGAACCAGCAATGGGGCGGGGGGAACAGCAGCAAAGAGAACATCAGCTGCTTCCTTCTTCAGAGAGCCCCCTTCTGCCTCTCTTTCTCTGAGCTTCTCTGTTCCTGAGCCCCTTCTGGTCTCTGGCATTTATGCCCTCTCCAAAGTCCTCAGAATTAAACTATCTGTAGTTGTCAAAAACTGCATCCCTGCTAGAACATGAGAGAACCACAGTTAACAGCTCTGAGATTAAAACAAAAACCTATTCATATAACATAACTTGGTTTCTTAAGAAACAAAACTCTTCCGTCTTGTTCCTCTGGGGTGGAGTGTCCCTGCATAACAGTCTCTCACCACAGATCAGGAGTCATATGAGGGCCAAGAGCCTCTTCATTCACCGGGGGCCTACAAGGCAGTACTACCAGTGAAAAGGTGTCTCCTTGCTACTGGGGGAATACTAAAAAGAGACCAACAAACACACAAACCCACAAGAACAAAGAATAACAACAAAAAAGAGAGGAAAAAGAAAAGGGAAAAGGAAAAAGAAAAAGAAAAAAAGGAAAAGGAAAAAGAAAAAGAAAAAAAATTTATGTCCATGTTCCTTTTGGTGTGTTGGTTGTAGTACAGATATCCTGTACGATATAGCTAAAATCCTACTATAAGTGAATAAATGCCATGTGCATCCTTCTGAGACTGGGTTAGCTTACTCAGGATGAGCTTCTCTAGATCCATCCATTTGGTTGCAAATTGCATGATTTCATTGTTTCTGATAGCCGAGTAATATTCCATTGTATAGATGTACCACAGTTTTTTGACCCATTCTTCAGTTGAGGGACATCTGGGTTGTTTCCAGTTTCTAGCTATTACAAATAAGGCTGCTATGAACATAGATGATGAGACTTCCCTATGTCTCCGTGAGGGGTCCTTTGGGTGTATACCCAGAAGTGGTATGGCTGGGTCCTGAGGCAAAGTTATTCCAAGATTTCTAAGATATCGCCAGACAGACCTCCATAGTGGTTGCACAAGCCTGCACTCCCACCAGCAATGGAGTAGGGTTCCCCTTTCTCCACACCCTCGCCATCATGTGCTGTCATTTGAGCTCTTTATCTTAGCCATTCTGACAGGTGTTAGGTGGAATCTCAGGGTCTTCTTGAGTTGCATTTCTCTGATGATTAAGGATGTTGAGCATTTCTTCAGGTGTCTCTCAGCCCTTAGGGATTCCTCCTTTGTGAATTCTCTATTTAGCTCCATCTCCCATTTTTTGATTGGATTATTTGGTTTCTTGGCATTTAGTTCATGCCCAGAGGGTGGGGAGGGTGTTTCATCGCCCCCCCCCTTTTTGGTTATTTGAAGGATAACTGAATACTCTGTTATTTAGGGGAAGAGATTACAAGCTGTTAAATGGCCCTGTTTAATGTGTTTTAGAAGTTAGACCCAGGGACTTCCTACTTTTCCTTTTCTGTATCCTTCTTTCTCTCCTATGTAGGAGTGCATGGACTTGAGAAAAATGAGACATAGACATAGCACAGGAAGGACCAAGAAAAAGGGACAGATTATTGAATATGCCCTTATACCTTTGTATATTGATACAAAATTAGTAGTATATTTGGCTAAAGTGGTATTGACCATTGTTTATTGTGCAAAAATAAGATCGTATTGGACTACATTGGTATTGATCTTTGTATATTGATACAAAATTAAGATTATAGGTGGCCACAGTGGTATTGACCCTTGTATATGGACGTAATATTAAGATTGTATTGGGCTACATAGGCATTGATCTTTGTATATTGATACAAAATTAAGAGTATATTTAGCCACAATTGAATAGATCTTTGTATATTGATACAAAATTAAAGGTAACGCTTCCTAATGGTATCATACCTAGAGATACTTAAAAATAAAAGGTGAAGCTCTGGCTTCTTGATACCAACCATCTAAAACTGTTTAGGATAGTTAAGAAAAACAAACTCCTAGTCATGCAAACATGTCACTTTGTTAGCTACTATGACAGTCTATCACAGATATTCTCTAAACTACTCAGTAATCAAGTTTTTAAGAGACAAGCAACATTTGCTTATCTAAATACAAGAGATGGATAGGGCATCTTCAAAAACCCCAAGAGATCTGCAGAATATGGCATTCAAAGACGTTATCTTAAATTAAGATTTTTTTTGATATCGAGACATATCAGCTCCTGACAGCACCCCCTATTCTACTCCAAGTAGAAGATAAGCATCGAAGAATCTCCAGTGTGAGATGGTTGAATTAGTGGCAAGCCTATCTCTTGGCATGAAAAAACTCCTTGCTTCAACTGCAGACAGACTGCTGTCCAAAAAGGACAAAACTTGGTAGCAGGGAAGTCGACAGCCTAGCTCTGCCAAGACAGGTTAGGTAAGTCCTTCATAATTCCTGCTCTACAATCAATGTCTGTCAGAGAAACAGGACCAAAAGGCTGAAGACTGATGCTGGAATGTGTGGAGAGAAAAGGGGAACTGTCCAGGCAGTCACTGGTTTGTCATTTCTTAGTATTGAAAGCTGCAGGCCCTGCACTTCCTATATAATCAGATATATTTATCCCTCTCAGGTCTCTGAGGTGGTTGAAGAATAGATAGCCAGAGTCTCATAGTTAAATTTTGAGTTGTTTAGAAATCAAGAGGTCGTTCTAGATCTAAGAAGATGGTTATAATAGTGATGCAAGTTAGTATGAAAGCTAAGTCAGTTATAGAAATTTAAATTCATGGAGATGGTTAGATTTTAGAATGTTAAAGTCAGGGGCCAAATATGTATGAACTGGACATCGGGAAGGTATACTGGGCCATTTAACACTCATAAATGTGGCATATTTATTTCTGTTGTTTAGTTGAATAGTATTTACTGTTCTTAGAGAAGGAACCATTTGTTGGACTGAAAGGGGAAGCTGTTGGGGGGAAGAGGGTGGAAGGGTGGGACACGAAGGGGGAATTGGGAAGGGTTTGTGACTGAGATGTAACTTGAAGAAAAAAAATAAAGTATTTAATAAAAAAAAGACATGAAAACATTAAAAATGATAAATTTAAAAAAAGAAACAAAACTCTCACTACACCCTTTAACACACACACACACACACACACACACACACACACACACACACACACACACACACACATGAATACGCAGTGAGAAACAGCAATGTTACGAACAGGAAGAGAGCCTTCTCCTTGTATGTACCCTGATCTCAACCTTCTGAAGCAATCAGAACAATGAAGACACACATCTCTGCTGTTGAAGCTGCTCACACTCCCTGGGTATTTTCCTATGGAAGTCTGTGCCCTATAACGAGTAAACCAAATCTGATCACATCTCCTATCTCCTCCCTTGGTAGATAGTAGCTTAATTTGATGCAAGCTGTGGATTTATTTATTAATGCAGAAGAAGATTTAGGAGTCATTTACAGGTAGTCCATTCTGATTATTCTGGCACTTTTCTCATTAATTTCAGTTGGGTGTGTTATTATTACCACAGGACTCTCAAGCTGCAACTCATTAAACATCTCATTAAATAAAATCTATTTGCAAAGTATGAAAACATGCAAGTCCTTTTAAAACAAGAGGTTCTTTTATTAGGAAATGATTTCGTATAGTGGATGGCTAATAGGTTTTGCACGGCTTGAGTAGAACTGAATCAAAGCTGAGAACAAGTTTTCAACACATACTTTATCTTTGACTATTTAAAATCTGAATTAACAGAAGGCCTTTCAAGGTATCTGTAATATTTTAGCGTGTCTTCTTAGTTTCTATTTAAATGACTATGATAGTAAAGACTGGTCTTATGAATCTTCCTTAATTTCCCCCAAAACAGCAACACAAAATTCTTGGGTAAATTTTCTGTGTGTTATTTTGAGTTTCATTCTTCTAAAGAGAGTTGACACTTCTCCCTGAAAAGGAACACTGCATTATTTGGTTTAACTGGTATTGAATATCAAGAAATGTGTTCTATGTATGGGCAGGCCTTGTTGGCTCAGATTCCTGGGAACAGGAATTCATTTAAACCAGTCCCTTGCTCCTCTTTGGTGATCCTTCTTGTTGAGGGTGCTTTCCCCTGAGTTTTGCTTGACTAAATATAGGAGATCAAAGTCCATTTCATAGTTTTGTCCAGAGAAGAGGAGAAAAGGATGGCTTTGGGTGGTGAAGATGTTGCCCATGTCTCATTTTAACCCCACATATAGGCCTTCAATGAACCCTGAAAAATGGAAACTGGACAGAAATTTCCCTTTTCCCTCTGGGCTGGCCTCAAATAAGTCTGTTTTTTCTACTATTTGATATTTGCCAGTTTCTTTCTATAATAGCAATCACTGTGTGCTTTAGACCCTGGAAATAACAGTCACAAAATTAATCAGAAACCTAAGCTGGAATCTAATTTTCACTCAATGAAATGCAAGATAAAAAAATACACTTATAGATATTTGCAGTTAACGTAAGACTAGATTATTTTTGGTATTCTAGATATCTGCCACTATAGAAAATTGATTTTAAAAACAACTTTACCAAATCCTAAAAATTCTAAAATAGTCTGACATTTACTTCTTCTCCCAATATTTTTAATGTACATAGTCTCCATCTCCCATCATAACTAGATTAATGACAATGTGATGCAGGTTCAAGAGCATACCATTTTGCAACTGTAGCTCCTCTATTCTTTGCAATGTATTCATCACTATAAAATTACACAAGGCAAAACTGAAAGCGTCATTACTCAGGAGTGCGTGATATGAATTATACACTACAGAAATGTCTCTGAGCAAACCAAAGCTCTTAAAAAAATTGAACAATAATATCCTATGCTGTACTTTGGGAAAAGGAAACAAAAACAAACTTTTTTTCCACCAGAATCCTCATTCTCTAACTCCCTCAACCTTATGAACTGACACTGTGCCAAACCAGAAAATGACTGCAGGAAAACAAGCATGAAGATAAAAAATAAAATACTTAGGTAATTGCAAAGCTTGCTTCAAGCCTCCATATGTTTGGAATTCCGCAAAGAAATTATTGCATGACCAGATTTTTCCAGCTTACATCTGTATGTTGTGCTACTAGATACATTCTCTTGTCTGTTTTTTATGAAACATATCTTTCTTGTCTTGATTCTTTAGTAAGAGTTTAAAAACATCAATGATACAAACTAGATGTCTTTTACATATAAGTCAAGTCAAAGCTGAAGAGTTTTTTTGAAACTATTTAGATTTGTTTTGAGACAGGTTTCCCTGTATAGACCTGGTCTGGCTATCCTGGAACTCTCCCTATAGATCAGACTGAATTTGAATGCAGAGATCCACCTGCTTCTACCTCCCTAGTGATGGGGCTAAGAAAGAGTATGTGCCACCACTGACAGGCTCTACTTAGATTTTTTTTTTTATAATTACATGGTTAATATTCTTGTCTTTTTGTAGCCATGAAATATATGAAAATAACATTTTACTTATTGGGCAATTTGAAACTGAGCAATACATATATTCCACTGTTATCTCTTTATTGAGTTTTTGACAACAGCATGCTCATAGCACAGTCAAGAATTTTGTCAGAAATAATAGAGGGTTATATCATTCTAGAATCTAGTTAAGAGATAACAAAGGGTAGGGCATATTAAAGAGTTAAGTGGAAGACACTAAGAGCTCACTGGGAAAGATACAAGTCCATCACTTACCAAATTCATGCAAACTTTTAGACAGGATAAAGATGGGTCATTCTTAGTTAGGCATAAGAAATGTGTTGAACTATGTTTTGCCACATGATGACTATGCCTAGCGTCATGCACTATTCTTACAAAGTGGTAAGACAATGGAAGTAAAGTATTTTTATAAACCAATGTCACTGGGTAAAGTACTAGATAAGCTAATTAGGTGGTCAGTCTCTTCAAAGTATTGTGGTGAATATAATCAACCCAATTTCATCTGCCTGCTTAGAAAAACTAATTTAAAACTTAAAAAAGAACAGGAAGAACTTAACAGAACATGTCTCTAATGTGATTTTTACTCAAGAACTCTCTAGTTTAAAATCTATGATTCTATTTTAATTCCTGTCATTTTTCAGAAAAAGGGTCAATTCTGTTTTACAAAACTAGAGTGCAGCCTACATAACAGAATTCACTTATTCTGATTTCTGATCTATTATTCTCTGCATTTCCATAATTTTCTTCATGCTACTTACAGTAGGTTTCTAAATCCCCCAGATTATTTAACAGAATGATGGGGCTATCAGCACCTTGAACGTAGGCCTGGATTCCAATATTCCAGCTTTTGGAACAAGAAGAGAAACCCCTACACGAGTTGGGTACCAAGGTTATTGTAGTCATGGGCTCTGGAGTTTGGATCCATTTAAAGCCTTTCCATCATTTAAAAGTTGTGTGGTAATGGAGCACTGAGTTCTTTAACCTCTCTGACCCTCTATAGAAGCTAAGAATGATGATTATGAGAAGCAAGTGACATGCCCATAAAGCCAGAGCAGTATACCAAAGAAGCACCAGAAGTTACTTATTATGGTTATGTACAGGGTGTTAGGAAAGAACTGCTGTTTTAAGAATTGGTTACCTGTACATTTATTAACCTCTACTTTTTAGATATAGAAGTAGATTAAATTTACTCTGTATTCATTTAAAAATGTTTATGCAAGGTTTAATATGTGTCAGGCAGTTTTGGAAGTTTATAATGTAAGAAAAAACACAAAATCCAAATCATCAAGAATAATGCAACTTGGGGAAATAAAATCAATTTCATAGAGAGAGAAGAAAGAAGAAAAGAAAAAAGAGAAGATAGAGAGGAGGCAAAAGGAGAAAGAAGAAAAAGGAACACAAGAGAGTAAAAGCAAAGGCTTATGTGGTGACTCATGTTTAGGACAAGAATTCAAGAATCATATACTGTCTAAAGTGGGAACATCTTACACTAGTCACAGGTTTCAAAGCTTCTTAGAACTGTTTCTTGGCTTTAGCTAAGATCAAGTATAAAGGAACCCCAGAGATTCTGCAGCCAGATGGCATCTTTCATAGAAATAAAGATTTCCTATGAGGGTGATTCACTTAGCAGAATGAAAAAAAAAACATTAATGTTAGTAGTTGGCAAAAGAGGCAATGTTTAGGGCGATACTTAGATAAGCTACATGACATGAAACATGAAGCCATGAGAAGAGGTTTCAAGTTGGGCCAGGAATGAACTCTAGGGAAAGGAATACACAATCACTACACTGGGAGGAGGAAGAAAAAAAAAAAACTGGCTTGGACCAATCAAGAAGCAACTGAATCTGCCCCTAGAGCCATTGCAGATGTGGCTGCTGTGTCACATATGCATCAGTATGTGGCAGAGAGGAGAGAGGCTATGTCTACATCTAGTCTTCTGACCTATGAAAATGTGAATGAATAGTAGCCTAACATTCCTGGGGCGTGGCGGGGGGAGCAAGCAGGATACCAACACAACTTCAGCACCATGGGGCCCAGAAGGGGAGCTAGCCTGTGTCGACCACCAATCCAGTACCAGGCAAACACCAGATGGGCTCCCAGGACAGGAATCAAGCCAGAGACTAGGGGAGCCCTGCCTGACCCTGGATGAGGGGGTTGTGGGTGAGCCAGTCCCAAGTGTGTGAATGTGGGAGAGCTAGACCTGCCTTTTGTCTGTTTTGTGGTAGTGCTGGCAAGGGAGAGATTCTTCCATTTTGCCCTTAACACTAGAAGCAGGCAGGAGATCTGGCCCTGATGGGGTCACAAGAGCAGGAGAGCTGTCACTGCCCCTCACATGCTGCAACACTGAGGAGAGCAGGTCCTACACCTTGCCTGGGCAGTACAGTGCAGCTGGTCCTGGATGTGGGGGTTGTGGGTAAGCCAGCCCTTAGGTAGTAAGTGTGGGAGAGTTAGTCCTTCCTTTTGTGTGGTTTGTGGAAGGGTTGGTGAGGAGGGAAAGATCCCCTTTACTCTCTTACCCTTGCCACAGGTAGCAGCAGTAGAATTGGCCCTGATGGGGTCATAAAAGCAGGAGAGCTGATCCAACCCCTCACCTGCTGCAGCACTTGGAAGAGCAGGCCCTGCAATTGAGGGTTGCAAGCCCAGAACCTGTTCTTTGAGTTGGTCCACTCCATGGATGAACTGCTGGAGTACATGAAGAGGCCAGTTCCACAGACCTGAAATACAGGATCTCCATGACAGAGAGCAACAACAGCATATCTGAGAGGAGTCCCAGTGAGGTTCCAGAACTGACAAAGTAGCAGAAGCCAGAGGCCTCATACCAGACCAAGGAGTCATTATAATGAACATTTGTAAGCAAAAACATGTGGACAAAAGGGAATATTGTGGGACACAATGAGACACTACAGCTTCCACAATGAGATATTTTTTTAGGTGGGAGGAAGTTGCAAGGGTGGATGGTAGGTCTGAGAGGAGGTAGAAAAAGAGAGGGACCAGGGTACATGATGTGAAATTCACAAAATAAAAAAAAGCAAAAGAAGCAATTGAGTATAATGATTATTATGAGCTTATTATTATTGAGTCAATTTAAACTAAAATTTGAATTTTCAAACTTCAGCAAAGTGGACTATTCACACAGTGTTTTTTAAAAATACTTGTGTATGTTTTTATTTCCATTGTTTTCATTTCCTTTTTTTCAAACTACAAATTAAAGTGCTGATGGTCACACCAGGACCCACAGTAACAAATCCAAAACATGTCAAAGGGGATAAGAGCTTAGTAGGTTAAAATTGGGAGCCAGAGGTGCAGAACTCATAACCTTAGCTTTCCTGTCCTCTGTGTTTGGTGCCTGTGTGTATATTAGTGAAGGTTAAACTAGAAATAATGAATTGGAAGTTTGAGACAACCTTGACTTAGATATGAAAAACAGAGTCATTAATGTGAAGGTCTTGGCTAGAGGCCAACAGCTGACTAAGTCTACAACTTGTTAGCTTTTCTTCCATGAAGGTTCCAGGCACCTAGAGACAGCCTCCATGTCTTGGAGCCTGGGGAGTTATTCCAATAAGCCTACTGACAGAGTGCCTGAAAACCCTAGTTTAACTCCACCTTATTGTTACATATGCACTGACATACTTGGTTCTTATTCTTGCTCCCAATTTACTGTCATCCTTGTCATCTGCTTGCAAAGTAACTCTTGAAATCTAGACTTTACTTCAACAGTTCAATGAAAGATTGGCATGGAAGCCACAAGGAGAATATCTTTCATCCAGTTATCTAGGAACATGCCCAGGGACTCCGGCATTCCACCTCACATCAGCTGGGTCAGAAGCTCTAGTGTGAAATGGGTGGTATATTAAGTGATTATAGCATTCAAGTTTATATAGAAGCTATATAAACTACCGATAAAGAAGATATATAAAAATGTTGTCTTACCTTCACATACTTTTCACTCCAGGAGGAAATGGGAGTTCTGGTTATAACCAACATGTTACACTGAACTTCTTTACTTGAGACTCGGCATCCTTGTTTATAATAGCTTGCCAGATTAACATGATAATTAAACTTGAATTTGACTAAAAACTGTCCAGCAAAATACTCCATGCTTAAAAATAGAATAATAATTGTTTAGAGTGGAAACTACCCCATAAAATGTGTATATTAAGCATCATAAGAGGGAGACACAATTTTAAAAATGAAAGTGAAATATTTCACTGCCTGGTGGTATAGGATGAGGATGCATTCATCCAACATGTCTTGTAAAAATTATAGCTATTGTAGGATTTAATTTAAATGTTTATTCATGAACCAGATGCTTCTGTGATATAAACATTCATTAAGTCTCTAAGTGTTCACTGAAAATCCACCTATGATTCATTTCACATCTTCCTGGGAAGGATGATGGCTTCTTGCCTGCTGGCTTGCTCCTTAGTAACCATGTAGGAGTTGGTGCTGACCAACATCATTTTGATGCCTTCGCAACAAATCTTTTCTCTCATGTGCTCTCTAATTTTTCTCTTTTTCAAAGTATTTCTAGTACCATCATTTATAAAGTACATGATGGACAGCAGATCTACTTGAAGAGTTCTTGCCGACTAAGCACAGGGACATAAATCCCACCAACATAACCCACATGTGTCAGCCATCACATGTCATGCTTGTGACCCTAACGTTGGGGAGGTACAGACTGGCACATGTTGGGGCTCACTGGTTGCTCAGTCTAGCCTATTTGATGGTGTCATAATACAAAGGAGGACAGTGCGTGAGGAACAACGCCTACAATTGCCCTCTGGAGTTAACATACTCTCTTCTGTACACATGAGTATATCAACGCACACATGAACATGCACACACAAGAACACATACACAAGAAAACACATAAAACATATCACATAATTAAGGGGTGTCAAGGATCAGGAAGTAGGTACAATAAAAGCTTTAGATAAAAATTTTTTTATGATACAGTAAATGATAAATAAAATGTTTCCCAGAATGTACTTTTCAGTATGATCTACTGTGTGGCATGGTATGTTTAGCTCTTAACTTTTCTAAATTCTTTCATTTACCTATCAGTTGTCAAAGGGAGTAATTACATTTTTAATAAATTTATTTAATTGTAATACTCTGCTTGTCTTGATACTAAATAAATTTGTCTTAACATTAACAACATGCTACTATTTTCTGCTTTAAGTTACCTATATTGATCAAAAATCACAATCGCTCATGGCATTCTGTAGTTCATCCATTGTTACTGAAAAAAAGAGTCATGTAGTAAGAGGGAGCCTCAATTGCAAAAATGCCTCCAGAATAAGAATCTGTCTTCTTTCTAATTAGCCTTCTGTGACCAGCTTCATAACATAGAGACCCCGCAATATGCTGCTGCACCTTCCCTCTGCAGGAATAACACTGGCCAGAGTAAGCTTGGTGGTTGCACTCTATGAGCCCAGCTCTCGACTCTGTGGGTACAGCAGCCAGTGGCACTGTGATATCCGCAAGAGCTGCTTTCGGTTGCTGCAGTCGCACCTCTCCTGGGCTTATTGAGGGTTGTCCAACCTTGAGTCACATTAGAATTTCCATTCTAATTTTAGCTCACCAAGAACAAAACAATTTTATTCTTCTTTCTAAATTTCTGTTCTGAGATCCAGTAGATTTCAAGCAAAGATGTTCAGCATTCTCCTGGTCTTCTGCACAAGAAAGTGTGAGGAAATTTTTTTCTGAAGGATCCAGGATTGAAATTCCCTTGTATCTGGGCTGATGTCCTTGAGGATGAAGTAACCTTTTAGCACACTAATTAGTTCTAAATCTTCAGTGTTGTGGATAAAATATTCAGGAGGAGAACAGGACTGGAAGAAAGTAGTCTTGGGAATACAAGCATGTTTCTGATGTGACAAACTGAGAGAACCTCAGTTTACCCTGCAAACCCACACAGCAATGATGTCAGTATGGTGCAGGTTCCTGACTTTCAGACACTGATTACTAATTCCTACTCACTGAGTACATCTAACAAGTTGAACCAGCGAATGTGTATATTCTGAAAATAATTATTTTAAATCAATAAATCAGCAATGGCAATAGACACATGAGACCAAATATGGAAAAAAAGATGTATTTCTCAGGAGGATTAAAAAAAAGTCTTGTTTCTGATAAAAAATTACCATCTCCTGTTTCTGCTGTGAAGGATATCTGAAATGGATATCATTGCCAGAAAGTATTTAAATGAACAGAGAGGAGTAAGGAGGACTCTAGGCAGGGCCCTGAATCTAGCATTGCTTATTTTGAATTCATTCCCTTTCTGAAAATATGACTAAAATATTCATGTTATAAAGTCATAAGTTCTCAAATCAGAGGCTGCAGCTATTTCAAAATTTAGGTAAATGGACAGGTTTCAAAAATAGAAACATCAGTTGAAAACACCATGTAATTTATGGGGCATATTAGGATACTTTTGAGAATAGGCATGTGGTTAGCAGTAAAGTCTCACTCACATGGCATCAAAAAGTCTGCCCAGGGCAATATGCATTATTTCTGTCTTGATGAATCTCCCCAGTTCCACCTTCTATTTTATGATTTTTTTTTTTTTTACTTGTTAGGATTTTTTTCTAAGAATAGAAATACTTTCTATACTATCAAACATATTCATTTTACTTTTACATTGTCATATTTATGCCATTTAAAAATGTGGTTCATAAGCAATGTTCATAGCAGCTTTATTTGTAATAGCCAGAAACTGGAAGCAACCCAGATGTCCTTCAACTGAAGAAAGGATTAAAAAACTGTGGTACATTTATACAGTCTTTAGACCCAGGCCTCCATCTCAGGCTGAGCAAAGTCTGTAAAAATCCACTGCCCTGACCTTATCAGTGACCTTCTTATTACCTTGTTAAACCACCACCCCCAACTGCCATCCTTGGGAAATGCCTACAAAAATTCCAAAATATACCCGACCCCCAGGGTTAGAAAACTCCCTAGCCCCAGGGTTGGGAAGCTGTCCTTGACCAAAGTTCCTGATTCTTAAAGCAAATTCCTTTCCTCGGGAATTTACACCAGTGCCTGAATCTGCCCCACCAAAACGTATATAAACCTAAAACCCTGTGAGTTTCTGGTTGCTTCTCCCTCCCTCGGGTGTAGGCCACCCCATGCGCGTTGGGCACGTGTGTTGGAACAATAAATTCCTCTTTATTTTTGCATCAATTCACTGTCTTTTTCTCATTGAGAGTCAACAGAAAGATAGGTCAATAGCCCTCCAGGGGTTGGACCTTACATTTGGTGCATTGGCTGGGAAAATCTGACCCTTGTGAGAATGTACACAGACGGATCAGAGGTAACCAGGGTCCGCGGTTATTGTCTTGTCCTGTCTCTTTGTCTGTCTGTGCTTCTGTTCTGAGTGTTGAATGTTCTTACTTTCATTTTTTTTTTAAATATGTTCGCAAATGGTCTGAAGAAGTTTGCCTGAGTCGGAAACGGGAAGTTTGTGCGAGTTTGGAAATGCACAGAGGATGTGGCAAGCAGACGTGCCGGGCAGACGTGCCATTGGTGCCACAATCAAGGGATATCTGGGGAGATGTTACCGATTTCCCGAAGGGTATCCTGGAAGGTATCCCAGGCCCCTCTCCTTTGGTCAGGGCAGCGGATGGTCCCTGAGTGCTCGTGCGTCCACTGGCTCTTCTTTTCTGTGGGCCCACCAACCAATTTGGTGATGCCTCTGCCTCTGTCTTTTCATTGCCTGCCTTGGACATGGTGGTGACGATCACCCAGCTTGGGGAGCCCGTGTGTTGCAGCATGCTAGAGAAATGCATTAGGAAGACGGCAGGTTTTCAGGTTCTGTCTGTCTTGTCTAACGTTCTCTTTGTGAGACCATTTGTTCTTGTTTGCGTTCTATTGTTTGGCTTCTGTGCACATTCTTGGTTTGTGAGTATCAGATATGACTGTTTCCTTGTTTTGGTCTCAGACTGATTTGGGCTGATGTTCCAGGCTTGTTCAAGTTCTGCCTGGCCAGCTGTTAAAAGAAAGAGCTTCCTAGCAGGTTAGGGGGAGCTTTGGTCGGCTGACTGTGTTTGTTTCTCTTCCTAACTCCTTCTGAGACTAAGAAGCCCGGACTTGGGAAAGTTCTCCTGTATATGTTTTTGTCTGTGTCTTTCTCTTGTTCTGCATAGAACAGGTTTGCATTCAAACTGAATGTGCATGCAGGCCATCTTTAGACCTTAATCTCCATTCTCCTGCTATCTGCGCCTGGGGTCAAGATGAGGGGGGAAACAGGGACTTGCCAATCCTCATGGCCAAAATCGTTGTGAGGGGACAAAGTCCTTCTCTCCGGCAGGGCAGCCCTGAAATTCCATTGTCAGCTGGAGCACCCATGCGGAACGATGGAGAAGAGAACAGGGAGACTCCCTAAGGTGAAAGTTGCCTTGAACTGGGTGAGTTATGGGATCACTTCCCCTCTCCAGAAATAAAAATGAAAACTAGACAGGCTGGACAGGCTGGAGGGTTTCTAACATCAGAAAAGATGAGAAGGCTCATCCACCTGCCCGGGCAAAGTGTCCAGGCTACATGATCCCATCACCGCCGGTTCTGGCAGCCAGCCAACATCATTTCTATCCAATGCTTTAAATATTAAGATAAAATTTGTTTAAGGGTGAAAACTCCTTTCAGTAACTTTTCTGCTTTCCAACTTGACTTAATACAGGCTACTAAGAACAAAAAATTAGTTTTTGTTATGGATTGTTTCTCTAATGGTAGAGTTGCCTGTATAATTGACAATGTTAAAAAAGGGACAAACTTAAAAGCTGCAAGTAGAGTCTTTAGAGACTGAAAAAGTAATGTCACCATGAAAGGAATGACAAATAGTTCAACATCATGTCAGAAGTTTATGTCCCAAGCTATTAATGGGATTAAAGCCAAGTTTTCTCCAATGTATATTGTTCATTATATGTATAATATTTTATTGGCAGATGAAAATGAGGACAAACTTTTGCAAGCTTATGCTCAACTACTGGTGTAACTCATTTAAGGTTACTGAGTTATTTCCAATCCTTTTGTAGACTGCTATGTCAATCTATTTTAGCAAATTCGGTAATACAGGTTGATGGCTGGCCAGGCAAGCTTATGGTCACATAAAATACTAGTATTAATTCATCACTACTTCCTAGGTGAAACAGGTAATAAATGGTTAGAAAAATACAGTTTGCCTGTACTTCTTCACTCAGATAACTTTATATAAATACATGATATAAAAGTCTTCAGAGACACTTAGTAAACTTGGACTGGGGAATTTTGTTTTGTCTAAATTGTCAATGTTTGCTGGAAAAAAGGCTAAAAAATCTAATTGGCTAGGAGTAGAAGATGGGAAGAATTCTTATACACATGGTTTGCTAGAATTACTGTTGTGAAAATGATCATTCAATCAAAAGGAATCATATTTAATAGCACCCCACATTCAGCTCAATGCACCCTACATATTTTTCTTTGTGCATTGTTCATCTACATATTTTTCTCTGTATATAATAAATCCTTTCAGCTAGTATTAGTGTGTTATTGATGTTTAAACAGTCAATATCAGTTTAAATTTCCTTTATCTTTCTTTTTCTCATACATCTTTTTATTTCTGGGGTTTCCTGATCTTCTGTTAAATCATTTTCTTTTACTTTAAAGACACTTCAGTGTTTCTTACAATATATATGTTGTCTAAAAATTCTATGGAGTTTGAAAATTAGAAGACAAATCCAAAGTATTAAGTGCCTTCATGGCTTCCAAGGATCTTGTCTTGAGCATTGCAGTGATATTAAAACTGAACACAGTAGTTTTATTTATTTATTTTTTTGAGTGGGATGAGAGCCAAGGGAAAGCATTATGATGGACAATGTGCCCAATCTCTTTTTCCATCCCAAGCAGTCAATTGACAATATTTAAACTGAAGGATTACAGTTCGGCATATGGGTACACATTTGAAAGTTATAGCACAGTACAGAAATAGATAAAACAGATGAACGTATATGTATCTACAGAGAGGGGGATTGGAATATGGCCCTGAGAGGAACATGCTGTGTTCCAGTGTAAATCTACTGGACTGGGCACAGAGTATATGAAAATATTTCTATTTATCCTTAGAGTATTCCTTAAATCTAAAATTTTCTAAAAAATTAAAATCTGTTTTGAAAGGACAGTAAAAAGAGCTTTGGTGTAAAGAATTAGACTGCTGTGGCATCTCTTGGCAGTTCACTGACATTTGAACACACTTTCCTTATCCTTGAAGTCTCAGGAAGTCCATCTGACATCTGGACGTTAACCTCTGTTCTCGCTCCCTTCCCTCTTGTTCTGATTATTTTACATCATTTGATTCACATTTATTCATCATTCATCACACTTTTTTCTGGGGCTACTAATTTTGGACAATTCCTAAACAATAATGTTTGAATAAAATATTATAAACAAACAAACCAATAAGACAAAACAAAGCAACAAAAAACCCAGAGACTACTCTGATTAACTAACATAATCCTAACCCTTGCTTACTCTAAAGAAGTAAAACCTACCTATCAAAACAGAAAGATATTTACATTGTTAGAATCTTCGGGATTGAAACTCAGAGTTCGTGGACAATTTCCATGTCCCAAATGATACTGAATTATGCAAGAGCAATTATTGGGCTCAGAAATTCACAAGAAGGCTGTCATCATTTCTCCTATGGGGCTCTTTCTTTTTGGGGCTCGCCATCAGTCTTGTTGTTTGCTCTTTAATGCCTCAGAGAAGCTCAGCATCTTCCAGTTGCAGTAACTCTTCTAGAGTTCTGAGCAACAGGAAGTCCTCTGTGGGGTGCCTGTTTGCAATGTTTCTTTCCAGCCATAGAATTACCAAGCATCCTTCTTTTAAGCCACTGTATTTCAGTCCTTCATATGTAACCCTGTCTGAAGCTTGAAAAATCCTCTCTAAGGTGGTGCATCTTACCCTAAAGACTTCAGAATTCTCATCAGACTCCTTTCTATCTTGTGACTGGAATCTCTGTCCAAACTCTTCTTCCAGTTTCCATGGAAACCAAAATACTCCAGGATGTATCTTTGTTGCAAGAAGTCTCCCTTCCTTGTTCTTTCATCTCATATAATGTAAAAAAAAAAAAAAAAAAAGAATTCAACAGATGAGAATAACATTAACCTCTCAACCATTTAAGACTCAAAAAAGAAGCATATTGAGCAGATTCTCATTATCTGCCAAACGGCCACTTTCTGCTATGATTAATTTCTTTTCCTTAAGTTATCTTTAAAAAAAATCCAACAATCTAAATTTAAAGTAAGATGTTATTGTGAACCATAGACAAATGTGTATGTATATTTTTGAGCTACAAAGAATAAGATAAATCATACTTTACATTTTTCCACCTTAGAGACAAAAGGAAATGTTTTAAATGAAATTGAAATGCAATTTGTTTTTGCTGCTAATTAGAGAAGTGAGAAAATGCAGGACTGAACTAGAACTACTGCCTGGACCAAATAAATTAATAAAAGTAGGGATTGGTAATTGAGAGGAGGAATTGGAATAAGTGGACGTGGGAGAGGGTCAAAAGAGGGCAATGGGGGGTAAATATAATCAAAATTCATTATATACATTTGTGAAATGTCACAATGAAACCCATTATATATAATTAATAGATGCTAACAAAGCATATACATTTAATCAGTTTAAGAATCTTATGTTTGACTAACAGCTCTTACCTTGTTTAGCTGTTAGATAGAAAGATAGAAAGAAGGCTCTGAGGACACTCGGGAAAGACAGCAGACATGATTACTATCATTACTATTCCTGTCTGTGTTCAAGAGGACATGGTGCTCAGGGTAACTGCTTAGATTTGTGAGTTTGTGTGTAATGTGGTTCAGTTCATTCACAAAAAAAATATTTCCATGGCTCTTATATTTGTGAAAATATATAATAAGACATATTTTATTCCAAATTATATATATATATATAATATTTTATATAATTTGGTGAGAGATCCCAGTCACAAGGTAGAAAGGTGATTCTTGACCCTGAGAATCTCAAATCTTCAGGGTAAGATGTACCACCTTAGAGAGGATTCTTCAAGATTCAGATAAGATTACATGTAAAGGATTGAAATATAATGGCTCAAAAGAAGGCAGCATGATCATATAAATTATATATATGTACACACACATATATACATATATACGTGTGTGTGTGTGTGTAGTATCATATTTAAAAAATAAACAGCAAGGCTTGGTGGTGCAGAGCTGTACTTCTAGCTACAGAGTAAACTGTCTCTAATATATCACAACTTCAAGTTCTGCCTGGTGTGCACAGTGAGTTTAAGGCCAGCTTAGGTGACTCAGTGAATGAAACCTGTCTCAAAAAGTGAAAGGAGATGTTGGAATAGAGGTCAGTTGTAAAGAACTTACTTAGCATGAATCCTGATATTCAATCCTCAAAACCACAAAAACAAAGCAAATCACATAAGTTAATATATAATTTAATAGTGTAGGAATTCTGTAACAGTTCATGACTCAGTTCAACATCATTAATAACCTTAACAGTGATCTTATGATACAAATGAGATATTATGTGACATTTCTTCTATATGCCCCTGAGGGAAAAAAAAGGAGAGCCACTTTGATAGAACTGGGGAGGGTCCCTGAGGCTGCAGTAGACCTTCATTCTACGGTTTATCATCATTTCCCCAACCTCAAAACTCGGAGGAATGCCAGAATTTTAAATGCCTTCAAACTCATATACTTCTCAGCTTTTTACTATGAGGGTGGGGAAGAATGGTGAACAAGCCTGTCTTAACAAGTTTTTGGCACTTTGAACTAATTGGAAGTAGATCGCAACAGTGTGAAAAATCTGGTGAGTACAGTTCACAAAAAGAGGCAGAAAAGAACAAAGGCAAAATAGGAGTTTGAAAGATTTGGGATGAATCTTTGGCCATTGTTGTTCTATTAGTTTGCTTCAGAATAGGAGCCCATGTGTCAACCATGCCCTAACATTCTTTGCCTATTTACTTTCAGTATAAATTATTCATGATTTTCTTAATTGCTTTTCTAGAACAATCCATATTTTCCTCATTCTTCTATGGTTAAAATCATGTTTCTCTACTTCAGATGCTAAGAATAGCAGGTGTATGTAGAGAGTTCTAGATACACAAAGCTCTATTTGGAATCCTTGATCTTATTGTTTTTGTGTAATTCTTTAATTTTAACATTTTAAATTATGGGAATGAGGTCTTAATACACATTTCCATCTATCTATGCACCTTACTATTCACTGTTCAAAATCCAGAATATCAGAAACATAATGATCAGACTACCTAGGACATCATAGTTTCACATTTTCAAAACATATAAATACATTTGTAACAGTATGTGCTACTGAGAAGCCGCTGATGGAGAAACAGAGCCTAATGCTACTCTTTATATGATTTGAATTTACTCATTGTTTCTGTTTTGGATATCCCCAACCCTGCATAGCCTCTGCATGTCTTTCCTTACTCTTTGAACTTAGTTTCTTTGCATTTTGAATTTTGGCATCCTCATGCAGGATAATTAGATTGGGTCAGTCAGGCACTATTTTATATAGGTTATTCTTATCAGGCAAGTGCTCAAGATTATAAAGGTAACAAGGAGTGTTAGTAAATACTGTTTTCCTTCTGGAATAGGACACACTGTAAATAGTAAGATACATTGATAGTGGAAACATGTAACAAGACCCCATTCCCATCATTTAAGATGTTAAAATTAAGGGATTACAGAAAAAGAATTACACAGATAATATCTTCATAATGGGTGGTCTCCTTTAATGCCTTCCAAGCAGTTCAGAAACAATCTTTCTGAACTTTTCTACAATGATGTAATATTTTGTTAGAGATATTATCTAATGTAGCTATCCAAGAGAGAGTACTTAAATGTAGTGAATTGTTTAAAAAAAAGAATTAAAATCATTGTCTTCACTGAAATAAAAATAAAACAAATAATTTATAGCTTGGAAAAATATGAAGTTATTATCTTGCCAGTTTCAATGCAACAAGTTGGCACAGATCACACTATGCTGAATTTAATGTTTTGACAGGGCTGTGTTCCTTCTGGAGGCTTTTGGTACTGGGTAGCTCTGTCCTCAGCTTTCCATATCATCAAAAAGCAGTACCTACCTTCTATTTCTATGTCTATGTTTCTTCTCTGACTCTGGCCTTCCTGAGCTCTTCTTTTAAGAACTCTTATAATTACATTAATTAACCTAAAATATAATCTCATTCCAAGGTCCCTATTGGTACAAGATGCCTCTTGCCAGGTAAGGTAATATATTTGTAGATTGTGGGAACTGGAACTTCTTGAGAGGACATTATTCTTTTTTTTTTTTTTTAAATACTTTATTTTTTTTTTCTTCAAGTTACATCTCAGTCACAAACCCTTCCCTATTCCCCCTTCCTATCCCGCCCTTCCACCCTCTTCCCCCCAGAAGTTTCCCCTTTCAGTCCAACAGATGGTTTCTTCTCTTATTACAGTAAGTATTATACAAAACAACAGATATAAATATGCCACATTTATGAGAGTTAAATGGCCCAGTATACCTTCCCAATGTCCAGTTTGACATTATTCTTTATATTATAGAAAACTGTCTCTTTTACAGATTAAAGACACTGTTCTTTTTAAAACAAAAATGCAGCAGAATCTACATGTCATAACACAGAGTATAGCAGAAAAAAAGAACCTAATAACATACAAGAAGCACCAGACTCCACATATTGAGAAGATAAGGTCTTACATAATTTAATAGCAATTAAACTATAAATCACTTATTGATAATTAATAAATTGAGAAAACCTGTAAATGGAAAACCAGGTCCTGGCCTGGTGTGCAGCGGCATCAGACATCCAGAGAATTAGCAGACGGTGGGACTACAGCTTCGTCCCTCCCGGCTTTTTATCTGGGGGCATCTGGACAACACCAGGGATGGTGCAGGACCTGCCTGGACACCCCAAGAAGAAAGGTGGAACCTGGAATGATGGTTATGGATCTAGGTCTTAGAAATCAGGACTACAGCTCAGGGTGGTTAGTTTAGAAGTTTGCTTCTTAGGGCTCTGGACCCTGGGGAGTGGTGAAGGCCCTGCCGCATAATATTGATACTATTTTAAGTCTTCAAAATCTTTCATATATATTATCATTCTTTATCCTTATAATTTTCCAATGACATAGCAGCTATAGCACAGCTACATAGGAAGACAACTTGTATACAATACCTTGTTTTGTTTGTTTCTTTAAATGTAAATCATTTAGGTTTCTATCCATCAATGTTTGTTCCTAAGCTGGTGTTTTCATTCCTTGAGCCCCAGTTGACTTGCTTTAGGGGAAATGATCCCTGAGCAACCTCCTAAATTAGAAAAAAACTGAAGTAACTTACAAATTTTAGAACACTACACTAGCTTCACAAGTTTTACTCTGGTGTGTAATAATGGCTTAATTAAGAAATGAATGTTTGGGGCTGGAGAGGTGACTCGGCAAGTAAAGTGTTTGATGAGCAATCCTGAGGGCTCAAGCTTGGATGCTTAGCACCATGTAAGAAAATAGCAGGCAAAGTAGTGCTTGCCATAATCCAAGGCCTTCAGGAGTGAAGAATATGATGCCAAGAGCTCATGGGCCAACCTATCTAAACAATCAGAAAGCTTCAGATTCCATAAGAGATCCTGTCTCAGAAAACCATTATGGAGAGAGTATCATACAAATTGACATCTGGCCTCCACTTAAAAATCCTCACAAAACATTTCTTCAACAAAACAAAAAACAAAGAAGGAAATGAACTTTTCTGAGATGTAGCTCATGTTTGTGCATCATGCAGGGAGCTCTGGCTTCCTTCCTCAGCATGAAATCCAGCACTCAGAAGTAGAGGTAGGAGGATCAAAAGTTCAGTCATTTTTAGCCACACATTGATTTTCATATGTGAAAGAGATAGATGATAGATGATAGATAGATAGACAGACAGACAGACAGACAGACAGAGAGCAATGAGATGCACATTTCTGAAAACCACTACCATGTTTTCTTTCAGGATCTTCCCATTTCTCCATGTATTTGGTCAGAATTGTGTAAAAATGTTACCATAAAATAAATACTTAAGCATTATGTTATTTCTATCCATTGGAGCTGCACAATAGGAAAACTCAAAAGAAAATGTTAGAGGTCACTAAGGGGCACTATTATAAATGACTGATAACTGCAGACATCTGTCCCCTGAGAGGCCCTCATCCCACAGAGGAGGAAGAGAGAACCTCGTGTTTCTGAACACTTTATGTAGACATCACACTTCACTGCAAGGCTTGCCTATTGGCACGCTTCACAACCTCTTGAAATGAAAGATCATTTCCATTTTAACATGAATACATTAATGCCCAATGCTGTCCAATGGAGGATTACTGGCTTTTCATACAAAGTCAGAGAACCAGGAACTTGACTCTGGTCAATGCCCTAATCACAAATCTAAAAGCAAACAACAAACTAAAATGAAATCCACTGTGTTCCAGGATATGCTCAGTGCAGAATGATTTGGTAATAAAATAGTTCTATTATTAATAGTCATAGTCACATCCTTTGCCAAACAGACTTCCTTGCTCCATTTTAAGCTCCAGAGCAGCAGAATGATGGAAATTTTCATACATTTGGGAAGACAGCCTCTTGTAGCATCAGCTATGTGACCAGAAAAGCAGAGCTGGACAAAGCACAGGAACTTTGGCTGTCTCAGCAGACAACAGGAGGACACAGTCCAGTTTCTAGCCACCTTGCATTTGTTAGAACTTTGGTGTGCCTTGGCTTTTCCTGTAACAGGAGGCAGTAGTGTCCCTCAGAATGGGTGCTACTTTTCATTTACAATGCTTGTATGGCAGTGTAGGTGAAAGATGGTCTCTGGGAAACCATTTTCTTCTCTGGGAAGGTGAAATCTCTGCTTGAAGGGATACCCCTGACTGTGGTGGTTGATCGTTTCATATGACACAGGAGATTGATTTGCTTAACTAACTTCTCTAAAAGGGCTTATTGTTCAGTTCAGGTCAAAATAACTGAATAGGCAAGTAAATGTACCAGACCTCAGAGGTGTAAGGTTGATTTGCACAAGAACGGAAGGAAAGTCCTCAGACTTTGGGAAGGATGAAGGGAGCACTTCCTTCTTTTCCTCCCTTCATTCTTCCCTCCAGTTTTCTCTCTCTCCCACCCTTCTTCCCTTGGCATATTGAAAAGCAGACTCACATGTGCTGAGTAGAAACAGGAAGACACACTGGTTCACAGAGAGTTTCCTCAGGGGCAACACTCTACAGTGCTTAACAGGGCAGCACAGCAGCTTCCAAACAGTAAACCTTGTCCCCTGGGAGGGAGACCCGGCTCCTCTGCCCATTGACTGGGCCCTCTTTTCTCTCACATCTCCTCGGAGAAGACTTCTACACTCAACTCAGGGCACACATAGGAATAAATGACCTCTGAGACTAGACTCATGCAGCTTCCAGTCTTTGGTAAAGGCCATGGGGTGGGAGAATGGGACTTCTTTTCAAGAATCTATTTTTAAGTTTTCAAATGCTTCAAAAGAAGAGCTATCTCTGGGGATCGGGGACGTGATACAGATGACACAACGCTTGGTGCCACTCTTATTACATAGTCTAGCCAAGTGGGAATTCAAAAGTAACTTTCTAAAGTATTATAAAGACATTTGTGTCTGACCATATGAACCAAGATGTCAGATTCTCATGGCCTTTGCATTAATTCAAGCAAAAGGAGACCTTTTCAAAGAAGTTTAAACTTTCAACTTGTTTTCTAGCAAAATATTGACTTGTGGATTGAAGTGTGATTTGTGTAAATTTATGCCTTTTTGTATTGCCAAGTAATGGATAAGCAAAACAGAAATACTGATTTAGAAGTATTTTGTGGTTTATAAAATAAATGAAGTACATTATAAAAAAAGGAAAGGAAAGGAAAATTTCCAGTAGAAATAAAGTAATTATCCACTTATTTGTGTAACAGATAATCCTTTTCTGTCTGTGCCAGGCTCTGGGGGGACTCTGTCCCCCCCCCCAAAGTAAACAACTTTGTGGAAATCATGATAACCTTTGGTCTAGTTGAAGGGACAATTAAGCAAAGCAGGCACAGCTGTAATGGTGGAGTAGCATCCTCACAGCCGTCAATAACGCATGTGTTAGGGTAGAAAAATGAATTCCAATTTCAACTGGAGAGGAAGGAAGGGAAAGAGCCCAGCCAGCACGGGTGGGAGGCCATGCTTGACAATGTAGACTTCCACTCATCTGATTACACTTGGAGATATTCTGATCTTTGGTAGTTGCAGATTGTTTTAATTTTCTAAACAGGTTTGGTGAGCATAAAATAAAAGGGTGTACACTAAAGATTGTATGTGAGTATCATAAAATCTATCCAGTAAATACTGATGTGGAAGGAGGAATATTATCCTAGGACTATGTCCCTATTTCCTTTTTATACTCTGTTAATTACAGCATTTTAAAGCTGTTTCTGAAGGATATTGACAATCACTCATGATAATTCTTCAGGTTCTTGACAGACATTGTACTGTAGCAACCAGCTGCTGTCTGCCAGAATGGGGATTGATATAAATGCTTTTTATATTTCTTTTCTTTATACTTAATTAGCAGTAGCAAATTACACTATAAACTTTCTCAGACTTAAAAAAAAGGATAATTTGTAGTATTTATCACCAGGCAATGTGTAATTAATGTCAATGCCATTATGTTTTTTAGCTTTCAACTCTGTCTGATGAAAGAGATAATGTTACTTATAGATTAACTCACTGGCCTGAGGATTTGAAAGTGGTAGACTGAGGCTGGGACTCAGACTCTCTCTATCTGAGAATGCATCCCGCGCCACAGCTACAAATGCTTTCTCTTCTGCCTTCAGACATGTTAACAACACTTCCCTTGTAGAAGTCTGTCTACAGGGATTTTAATTAAGCTCCCAGACACTTCCTTGCCCAACACGAATCTAATGTTAAATTCTGTATTTGGAGTTGTAAGCCTAAGAGACATTTCCTCTTTCCATCAAAATTCCTGTGATGAAGGTATTCATAGCACTATGGGAAATCTCTGTATTTCCTCCTACAGTAAATATGAACTCCTACTGTGTGAGACATTTGATAGGCTTTAGAAAGAGAAAATATGCACATGGAATCCAGCTGCCAGACACTCAACAAATCCTGGTTGTCTTTATCCTTTGCTACCAGAAGGAACCACTTTTTCTAGCAATGAGTCCAGCAGAGAAAGCTTTCGAAAGAGAATTTTGTTTTCAGTAAAGATAAGCTAAGTTACACCCACAATCTGCTAAAAACAACTAAATGTTTTAGATGAAGGTTTTAAAATTAGGCCTTGAAACCAGGCATGGTGGTGCGGGCTAGCTAATTACCTCAGCTCCTTGAAAGGCTACAAAAGGAACATTGGCTGGTCACAGATTCATACTTTGAATTAATTTTTAAAGAGAAAAAAGTCTTTAATTAGGCGTGGTGGCGCACACCTTTACCTTGGGGAGACAGAGGCAAGCTGATTTCTGTGTGTTTGAGACTAGCCTGATCTATCTCAAAAATAAAATGTTTAATTTTAATTTTGTAAGGTTCATTTGGTTTTGCTTTATGTGTATGAATGTTTTGTCTGCATAGATGTATATGCACATGTGCATGCCTGTTGGATCCCCTGGAACTGGGGTTAGAAATAATTGTGAGATACCATATGGGTGCTGGGAATTGAGAACAGGTCCTCTACAAAAGCAACAAATACTCTTAACTGGTGACCCATCTCTCCTGACCCCAAATTAAAATAAAAATACTTTTTAAAAGTCTTATGTTACTAATGAAATAGTAAAAAGTAATTTTCCTCAAGACAGAACAAATAAGCAGAATGTGGATATGAGGTTGTCAAAGTGGGAGCCTCTAGTTTCTTTGCTCCCCCACTCTCCTGACTCCAAACTCACCAGCAGCCCCTCTCCTCCTTCTCCTAGCTACCCAATCTACCGGTGGTTCTAACACCTCATTTCCTTTTACCAGCCTCTCAGGTGGACACCCACGTTTGAGATGTCCAAAACCCCTCTATTGCTAAACACCAGTCTCCCGCTGTCATCCAATTACAGGACCCTAACCAGAATGCCACCCAAGCTCAGTACCCTTTCTCTATCCAGAGCCTCGGGGGACTGAAGCACATCATTTCTGACCTCCTAAAAAACAAACAAACAAACAAACAAACAAACAAAAAAACCCACAAAACTTCTTTGACCCACCTCTTCCCCTCTTAACATCCCTATACTAACAGTTATGAAGCCCAATGGAACCTACCACCTGGTTCAAGATCTCTTGCTCCTCAATTCTGCAGTGGCCCCCTATACACTGTCATAGCTAACCTGTATACACTCTTTTCCACTATACCCTCGGGGACCTCTCATCTCTCAGCCCTGGGTCTCAAGGACTCATTCTCCTCTATCCTCCTGGACACCCAGTCACAAAACATTTTTTGCTTTTTTTTTGAACTGATACTGACAGCCACTTCTCCACCCAACTCACCTGGGCTGTCCTGTCTCAAAAATTCCAGGGCAGCCCACACCTAGCTGGCCAAGCCCTGTCCTATAATCTACTCTGTTTATCTCTCTCTGAAGTTAAACTTATACAGCATGTAGACGACCTTCTCCTCTGCAGTCCATCCTTACAGACCAGCCAGACTAACACCTCCGCTCTTCTAAATTTCTTGTCCAGTTGGGGCTATAGAGTTTCATCTTCTAAGGTCCAATTGTCCACCCCTCAGGTCACCTACTTGGGACTAACAATTACTCCAGCTAACAAAGCCATTACCTTAGATAGAAAACACCCAATTCAGTCTCTAACAGTCTCCTCTACTAAAGAGGAGATTTTATCATTCCTAAGAATAGCTGGCTTCTTAGCTCCTGGATTCCTTCCTTCTCCCTCCTTGCCCACCCTTATATGAAGCAGCCTTAGGCCCATTGCCTGAACCCCTTCTCTAACTTATCACTAAGACCTTTCAAAAACTCCAACAGGCTTGCCTTCCGGTCCCAGCCTTACACCTCCCAGACCTAACCCATCCCTTCTCCCTATATGTAACAGAAAAAGAGGGATATGCCCTTGGGGGTCCCAGGCCATGAAATGGGACCCTCCTTTGCACCTGTAGCATACCTGTCAAATAAATTAGACCTAAGCACTCAGGGGTGGGCACCCTGCTTATAGCTGCTGAACTCCTTATACGAGAATTAAAACAAACAAACAAACAACAACTTAGTTTTGGGTCACCTACCACTATCTTTTATTCTCACAACCTGTCCCAGCTCTTAACATATAAAGGCTTACAAACTCTAGCTCCTGCCAGGGTTCTTTCTCTCCAGGTAGCACTACTAGAAGACTCTACACTTACGTTCCAATCATGCCCACCTTTCAATATATCAAAACTTCTTCCTCAATCACTGGCCACTCCTTATCTCACTCTTGCATGGAAACCTTTAAGAACTTGCCCCACCCCTCACACATACAGGAGGGCACACTGCCCTGGGCCATCTATACCTGGTACACAGATGGCAGCTCCTTTACATGTGAAGGAGCCTGAAAAGCTGACTATGTCATAGTGTCAGATGCTGATGTGGTTGAGACTCAAGCCCTTCCTGCCCACACCACTAATCAACAGGATGAACTAATAGCTCTTACTTGTGCCCTCCAATTGGCACAGGGGCCGTCCCTAAACATCTACACAGACTCTAAATAACCCTTCCATATCCTCCTGTCCCACCCTGCCATCTGGAAAGTGTGGGTTCCTTACAACAAAAGGAGGATCAACAACCAATGCAGACCAAATTATGGCCATGCGAAAATCCTCCTATATCCCCACAGCGATTGGAATTGTCTACTGCTGGTCTCACCAGACCAATAATTCCATCATTTCTAAGGGAAATAACTGGGCCAATGAGGCAGCCAGAGCTGCAGTCCTCTACACCAGCTCTTTCATCCTAACAGCCAAGCCTTATCTCACTTTTTTAAAACCCACCTACATCCTACCCCTGAGAACTTGCATTTCTTAAGATCTATTACTACCTCTTGTAAAATCTGTCAGATGTCAGACCCCAAATCCAAGTATTGTAGCCCCACTTTTTCTATACACCAGGCTAGTGGCTCCCTCCCTGGGCAACTTGACTTTACCCACATGCCCACAGTCAGATGCATCAAGTACCTTCTGGTCCTGGTGGAAACCTCAGGATGGATGGTTAAGGCTGAACCTCAAAGGGGCTATTGCCTATCTTCCTGCTGACCCTCAATGAGAAACAGACATTGAATCCATGCAAAAAGTGAGAGGAATTTATCGTTCCAACGCTTGAACTTTGCAAAGCTTCGGGTTATAAAAATTTTGGGGAAGATGGCTTAGTCATTAATGTGCATTCCTGCTGAAGGGGTCCTGCTTCCAGAGTCAGGAACTTTGGACCTGGTCATTTGCTTAGGGGGTGTTCTTAGTTCTCAGACAGCTGTGTACCCAGGGGGTTTCCTGTGTACTTAGGGATTTCCCTAACTTCAGGGCTGGAATTTTTATTGCAAGTTATTTCCTAGCAACAGCAGTGGGAGGGGGTGGTAGTAAGACAATACAATGATAGCATTGCTGGCAGGTCTCAGGGTATTGGAATTTACAACCTTCTGCTCAGCTCAAGATAGAAGGAGCCTGCATCTAAAAGTCCATCTTTTCAGATGGAGGCATGCCCTACCACCAACAAAAGGCTCAGCCAATCTCTGATCTCCTCTGCAAGATCATCCCCTGATTTGGAATCTCTGCCTCCCTTCAGTAGACAATGGTACTGAATTCACCTCCCATGTCTCTCAAACACTCTCTAAAGCCCTCAACATCCCTTCATATTTTCATAGCCTGTATCATCCCTAGTCCTCAGGAAAGATAGAAAGAACTAACGGCTCCTTAAAATACATCCCTGTCAAGCTGTTACTTTAAGGAGATAGATTAATATAAATTAGATTTAGTAAATATCTAGGGATTTCTGATACAGTCTTTTAATCCAGGGCATGAAGATCAACTTGGCTGTGGGCAATTAGCTTATCAGCTTATGGACTAAAAACAAGGATGAAATCAGGTGAGACGAGGGGAGTCTCTATGGACTAAAAACAAGGAGGAAGCCAGGTGAAACAAGGAAAGACTTTATGGACTAAAAACAAGGTTTATGGCCTGGCATTGTTTTCAGCTGCTAAGTGGGCAGAGCCCAGATTAAGCTGAAGCAGGTAGAAAAAGGAGAGATCCTATTTAAGGACAAGTGGATGGAGCTAAGAGGGCTCCATGCTAGAGAGCTCTGATGCTAGAGAGTCTTCATGCTAGAAAGGACAACAAGTAGTTTGTATCCTCTGATGGAGAAAGTGCTAGTGGACTGATGGCCAGATCTCCCTGAGGCAGAAAGAAGCTGGTGAGCAGAGAAAGCCTCAGCAAGACAGCAAAAGGCCAAGGATTAAACTCTGTGGCTCAGCTTTTGCCTAGAGGGGTTTGACCTGTCTCAACAGCGGCCTAAACAGAACTGTGGCCGGCTTTAAAGACTGAGGCAGAGTGGCAGAGTTGCTGATACAAAGGAAGTAAGTGGGCCTACAGATGGCTGAAGTCTCTCAGAGAGAAGAAAGCCTCAAGCCTTATATAAGGTGAAGTCACCATAGCCAATTTACCCTGACAGATCTATGTCTGAGATATTCCAGAAGAAAGACTGCTAAGTGCATTAAAGGATCTACCACAGAGACTGTGTTCCTGACGACTGAGGACCTGCCCCAGAGACTGTATCCTTCTAAAAGGTTAGGAAAATAGTTGTAATAGTTATCAATAGGTTTAGTGGTTAGGTCATAGGGGTTATAGTCATTTGTAGGGTTAGTAGTTAAGTAAGTGTTTATATTTGTTATAAGTGAATATAGTTATTAATAGATAATATTGAATAATTAAAAAGCTTTCCTGTCACAGGTACTTCATCTCGACTGGGTAAAGCTGCTGCCCTGGCCCTTTTCAGGCTATGTTCTCTCCCCAAGAAACCTCTTCCATTTCACCCTTTGAGCTCATGTGTGGATGGCTGGTTCTGACTCCTGTTTTTTCATGGAAACCCTCATCTCTCCCTGACCACCTACTCACCGCTACTCTGTCATCTCTGCTCCCTCATATGGAACAGACCACTGTCTACTACAGCTGTACACTAACTAACTCCTGTCCATTCCCTGTCAACATTGGAGATTATGTTCTGCTTTTTCCTCTGGACCACCATACCTCACTGCTTTCTCCTAAATAGCAGGGCCCCTTCAAGGTAATTCTTATGACCCCCACAACTGCTGAATTCAAGGGAATTTCTCATTGGGTTCACCTATCTCATCTGAAGCCCTTTATCCTCCCACCTCAAAATAACTTCCCTTCTCACACATCAACCCCAACAGGACCTTGAGCTCTTAAGTTTTGGAGGGTGCCGAGACCAATCACCTTGTCCTCAGTTCTAGAACAATGAGGCTTCCCTCCAGTAGCTGTGTTCAACCCCAGTAGACTGGATAATATTTTTTTCCCTCTCTCCCTGTTGTTTGTTTCTGTCCAGGGCAACTCTTACATGTGGAGATTTGAGGTTCAAGAAAGCCTTGTTCATCACAAACAGTCTCTCCAAAAAGAGTCAGAAAATTTCTCTCTAGTCAGACGCCAGAGGCCTGTCACCATCACCCCTACGATCATATCTACCTCCTCTGCTGTATATCAGGACCTTTGTGTTTGCTTCCTCTCTGACGAGACAGAAAGTTATTGCAAAGAATGGCCAGACAGATACAGAGGCTGCCGATACTAGTCTTGCCAGTACCATTTGCTGAATGTAATGACAAATTACTACCTTTCCTAGTAGACAAGACCCTCTTCTTCTGTATGTGGGACCCGTGGAGTCCCAGGTGGGAAATTGGCTTCGTTGGTAAACTCTAGCACTTCTCCAAACCCAGACTCCCAATAAGCACAATTGATTAATATCCAGATAAAATATGTCCCAATTACTCAGACTCTGGAGACAGGGAAAGTAACAAAGGTAACTAAACATTCCTCCAAGGTTATTGCCACTTTAACATCCCATTTCCTAAATAACACAAACCTGTCATTTTGTCTCTTGCTTCATACTCAGACCTTGGCCTATCATCTCCTTAATGTCACCCAACCTGGTGGCTTTGGAGACTGCTGGCTCTGTGTGTCTCCTGGGACCAGCTCACAAGCACCACTGACAACTTCTCTGGTGACCCTGTCAAATAACCTTAGCTTGCCATTGATCAACTGCCATGAACCCAGTGTTGCCATGACTCCCTACCTTTTTTATATCACCCACTTGGGCAGGGCAAACTGTTTTAAGGCATATGGGACATGTTCCGTAGGGGCTTTAAGTTCCATAGACCTCAACAAATCCATAACACTCGAAACCTCATTTCAACCCCAGTGCCCCACTATCTATAACACATCAATCCTTTGTGGTATATAACTCTACCATTGCCTACATGCTAGTTGGTCAGGAGTTTGCATGCTGGTGTTTCTTTTCCCCAGTTTGGTGATGTATGGAGAAGAGCCCCTTCCCTTCCTAACATAACAAAAGTGTGGTCCAAATCCTGCCCCCCCCCCCCGACTGTTGCAGGAATAATCCTGGTGTCAGCACCAGGACAGCAGGACTGGCCACTTTCCTAACCTTGTATCATCAGGTTTATTCCCAGTTCATTCAGGACCTCTAGCAGGTAGTGTTAACATTTGGCCTGCATGGATGGGAAGGTATCCTGAGACTTGTGAGCCCAGGAACCACACAGCTCTGAGGGGAGAGGATATCCCCAGAGAAAGTGTTGTAGCTTTAAAGAAGGTATCCTGGGATTCATGAGCCCAGGAACCATACAGCTCTGAGAGGAGGCTTCCTCAGCAAAGACGTTGCAGCTTACAGGGGAGAGTTTCCTCAACTCCAGCTAAGCTGTAGAGCATTGGGGCCAGAGCCCTGCTCCTTCTCGACTTTTCTTCTTTCTCTTCTTCTTCTTCTTCTTCTTCTTCTTCTTCTTCTTCTTCTTCCTCTTCCTCTTCCTCCTCCTCCTCCTCCTCCTTCTTCTTGGCTTCTTTGCTTCTTCCCAGTGAAAAAGTCTCAGCAGACAACAAATCTCATAAGACAGATTTATTGGATGGTCCATGGTGAAGAGGGATGAATCCAGGGCATGGCTGCCCTTGTTCCAGGGAGAGGGCAGCAGAGAATTGAGGAAGGAGCAGGGCTCATGTAGGGTTTCTTGTGGGGTGGAGCTTTCTAGGACAGGGATTTCCAGAGTGAGGATTGGTGGACTTTCAGGTCCTGGGATTGGAGACCTTTCCGCTCAGGAATTGGTAAGCTTCTTTTGTTCTGACTTTTCACCTTAAATTAGCATAATCTGGGATGAGTTCAACTGAGGACCTGAAGATGACTTTTCTGATAGTTACAAAGTTTGGAAACGTTATGACAGAGAGATCTGGTTGTGGCTGAAGGACAGTCTGAGCTTAGTGTTTCTATTCCTTAAGGGAAGGGACAGCCAATAACCCAGTGCCCTTCTTGTTGGCACCTTGGGCATGGATCAGGATTCAGACAGGCCTGAGCTTGGTGACGCTTCCAACCACATTAGAAACTGGGATATGGAGGTCCTCGAGCTTTGAAAGGTTAGGGAAACTGGGATTTTGCTTTGGCCAGCTTAAAGGCCTTAGCCATAATTAGGATTCTCATTTCTGGGCCTTTTCATCCTTGAGGGCCACAGCTAAGATTTCCACCCGAGGAGTTAGGGATCCTTTCTCCAGATGTTTCAGTTTTGATCCAAGTTTTGATTTTAAGATCTGAATTTAAGTTTTTGCCCTAATTATCAGGGAAAGTCTGGAAAAAGTAGCTCATAAGTTGTTTTCAACTTGGGCTTTCAGGAGCTAGATTAGAATCCTGTAGGAGGCAGTCTAGAAATTGAGAAGAGTTTTAATTTTTATCCTGTATGACCTCTCTGATTTTTCATAATTTACTCTTCCAACCCCTGGGCATTTGAAAACCCCATATGGAAGTGGATACTGCCCTTTCTTACCCCTCTTATCATTTTATTGCTTTTACTGTTTGCATCCTGCTTTATTAATTTCATCTCTACTTTTTTCCAATGACGAATCCAAAAAATTTCCAACCAAACATTTAATCAGTTACTCTTGCAGGACTACCAACCACTTGCCACAGAACCTGAGGCTGATGACTGTCAAATGGGCCCTGAGGGTGAGGACCAACTGTACCCTGGAAATGATGATGTTCTCAGACAGCAAGAAGTAGCTTAAGAGAGTGACCCCTTCCCCTCCTCACCATAACCCACTTCTAGTTCCTCCTATTTATAATATACAAAGAGGAGGAGTGTAATATTAGTGATCAGGCATTTCTATGGCCAGCCTGAAGGAACCAGCAACAAGATACATCATCACCAAGTGCTTGTCACCACAAGTCACATACCCACTTTCTGTGTATGCTTTAGGTTCTTCTATAAAATCCCTGCTTCTCTTCCCACCCTCCCCTTTACCCCCCCTCCCTCCATCCAGAGGCCTCTGCAAATTCCCTAAATAAAACCTCCCAGGTGAGATCCGTTTCATGGTGTGACTATGGATTCCACTGCACAGGGATTCCTTTTAGATCTAACATCAACAAAAACCAATCCAGTGAAAAAGGTTCAAAAGCTGGAGGAGAACATAGTGAATACACTGTGAGAGGGCTTACAGATAACTATTCTGTAGGGGGAAAAAAACTTCCATTTTCAGTGAGATTTTCAAAATATAATGACTAAAAAAATCTTCTAAAGCTGATGATACCAGTCAATAAACACTAGAATCCCAGCTACCAAGAAGCAAATAAATGCTATATTATCTACACTTAGAGATGCTACTGTGAAATTTTACACACCAAGAAGGAAATAGCTTCAGCTAGAACAAAAGCAGAGTAACTATTAGATTATACTAAGAATTTTACACTAGGAGTATTTCCCTATTTCCTTCTAATAGTCTGTTAATTACAGCATCTTACCTGTCCTTGCCAACTATGTCCCTGCAGTATATTGACAATCAGTCATGATAAGCCATCTTCAGGTTCTTGACCAACACTATCTAGCAGCCACATGTTGTCTGCCAGAATGGGGATTGATAGAAAGGTTTTTGCTATTTCTTTTCTTCATACTTAACTCTTAATAAATTCTTATTCTCTGCAGCAAAAATGGAAGTCCACATTCAACAAAATAAGTGTAATCCTTTGAAAAATCATTATTCAGAAAAATATACAGCTAAAATGGATTACTATAATGAGGGTCAAATATTTTCATATACAAAAATAAAAGTTGAGGCATTCACTCTTAAGTAAAACTTCCTTAAAGGAAAATTTGAGAATTATACTAGAGCAGAAATAAAATGATCTAAGTAGGATAGCTGAGAGAAAGGAGGAATTAAAAATAAATAATGTAGTGTTTTTGATAAACTCTAAGTGGATATTGAATTATAAAACAATAGAAATGCCTTATGATCTTTAAACGGATCTTTTAAAATAAAAAACAACAATAATGGAAAATATATTGAATTAAATAGAAAAAATATTCTAGCTTCTACAAGTTTTCTGAGAGATGGTTCTGAGGTATCTGTGAACTTAGACCTTGACAAGTAAAGTAAATAATTGTGTTTTTATTTCCAGAGTAACTACTAATAGAATGAGACAATAGCAGTATGAAAAGTAAGTCTTGAAATAGTTTTTAAAATATTCAATTGGTCTAGTAGAATGCAGTAAAGCAGACAAAAAGAGGTAAAACTACATATATATCAGTCATTGTGTATAATATGAATATACTATTTATTCCAGTTACAAATCAACAAAATATAACTTAAAATAGAATTTTAAAATCTAAGTGTATATTGCTTCCAAGAGAACCATTTAAATATAAAACTCAAGGTAAAAATAAAAAATCTGTATCAAGGAAATATGCTCTGGGATCTCAGATGTCTTTTATGTGCTTACATGATGATGTTGGGTACCAAATTCAGAACCTACACAGGCTGAGCAAGGCTATTGTCACTTCACCACATCTCTAGTTTGAGCCTTCATTTCCTAATAACAGGAATCCAGTCAACAAGAATAAATAACCTCTCAATGTTTGTAGATGATTAATAACATTTTAATATTTCTAAAGATAACACAAGTGTATATACCTATATACAGTCTTAAAATACATAGTTAAGTGAAACAAATACCTGTATATTCACTGTGGGAGACTGAAAAGTCTGACTTGACACTAATAGGATAAAGCTATTATTATCCAGGATTAAAACTTTACATAAATATGAAGCAAATTTCACCTAAGGGCTAATGCAGAAAGTCCGCTAATAAACACAGCATAAGCATTCCTTTCTGACCCACAAAGAACATTCTGGACCACAGTACAAATTTTGATAAACTTAAAAAATCATCCAAAACATATTTTCTGGACATTTTTGATTTATCTATACAACGATCACATGTGTGTGTGAAGATGTCATACATGACTTTCAGCTACTAAATGAGCAAATTATGCAAATGGCTGCAAAAATTATGTTTCAATTCTTCAAGCAAAGATTCTGAGTGGCTCACCAAACATATAAAACCAAGTGATCAGGCGTGTGTGCATACAAACACACATACACACACAGACACACAAAAGAAAGAAGGAAGGAAGGAAGGAAAGAAAGAAAGAAAGAAAGAAAGAAAGAAAGAAAGAAAGGAGAAAAAGAAAAAGGCCCTTAAGGAACATTCTAGAACTGAATGGCTTCTCTGAGATGCTCATCCAAATATTTAGGAAATGGATAACTCCAGCATTAAATACTTTCAAGGAATTTGGGGCAACTGGAGGTCATTTCCCAGCTCTGTTTAAGTTTGCCCCCCAACATACTCTTCCCTGAAGGCGTCTGCTCTTTTCATGAAGGATGCTGTGGTGAGAGTACAGGCTCCACTGAGCACATGCCAAGCACACCCACCCTACAGTGCTGTCCTCTGCTCACCCTGCTGCACATCAGGTGTCTGGAAAGCAGCATCCATCTTGAACCATTGCATGTCCGTCCTTTGACCATCATCTCATTTCTCCCAGGCTCTCTTCCCAGAAGCCAACATTCTAATCTTTACTTACACAAGTGGCAGAATATTCTAACATGAATGGCCTAGAAAGTGATTTTATTGAAATCCAAATTTCTTCTAATTAGAATGTATAGAATTTAACACGAATTTGTTTAGTGACATTTTGCTAATGTATTTTGTGAAGAAGAAGAGGAACAGAATTTCAGAATATGTAGTAGCAACTAAACTTTATGTTATTTAGGGATGGAAAGATGGCTCAGTGTTTAAAAGCATTGGCAGCTCTTCCAGAACACCCAGGTTTAATTCCCAGCACACACAAAACAGTTCACACCTGTCTGTAACTCTAGTTTCAGAGGATCTGGCACGCTCTCACAGACATACATGCAGGAAAAACATCAATGTACATAAAAAAATCAATATTTTTAAAAAGTTATGCTACTTTCCCAAAGTAATTGCTTCATTAAAAAAATAACGTAGGTGACTCAGCAAGATGGCAGCAGTAGCTTGGACATATTCTGATCATCAGGAAGAATGATTGGACCACCACAGCATATACTCCTTCTGAATGGCAGTTTGAGAAGTGCGAGCCTACCTGGTTTGTCCAGCAAAGATGTGGACAATAAAGAACTCTCTACTGGAAATATAGACACTGGAAGAAAAGAGACGTCAGACACAGGAGTCAGAGCACTTCCCGCCGCAGTGGAAGAGCCAGCGGATCAGATCTTTTCAGGATGCCAGCTGGCAGCTTTGACCTCCAAACAGAGGCCCTCCTCAGTTTCCTGAGTCTGTAGCTGTGTGGATGCATTTTGACACCCAAAAGAAGACCAGCAGAACTACTACAGGAAGACTGAGGGCGATTCTCCCTGGGATTTGCAACATGGCAGCATCTGGATGACCGATAACTGGGGGACTGAGCTAACAGGCACTGAGCTTTGATGAGCCCAAGCTCACTGTGGGCAGGATATAGACTACATATTGGACCCCCCCCGACCCCTCAGCTGGGCACTCCACTGGGCACTCTGTCTACAGCATCTACATCTCAGCCCAGAGCAGTAAAGCAGTTCTGGACCATTGTGGGCAGCTCGAGGAACCAGGCTGCACTGGTTAACAGAGCTTCAGTCTGAGAGGCACAGGTTGACCCTGAGACTCACCTGAGAGTAGCTTGGGAGAACCATAGCCACAGTCCCGATACCCTAGCTACAGGGAAACTGTTAGAAACCCTGCCAACTGAGGCGGGTTGCTTTGGAACATAGTGCTACTGGCAGGGAAAAGGTGGCTAGGCTTCCCCTGAGTCCCAGTGCTGTAGATGCCTTGTGAACATATTGGAACTCCTGCCCATGCCCACTTTGGCAGGAAAATCAGTCTACAGCCTCAGTATACAACTTCTAGATCTTGGTCTGGAACAGTAAAGTAGTTCTGGACCATTGTGTGCTGCCCCAGTGAGGTGACAGCACTGGACCACAGAGTTTCTGACTGAGAAGCACAGGCTGAAATTGGGATTCCCTTGAGGGCAGCCTGGGAGGACCGTGACCACCGTCCTGATCACAGTCCTGATGCCTAGCTACAGGGAAACTACCAGAAGCCCCACCGGCTCAGGAAGGCTGGACTAGAGCACAGTGATTCTGACCGGGAAAAAGCAGCTGAGACTCCCTGAAGCCAAGCACTGTGGACAAGTGTGAATTCCACATCAGAACTCCTGGCTGGCTAAACACGCAGGATACAACACAGAGAACTCCAACCCTGGAGCAGTGAAACAACCCCGGACCATTGTTCACTGCCTTGGTGATGTGGGCTGATTCAGAATGCAATGCTTCTGTCTGTAAGGTGCCTGTTGAACCTGAGAGCCCCCTGAGAACAGCTTAGGAGGTCCATGATCACAGTCCTGATGTATAAGCGGCATGGGTACTGCAGGTTTAACCTACAGTCTGTGGCCTGCCGACTCCCACTGACATCACTAAGAAGACCAGCTGAATCTCAGGAACCTGCAGGCAGGAATAATACATACCACCCCAACCCCTGATCTGAGTACCCAGTTGGGACACAACAGCAACGGATGAGCTGTAGGAGGCCCACTGAGAACCAGCAACCCAAAACAAGGCCCCATCAAGCCTATGGATAACTACAAATCACTAAGATTATACAGCCTCTACACCAAAGCTACTTCCTTGGCATCAAGTCCAGAAGGCACCAGGAATAAACAGCTAAGGACAAGCAGATGGCTAAAGGATAGCAAAAGAACAGAACTGACAAAAGTCAGGGAAATATGACTCCAACAAAATTCAGCTATGCTAGTCCACCAAATCCGGACCAGCCCACCACACCTGAATCACATGAAAATGATGACAAATCTATACTTAGAAAAATGATAGAGGCCTTACAAGAAAATAAATCCCTGAAAGAATTTAAAGGAAACACAATTTTACAAATGAAAGCAAAGGAGAATTCCATTAGAGACCTCCAAGCTAACTCAATCAAACAAGAGTGGAAAAGAGACAAAGCTATGAAAGATTTGCAGGCAAAGACAAACAAATTGAAGCAGGAAATGTATAAAACAGTTCAAGACTTGAAATTGGAAATGGAAACAATAAAGAAAATACAAGTAGAGATGATCCTGGAGGTAGAAAACCAAGGGAAGAGAACAGGAACTATAGACATGGGTATCACAAATAGGATATAAGAGATGAAAGACAGGAACTCAGGCTTGGAAGACTTGATTGAAGAAATCAGTACAACTACTAAAGAAAATGAGAAATCTAAAAGATTCCTCACCCACCACATCCAAGAAATCAAGGACTCAATGAAAAGATGGAATCTAAGAATTATAGGCATAGAGGAAAGAGAAGACACCCAACTCCAAGGTCCAGGAAACATTTTCAACAAAATCATAGAAGAAAATTTCCCAAACCTAAAGAAAGAGATGTTAGTAAAATTCCAAGAGCCATAAAGAATACCAAATAGATTAGACCAGAAAAGAAATTCCTCTTGCCATATAATAATTGAAACTCCAAATGTACAGAGCAAAGAAAGAATATTAAAAGTTGTAAGAGAAAAAGATAAAGTAACATATAATGGCAGACCCACCAGAATTTTACACCTGACTTTTCCTCAGAAACTCTGAAAGCCAGAAGGGCCTGGACAGATGTCCTACAAGTCCTAAGAGAACATGGGGGCCATCCTAGACTACTATACCCAGCAGAACTTTCTATTACCATAGATGGAGAAAACAAGTTATTCCATGACAAAACCAAATTTAAACAATATCTATCCACAAATCCAGCTCTACAGGAGATCCTAGAACGAAAATTCCAACCCAGAGAATATAACTACTCCCAAGGAAACACAGGAAACAAAAAACTCCACCACACCTAAACCAAAAGAAAGATACAAACACAACTACTTACATAAAAATAACAAGAAATAGCAACCTATGGTCATTAATATCTCTCAACATCAATGGATTCAACTCTCCAATAAAAAGACACAAGATTACAGAATAGATCCATAAACAAGACCCATTATTTTGCCGCATACAAGAAATGCACCCCACTAACAAAGATAGATTCTACCTCAGAGTGAAAGACTGGGAAAAGGTTTGCCAAGCAAATGTTCTCAGGAAGCAAGCTGGAGTAGCCATCCTATATCAAATAAAATAGACTTTCAACCAAAATTAATAAAAAAAGATAGGGGAGGAACTACATACTTCTCAAAGGAAAAATTCATCAAGATGTCATCTCAATACTGAATATTTATGCCCCAAATATAAGGGCACCCACATTTGTAAAAGAAATTCTTCTAAAGCTTAAACCACACATTAGTCCCTACACATTAATAGTGGGAGACTTCAAAACCTCTCTCACACTAATGGACAGGTCATAGAGACAGAAACCAAACAGAAAAATAATGAAACTAACAGAGATCATGAACCAAATGGACCTAACAGCAATCTACAGAATGTTTCACCCAAACACAAAAGAATGTACCTTCTTTTCAGCACCTCACAGAACCTTCTCCAAAATTGACCATACAGTTGGACACAAAGCAAGCCTGAACAGATACAAGAAAACTGAAATGACCCCTTGTATCTTATTAGACCACCATGGATTGAAGCTGGACTTCAACAGCAACAGATATAACAAAAAGACTACACATTCATGGAAACTGAACAACTCTCTACTTAATGATTACTGCGTCAGGGAAGAAATAAAGAAGGAAATCAAAGACTTCTGAAAATCCATTGAAAACAAAGACAGCATACCCAATCCTATGGGACACATTGAAAGCAGTGCCATGAGGAAAGTTCATAGCATGGCTCTCTGTGTTGCCCACATGCCGGGGGTGGGGGGTAGATAACTCCCTGATGCTTGGGTTTATACATCAGCAGTTCCAACTTGGCCATTATATAAGTTCCAACTCTTCATTCTTCTCCTTGCTCTGGTACTGGCTTGACCCTGCTGTCTACTTGCTAGGTCCACACTGGGCATGTTCCCTTCCTTGGAATAGCAGGTCTAGACATTCATTTATCAGAGTTACAATTCTATATACTGCAGGGTGTTGAGCAGTACTCCTGTCCTCTACCTATAGGGGACACTAGAATTCTTCTTTAGGAGTCCATTTATGGTGACAATTATTTTCAGTCATTGTCATAATCCCTAGATGATGACATCACCCCCAACTGAGGTAAAGTTGTTCCACAAACTTTTATCTCTATATTTCAGAGAACTCATTTTTTCTTTTATGTGAATTTTTTTAAATACTTGTTTTCCATTGCTTGTCTCCCGTTTTTATTTCATTGGCTAAAATCTTTATTTCAGTTAATTATATTTTCCTGCTAGCATCCTGACAGAATACATAAATGGCAAAGTTATTGAAAATGTGTGGTTCTTGGTTTAAATTATTTTGTTTGATTTAATAACTTAGCTGAGACTTCAGTTTCCCATGATTGATCTTGATTGTCAACTGAATTAGATCTTGAGATCTTAGGAGACAGTAAAGCTGCTAAGGCATAGCTCTACTGATGAGTAAGAAACCATTTTCCCCTCATATGACTGCTGAACTGGGGCGGGGGACTAATACATAGGAACATTCCTCTCCGGAGGAATGGGTTGGAAGGGTTAGGGGGTAGAGGGTTGGAAAGAGGGTACTATGATGGAGATGTAACCTGAAGTAATAAATAAACATAAAAAAATTTAAAAAAAGGAACCACTTTCCCTGAGAACTCTAAAGGGATTGTTCTGCTATATTTAGTTTCCAGCATCCATGTTGCTAAACTTGGTGTAATTATGAGTGTGAAGTTACAGCTTTTCTTTTTCCTGAGAAACTTCTGCATCTTCTTTCTGTACCTAGTGCTGAAGAATTCACCAGGACTCCTGTGTGGGTCCCTGTATCATTGTTCTGATCACTTGGAAACCCCTCTCTATAAGAAAGTTCATATCCTTCAGTTTGGATGTTTTTCAGCATTTGATAATTTTTCTCACTGATCTTCACTAATCCTTTCCCCTGCAGTTCTACAGGCTCATTGTTGCAGTTTCCAGAATAAGAACTACGTATCCCTGATTCTTTCCCAAAGATTTCTTCAACTTTACCAATAAACTTTTTCTGGCTCACTTTTTACTACCATAATTTTACTTCCAAATCTTTTGTTCTTTCCTGATATTAAAAAAAAACATTACATTACTGTTTAAGTTTTATGAGTACTGTTAGTATCATATCTTCAAAGATCTAAAAAAATGTGTTTTAAAAGTTTAAGCAGTTATTGTTGTTGCTTTGCTGGATCCATTTCCTCTACTTTGTTTACTATGGTGTTTATCCTTAATGCTAGAAGCTTCCTGACAATCCTGACTGTAGAAGACTTTCCATGCAGGGTTAAGAGAAAATAAAATAAAAGCTTGTTATTTTCAGATATACAAGATGATGTGAGTCTTGTTCACTGTCTGGATTTATTGCATGGTGTTTAACTGGGCTTTGTGGGAATTAATCAATGTCTTCTGTTTTCTACTAACTCCAATACAGTCTGTAGACCATATTCATCATTTCTCTCAGCTCAAGAATATCAATCTATTTATAACATTTTTAAAGCCAACTGAATAGAGGAAGCTGGGTTTCAACGATTAGCTATTGAATGACTCAATTTCTCATATAATGCCCTTGACCTTAGCATTATACAGGGTCCTGAGGGTTAACAGAAAATGAAGGGCACTAGATCTTTTATTTTTAAGTTTATTCATGTTTTATGTGTATGGATGTGTTGACTTGTTCCTGAGGAACTCAGAAGGTGGAATTGAATTTCCATGGAACTAGAGTTACAAATGGTTGTGAGTCACCATGTAAGTTCTAGGACTCAAACCTGAATCCTGTCAAAGAACAGCCAATGCTTTAAACCATCTTTCCAGCCCCTAGGACACTAGATCTTTTTTTTTTCTTTACCATTAGTTTATTTGTTCATTTTGCATCTGAATCACAGCCTGCTCCCTCCTCTGCTCCCAGTCCCAGCCCCCTGCATACTTTCTGTATCACCACCCCCACCTCACCTGGGTACCAACCCATCCTGGCACATCAAGTTGCATCAGGCCTCCTCTTCTATTGAGACCAGAGAAGTCTGCCTTGCTAGAAGAAAGGGATCCAAACACAGGCAACGGAGTCCAAGTCAGAGACAACCCCCACTTCAATTATTAGGGGATCCAGTTGAAGACCAAACAGCCCATCAGCTTCATACATGTAGGGGACCTATGCTTAGCACATGTATTCTCCTTGGTTGATGGTCTAGTCTCATTGAGATCCAATAGCCCCAGGATAGTTGGGTCTATAGATCTTTTTGTGGTGTAGGACACTAGATCTTAAGGCAGAGTTAGGACCATTAACCTGCAGAATCAGATGACTTGTTCCATAGCTAAGAAATCTTAATTTGCTTCTGATCCATGAAGACTACTCTGCACTTATATGATTTCTTCCTTTTGCTTATGAGCCTCATTGTATTTCCATAATGAAATATCCCATTTT
>CAJQZJ010033695.1:252559-277926 GCA_907164525.1 Lophiomys imhausi | reverse complement strand
TTTGCTTATGAGCCTCATTGTATTTCCATAATGAAATATCCCATTTTCTTGAGTTTCTTCATGACAACATGATTTTCAGCTTTGATAAACTAAGCTCCTAATGACCAAGATAGTCTAAATGATGCCTCAAAAGACACAAGTACCAATCCATGGGGTCTGGGGATTCTGCTTTATATGATAGAAGTGGTGGCTGGCAAATGAGTTTAAATTAAGGACCTTTGGAAAAGGAAATTGTTTTCCATCTTTAAATGCAATCCCACATGTCATTATAAGAGGGTGATTTGACCACAGAAGAGAAAAAAAAAAGGATATGTAACAATGATAGAGGTGCTAGAGTTTAAAATACTTTCCTGCTTGATTGACAATGAAGACAGTGCCCTCTCAAGGTTGGAAATGGTGAGGAAAGTCTCTCATGTAGAGGTTATTGACACAATATGATCTTTCAGCACCTTGATTTAGCCCCTGAAAGCATTTTGGAACTCTGACATTTCAAGGTGCAGGAATATGAACATGTGTTGTCTTAAGTCACCAAGCTTGTACAATTACTGAAAGCAACTGTGACACACTGATCCACCAGTCACCCACCTGCACCTCAGCTGCCCAAATCGTGATGTAATTACTTTCATCACACAGTTTCTTGTTTTCAAGAGATTGATTTTTAATTGTTATTTATATGTCTATGTCATGTATCCCACATGCATGCAGTACCTGTGGAGGACAGAAGAAGAGATTATATTCTCTGAAACTATAGGTACAGATGGGCTGTGAGCCAACAGACTGAGAAGCAAACTTCAGTCTTCTGAAAGTGCTCTTAACCACTTAGCCACCTCTCCAGACTCAGCAGTTTCTTTATCCAGCTCAAATGGGACCTTTTAGACTTTCTTACCCTTTTCATGGGCCTAAGGTTAAAGCCATACCTAATATCAAATTACATTCTGCATATGTAACTCCTTGAAAATGTTTGTTAGACAACAAAAGTGCATTTGTATTTCATATATTAAAAAGTTCTTAAATTTTGAGTTGTTTAGGAATCAAGAGGGTGTTCTGGATCTAAGAAGATGTTTTTAAAATTGTGATGCAAGTTAGTATGAAAGCTGAGTTAGATATAGAACTTTAAACTCATGGAGATGGTTAGATAGTAGAATGTTAAAGTCAGGGGCCCAATACATATGGACTGGACATTGGGAATGTATGCTAAGCCATATAAGTCTCATAGTTGTGGCCTATTTATTTCTGTTGTTTTATATTGTATTTATTGTTATAAGAGAAAGAACCATTTGTTGGACTGAAAGTGGGGAGCTGTTGGGGGAAAAAGATCTACCTTAAACTAAAAAAAAAAAAGGGGGGTAGAGGATGGGGGGTTGAGGGGGAAGAGGGTGGAAGTGTGGGCCAGGAGCGAGGAGTAGGGAAGGGATTGTGACTGAGATGTAACTTGAAGAAATAAAAAATAAATTATTAAAAAATAATACTAATTCAAAAAAAAAAAAGAAAACAAGTATCCAAAATCAGTCAAGTAAATTGATAATAAAAATGGATAACAAGAACTGCAAAAAAAAAAAGTTGTGTTTGTGATAAAGTTTGGTTATTTACTCACCAGATTTATTACCTTCCACCATTTTTATGTCAGAATCGTCAAGTACACAAGTTTCACTAGGAAAACCCTAATAAACAAGACAGAGATGTATGATTTCAAATAACAGTCAACATTGCTTTAAAGTTATTGGTAAAATACAGCCAAGCAGGAAAACTGAATTGTTGCTACATACATAGGGGAAAGAGAAAACATTTGCAGGCAAGGGTTTATCTGGGTACCTAGAAATTAGTTATATCACTTTTTTAGTCCTTTAAAGTTATAATTACAAAGGGAATAGAAAGATGACTCAGCAGTTAAGATCACTTGCCACTGTTCCAGAGGATACTGATTCAGTTCCTACCATCCCCATATCAGCTCACAACAGTTTGGAACTCTAGTTACAGGATACCTAGCACCCACTTCTGGTCTCCATTGTCACCAAGCACATATTTTGTGCACATACATAGATGTAGGCAAATATACATATAAAATAAAAACACAATTATGAAAAAGTAATAAAATATAAACAAAAAGATCTTACCATCAGCTTTACATAAAAAATAGAATAAGATATATATGATATGAAATATAAGCCCAAGTTGTTGACTGAAAAACCAAATGGCACAGTGAGAGTAATATGAAGTGAGTGAGTCTATCAAAATAAACTAGCTAATCTAAAAAGCATTAAGTACGTCTACTGAGAAGTCTTCAGGACACCAAATAGAAATGTAATAGACAGAGAGAGTTTTGTTACTTAGATACAACCTGAGAAACCATTTGTGAACTAAGATACAAAAAAGGCAGGGCAACATACACACTGACGAAACCCAAAGAATCATTAGTTTATACTTTGAAAACCTGTACTCCACAAATTGGAAAACATAAGCAAAATGGACAATTTCTTGATAGATTCCAAGTACCAAGGTTACATCCAGATCAGGTTAACAAATTAAACAGTTCTATAACCCCTAAGGAAATACAAGCAGTCATTAAAACTCTCTCAACCAAAAAAGACCCAGGGCAGATGGTTATAGCACAGAATTCTACTAGACCTTCAAATAAAGGCTAACACTAATACTCCTCAAGCTCTTCCACAAAATAGAATCAGAAGGAACACTGCCAAACTCATTCTATGAGGCCACAGTCACTCTGATTCCTAAACCAAAGACCCAACAAAGAAAGAGAATTTCAGACTAATTTTCCTTATGAACATCAATTCAAAGATACTCAAATACTTGCAACTCAGAACACACCAAAAGTTTCATACACCATGATCAAATAGGCTTTATCACAGGGATGCAGGGATGGTTCAACATACAAAAATCCATCAATATAATCCACTATATAAACAAGCTGAAAGAAAAAAAATCACAGGATCATCTCAGTAGATGTTGATAAAGTATTTGACAAAATACAATACCCCTTCATGTTAAATGTCTTGGAGAGATGAGCCATACAAAGACTATACTTAAACATAATGAAGGCAAAATACTGCAAGCCAGTAGCCAACATCAAACTAAATGGAAAGTTAAAGCATTTCCACTAAAATCAAGTACAAGGCAAGGTTGCCCACTCTCTCCATATCTCTTCAGCATAGTACTTGAAGTTCTAGCTAGAGCAATAAGACAGCTAAAGGAGATCAAAGGAACACACATAGGAAAGGAAGAAGTCAAAGTACCCCTATTTGCAGATGATATGATAGTTTACATAAGGGACCTCAAAAATTCTACGAAAGAACTCCTACAGCTGGTAAACAGCTTCAGCAATGTGGCTGCATACAAATTTAATTCTGAAAAATCAGTATCCCTTCTTTACACAAAAGAGAAATTGGCTGAGAAAGAAATTAGGGAAACAACACCTTTACAATAACCACAAACAATAGAAAATACCTGGGGTCAACACTAACAAAATAAGTGAAAGACCTGTATGACAAGAACTTCAATTCCCTGAAAATAGAAATTGAAGACTTTATCAGAAGATGGAAAGATCTCCCATGCTCATGGATAAGTAGGATCAACATAATAAAAATGGCCAACCTATCAAAATCAATGTACAGATTTAATGCAATTCCTGTCAAAATAACAACACAATTCTGTTCATACCTTGAAAGAACAATTCTGAACTTCATATGGAAAAACAAAAACCCAGAATAGCTAAATCAATCCTGTACAATAAAAGAGCATCTAGAGGTATCATTATCCCTGATTAAGCTGTACTACAGAACAATAGTAATAAAACCAGCATGGTACTGGCATAGAAACAGACTAGTAGATCAATGGAATCAAATCGAAGGCCCAGAAATAAACCCACACTTACAGTCACTTAATTTTTGATAAAGAAGCCAAAACCGTACAATGGAAAAAGAAAAGCATCTTCAACAAATGGTGCTGGTCTAACTGGGTATCAACACATAGAAGAATGTAAATAGATACATATTTATCACCCTGCACAAAACTTAAGTCCAATTCAATCAAAGACCTCTACCTAAAACCAGACACTCTAAATCTAATAAAAGAGAAAGTGGGGAAAAGCTTGTGTCTCATTGGCGCAGGTGACAACTTCCTTAACAGAACACCAATAGCTCAGGCTTTAAGACCAACAGTCAATAAATGGGACCTTATGAAACTGAGAAGCTTCTGTAAGGGAAAGGACACTATCATTAGAACAAAATAGCAGTCTACAGATTGTGAAAAGGTCTTCACCAGCCCCACATCCAACAGAGGATTAAATATCCAAAATATATAAAGAACTCAAGAAATTAAACACCAACAAACCAAATAATCCAATTCAAAAATGGAGTACAGAGCTAAACCTAGAATTCACAAAACTGGATTCTGTAATTGTGGAGAGACACTTGAAGAAATACTCAACATCCTTAGTTATCAGGGAAATACAACTCAAAGCAACTCTGAGATTCCATCTCACCCATCAGAATGGCTAAGATCAAAAACTCAAGTGACAGCACATGCTGGCGAGGATGTGGAAAAAGGGGAACCCGCCTCCATTGCTAGTGGGAGTGCAAGCTTGTACAATCACTATGGAAATCAGTCTGGTGATATCTCAGAAAATTGGGAATAGTTCTACCTCATGAACCAGCCATACAGCTCCTGGGCATATATCCAAAAGATTCTCCACCAAACCACAAGAACATTACCTCAACTATGTACATAGCAGCTTTATTTATAATATCCAGAAACAATCCAGATATCCTTCAACCAAAGAACAGATAAAAAGAACTGTGGTACATTTACACAATGGTATACTACTCAGCTATCAGAAACAAGGAAATCATGCAACTTACAACCAAGTTGATGAACCAGACCCAGAAAGATACATATGGTATGTACTCACTTAAAATGGATATAGTACAGGACAACCATGCTATAACCCATAGACACAAACAGACAGGAACCTAGCCTAACTATCCTATGAAAAACTCCACCCAGCAGTGAGTCATGGACCCTGTTGCCTATTAGCGGAACACCTTAGTCTAGCTGGGTGGCCATATCAGGCCCAACTATAACAGGAAGCTCTTAGCCCTCATGTGACAGATGAACTGAGAGGGTTTGATATGTGGGGGCTTCCCTCATCTGAGGAAAAGGAGACGATAGAGATGAGGAAGAGGGAGGGACCTGGAGGGGAGGAGGGCAGGCACTTTGAGATGTAACTTGAAAAAATAAATTAATAAAAAAAGAGAAAAAGACAGGAAATGTGAGATGAAGGTTATTGAATTGACCTAGAAGAGTGAGTAAGAAGTTCCATCTAACACTGCAGCCATAGAAGTCAGGGAGAAAAAGAGAAAATAGCATTAGTAGAGATAATTATTGAAATTGCTAAGATTTTTCAAAAAAACAAAAGCTCTTTTATTTAGAAGATGCAGTGAAATTTCCCCAAGTCAATCTTGAACAAGCCAGAAGTTGCTATCACCACCAATACATGGGAACTCATGTAAAGCAGCGTGGACTGTCATCTATGAATAAGATGGGAAGCAGCTGGGAAGTATGAGTACATGTTAATAGTATGTATGTGCTGGCCTGGAAACCCTATTTTTAAAACATAGCCAATAGATGTGAAGGGAATTGTATTGAAACATTTGTAGAAAAATTTTTATTGGATAAAAGTAAAGGGGAAAAAGAAAAAAGGAAGATAGGTAAGAAATATGCATGTGTGTGGCTAGTATTTCTTTTATGTTATGATCTAATTTCTGTAAAATTATATGGATATGATTGTGCATAGAGATTCTTGAAAAAGTTACCACAAGACATTGGCAATGCTTTGTTCAGAGGATTAGATTTTATATTGACATTACATTTTATGCTTTTAGAAATACATTCCTAGTTTGTCAATAAACATGTACTATAAAAGTTTTATTTAACTTATGTAACAAAAATAAGAAAGGTATTTTTTTTCTTGTGAAAAATAAAGAAAAATTCCCCTTGAATATTTTAGCCAGGTTAATATTTATTTTATGTTGATATAAGGCATCCCACATAGCTTTATTACAGACTCTTATGTCACTAAAATTGGATCTGATTTTATAAAATGAAAGTTCACACTTTAACATGGTCAATGAATATATAACTGTTAATCATCGTTGAAGGCAACTAAGAGCCCAGGAGGGTTTCCCAACAGTTTAGCAGCTTTCCTTACTAACCTGGGAAAGAGTAAGCCACTTCAGAATAAAGGTTAGACCATATTCCTTGGCATTCACAGAGCCATTGATGTGGCCACTCATCAATTCAAATTTAAACTCCTTTATAATGTAAGTGCTGTAATGGCAAAGGCCCCATTTATTTTATTCCCATCTCATGCCCAATATTAGCCTAGTGGCTGCTAGATAATGAAACTCAATATTTATTAAAGAAGTAGAAATATCCATAACTCATTCAAGACACAATTTTCTTGCTTTTGCTATTTCTTAATGTTAATCATAAAATTTCCTCACGTTTTTTTAAAATATTTATTTATTACTTCAGGTTACAACTCTATCACAGTGCCCTCTTTCCACCACTCCCAGTCCCATCCTCCCACTCTCTACCCCCTATCCCTTCCATCCCACTCCTCTGGAGTGGAGTGTCCCTACATATCAGTCCCCCGCCCCAGTTCAGCAGTCATATGAGGGTCAAGAATCTCCTCATACACTGGGGGCCCACAAGGCAGCACCATTAGGGCAAAGTGTCTCATTGACAAGAAACAAAGTCTATGTTCATGTTCCCTTTGGTGCATTGGTTGTAGTATAGTTATCCTGTACTATAAGGCTAAAATCCAATAGATGTATGAATAGATGCCATGTGTATCCTTCTGAGTCTGGGTTAGCTCACTCAGGATGAGGTTCTCTAGTTCCATCCATTTGGCTGCAAATTGCATGATTTCCTTGTTTCTGATAGCTGAGTAGTATTCCATTGTGTAACACAGTTTTTTTTTTTATCCATTCCTTGGTTGAGGGACATCTGAGTTGTTTTCAGTTTCTAGCTATTAGAAATAAAGCTGCCATGAACATAGATGAGGACAAGTATTTTTACTAACTGTTCAAAAGGATGATTAATGGATATTACAGTTAGTATTAAGAACAAGTAATAATGTCAGCTGTCATTCTACTAGCATTTGTTAGGTAAACTAAGTGGTTTCTCAGAGCCAATTGTGTCAGTGTTTTCAGAGATACTAAGTTGAAGAGCCAGGTTGTACTTGCTGGTAGTGAGTCCAGGTAGTGGGGAGGGAAGGTCAGTGAGAATACGGAGATGTCAAAACTTTCACCTTCTGACACAGATTGATACATGTATGTGAACACACACACATGCACACACATATGTGAACACGTTCACTTAGAGAACAGATTTCTCAGTCATGTTTCATATGCCCTTTTATCAATAATTACAAAAATAGTCATTTTGATACAAATAATTTTGCATGATTACTTTTTCCTGAGTTCCTACTATTTGCCTCTTTTGGGTGTATCAAGTATTGTTTATATATATATATATATATATATATATATATATATATATTTGTTTTTTTTTTTTCAAGACAGGGTTTCTTTGTGTAGCCCTGGCTGTCCTGGACTCACTTTGTAGACCAGGCTGGCCTCGAACTCACAAAGATCCACCTGCCTCTGCCTCCCAAGTGCTGGGATTAAAGGCGTGCGCCACCATGTTTATATATTTTATTTAGCTAGTTTATTTACATACTTTGAAATAAAGGATCACATAATACATATATACACATATGTGTTTAACATAACTATTTCCATCAATCTGTCTATATGTATATCTGTTTATTTATCTCTCCATCTATCTATCTTTCTATCTCTATCTACAATCTATCATCTATATATTTAGTTATACATCCATTCACCTATCTATTTTGCTACCTATTTGTCTCTACCACTCATCTTTTTGTTATTCTGGTCATATCATTTGAATAAATGATACATAAATTCTGCTAGCCAGTATATTTCAAAATGCTTTCATTTTAATTATTCAGCAATTCAGAAATTTCCCATTCATAATCTAACCAAAGTACACAAATATATATATTTCCTCATTGCCTCATCTTTGAGTAGCTGGCATTCTTTACCTTGAAAAGTTGATCAATTTTCAGTTGTCTTTTATATTTAAATGTATAATTCATTAACTATTACTAAAATTAGTTTGTTTTGATATTTATGAGCGAAGAGACTTCCTAGGTTAAGTTAAAAATATAATTATAATAAAAAGATAAACTTTTTAAACATCCTATATGCTATCTCTTTATTATGTTATTCTGTACATTCCATTTCTTACAACTAATAAAGGAAAAGTGAAAACTACATTCCAAAGATGTGCTATTTATTTAATTTTCTGAGAAAGAGTAGTTTGGTTTAAAGAAGATTGAATAGTCAATTAGGTTAGCTATATTTAGCATTCAGTTCCATAGCTTTTGAGGTTCAATGGCATTAAATATAAATGTAACCTGTACTCATTTTCTTCCTTTGCGTAGTTATCATTCTATGATGGGCTATTTTCCATTTTAAAAGATTTATTATCTGAGTAGGTTGCAAAATGATTTGATACTTTGCAAAATCTTAAAGTCCAGCCACCAGGGCACTAAGTAAATCTCATCCATATATAACTCTGTCCCTAAAAGAAAAGCTATGCTATAGTCAAAGGAAGTATAAAATATATATTATCCAGTGTATGTGTGTGTGCAAGAGTGTGCATGTGTGAGCATGTGTGTATGAGTTTATTTCTCATTTCTCCTCAAGTTCATTTTAACTGTGGCTGTCAAGTATTATATCTTTGTCCCTCAAGTCTATTGATAGAGGATGATGACCCAGATTTTTGAACTTTTTTTTTTTTCATTTAATAGAGTACTCAAAATAAGATCTAGCAATGAAAGTCATCCAGAAAAGAATGATGGAAAGAGGGAACGAAGTACATTGTTTAACAGTTTGTATAACTTAAAGGCCAGATGATTTAAGTTGGCTTCTATTTTCAGAACTGCCCTCTGTAGCATTTTTCAATAAGTCCCAGTCAAATACAACCCTGATAAATCAAGTTTAACAGCATCTAAGTGAAAGCCCATTGTCTGGTTTAGCCATCTCTAGGTTCCTTATCCTTGAGGTACAGCCAGGTTTATCCACCCCCCAAATGTTGATGGAAAAATACCCAGCCTATGTTCATGGACACTTCCTTGCAGTGTTCTTACTCCTTCAGAGAGAGGACTAGATAGAGTGTATGCTTGTAAGATGTTCAAGCCTCTATTTTTTCATTCTCTTCATAAAACATTTAGGTCAACAGCAAGTTCGACAGTACTAATTAATTGCCATTTAATTTTGAGATATTCTATAGTAACCATCTTTTTCATCAATGAGTACCATGAAAAGAGTCTGTCCCATTATACCAAACATGGCCTGGTGATATGTTTTTGTTTGATTTTAAGTAATATGTGCTCAACTGTGTTATTAACCATCAGTAGCACAGAATAATAACCTAGGCTTAGTCATACAATTGGGTAAAAGAAGATTATTCATAAAACTTGTACCTTCTTGTCAATCTGTTTTTAAATTCATCATTTAATATATGCAGAGTCTATCTATCCTCTTCCTAAATTTTCACTTTCTACATTCCTTCTTAACTTTATACCTCTTAGTCTGTTTAAAATCTGACAAAGAATGGAAAGCTAGGTGGACAAATGCTTCCAAATACTGTATTCTCATCATTTCCTGACCTACAAGATATAAACTAGGCCATTATTCTATCTAGAACAGTAAAAATCTGTGAAGGATGAATGACTCAGTCCATGTTTATCTGAATAAAAATTCTGAGCTTCTATTAACACCCAAACTTTGTACCTCAGCAGGAAAAGAAATCCACTAGTGTTGGATCACTAGCTCACTCTCAAGAGGTTATTGGCAAAATAAAAGTATATTTTCAGTTGGCTCAAAATAAATGTTTTTATGAGGTTGAGTCATTTTTCTGTAGAATTTTGTAACAAATTAGTTTATGTTAGAACGTCATGGAGGACTTGCCTCTGGCAACTTGCTCTTGCAGCCTTCTTTCTCTCCTTATAACTCTTTCAATGAATCTCATTTGGAGTTTTCCAGCTGGATTTCTCTGCTGCAGTCTACCTGTAGTTTTTCCCCACTTAGGAGAGCTTGAATTCTGGCCCATGTGTATGCTAATTTATGCTCTAGCACCCAGTTACACCCTCCAGTCTTGTCTGATTCTCCACTTCACATCATTCACTCATTCTAGGAGAATGAAAAAACTCTACTCTGTTCTAGCTCCCTTGTTGGGGCATCCGGCACTGTAGTCAAATCCTCTCTGGAGTAAAACAGTAATAACATTAAAAATTTCAAGCAATTGGAGAGATTTCTCAGCAACTGGTGTACAAGTGTGGAGATCAGAGTTGGGATCCTCAGAAAGCCACATGGGTGTCATGAGCATGGAAACAAGCCTGTAATTCCAGACTCAGAAGGCAGAGAGAGAGGATCCCCAGAGCAAGATTAGCTGGCAGGACTAGTCATACCTGATAGTTCTGGGTTTGATTGCGAGACCCTGCCACAATGAATAAGGTAGAAAAGTAATCAAGGAGAGTGAGTCTTAACATCTGCTTTGGGACATATATGCACTTACATCCTCACACATGCCCACTCACATACATGTGCACATACATGGACAAAGGGGACAAAAGTCAGACTTTAAGTTTTCCTGACTCAGTGCTGAAATGTAGTGAAATAAATCAGAATCTTGTTCTAATAAGCCCCTTGATTTGTTTCATTTAATAATAAAAACAATGCAAAAACAGAGACCATTAAACCAATTACATTGTATCATTTCATCTTCAAGGAATAGAAGTTATTGGGATATATCTTCTGCCTGTTTCAATGAAGTGGTGACAATGCATTTAGGTCTCTTTGGAGAGACATAAATAAGACATACCCGTTTCCAGAAAATTGTCACCCACATTGCCTTCAATTAATCTAGGTGTGCTTAGTAAGTAAAAGAAAAAATTCCCATGTTTAGATTTAGCTGCTAAGATGAGCAACAGTAAAATGTAAAGTTAGATGACTCAGGAATTAAAGACTTCATGGTTGAGAGAGAAATATAGCTGAATAGAGATTCCCAATGCTTGTTTCAGCCTGTGTGGAGGAAAAACAGAATAACACTAAAGAACAACATGTGAGACCCAGTCCATCTGGGCTGCCAGCTAGTCATGTAGCCAGCTGAGTTACCCCACTATAAGTCTGAGCCTTAGCCACTGCTGTGTTCAGGGGTGGTTCCAAACTTCATGTCTCCCTGCTATCTAGGATGGCTCCCAATAACCTGAGCCATTTTCATCCTTGAAACATCTATCATAGCCTACATTTCAGGTGTCAACACTTCTGTTGTTGAAGTAGCCACAGAATGGGCATCCAGTTTCTGTACACAACAGACCCATTTAGACTCCTAGAAACCCATACCCCACAAGTATGTGGTTTGAGACAGAAGTCCACTGTAACTCATTACACTCACATACAGAAAGTAATGGTTGCAGCTGAAGAGGCTATAGGGAGACTATATTCAATAGGACAATTAGTAACAAAACCAACATAGTTTTTAAAATGACACCACAAGACATGTCCTCAAGAGAGAGCCATTTACTGTGAAAACTACATTATAAAACTGTAAATGCAAACATTCAAATCCCAGCATAGTATCATAAGAAATAGTAAAAATAAGGTAATGTGTTATAGGAACACAATAACTCCCTAGAAACAGATATCAAAGGAAAATATAATGAGAAAATGCCTGCTAAAAGTTTGAAAAGAATGTCAACGAAGGCATGGGGTGAAATTGGAAAGATCAAAGACAAACCAACAAAATAGAAAAAGTTCATGATGAGCAAAGAGATACCTGAAAGAAGAGCCAAACAGAAATAGTAAAAATAAAGAATTCATGTCAAGTGAGGCAAAAAACAAACAAACAAAGCAAAAAGCCTCAGCAAAATACTAGGTTGAGCCAACTCTCAAAGCTCCAAGTGTGAGCCAAATCATAGTTAAGAATAACTCAGATTCCTCAGTAGACACCTTATAGACTCAGAAGGAATGGAGTGACATAGTTCAAGTTTGGAAAGCAAGTAACTGACAACTAAGAATACAATACCTAACAAGGCTGTCTTTCAGAAATGAAAGAGAAATAAAGACTTCCCAAGATTAGGAAAAACTAAGAGAATTCATAGCTGACAGATGAAGTTACAAAAGCTAAGACAATTGCCACTGTGAAAGTGTGTGAAAGCCTAAATCTCTCTAGAAGATCCAACAAATAAAACCTCAATTCATAAAGTCACAGAACAGAATCTATTCACTCAGGACTTCACTCACTTAGGGCTACTCCCCACAATACGCTAATTAAAAGATCCAGACCTAAAGAATAGATTTATGTGGTAAGAGTTTCGTTTCTTAAAAAAGCACAGTTGATATGAGAATGTTTTGTTTTTAATCCCAGGTGTGGGGGCTGCTTCAGTTTGTCCACATCTGTAAACTATAAGTTCCTCATGAGCAACAGGGGCGTGGTTTAGTCAGCTGCAGAAAGTTGAACTCTGAGGACTCTGGAGAGGGGTATAAAGCCAGCACCCAGAGAGGAAAGGCTGAGGCTGGAGCTCCTCACACTGTGCTGGTTTGCCTTGCTGCTGTGTTTCCTGGTTTGCTCTGCTTGCTGTTGCTGTTTTGTTGGACCGCTGATATCGTGACTACTGAGACTGGTATTGGCCCCCAAAGAACCCGACAATTCTAAACAGCAGGAAGTAGCTCAAGAGACCTACAACCCTTTCCCCTTTAACCTTCTTTATATCCTACTTAGGGTTGGTGGGTTGGAAGAAGCTAGGGTTGGAAGGGAGGTACAGAAATAAATATAGTAAAATAAATAAGAGTGTATAATAAAACAGAAATAAAAACTGCTTTCAACAGATTTATTTTAAGGCTCAGCAACAAATTGCATACAAAAACTAAGTTCCCCAGTAAAGTTACACACAGAGACTGAAAAAGGTAGGAAAGATTATAAAATTCCACACAAATGGTAGCTGAGTGACCTAGAGTGCATGTACTTATATTTTAGACCGTTGATACTGGAAAAGAGTATTATTGTATTATCTGTTTTGTTATTGTAATTATCTGTGTTAAATAATGGCTTTCATTATAAAATATTCATGCATATGAATAGCTGTACCAGAAGAGATAAATATGGTCATGAGATAATTATTAAGTGATAATACAACAAATGTTAAGATTATAAATGTATATTTTGTGTGGAAGAATTTAATTTTATAAAATAAATACTGTAACAGCATTAAAAGGGCCAAAAGCTTCCAGTAAAAAAATAAATACTTAATTTTGCTCTCAATGTTACTTTTATTTTTTGGAGCAATAATAAGGTAGATGATGGAGAATAAAATATGCTTTACTTTTATTATTTTGGGAGTACTTATATTTGTAGTATTGTCCATATTTTGTCTGTGCAAGTCACAGACATTGTGATCACACCACAAAAATACAAAGGTTCATATAGAAAACCTAGAGAAATGAACTTCCTTCTGGACATATATGCCCCAAAACATGTAGATATTATAAGCCTGAATAAATCATTAAAAAGTAATGAGTCTGGGTTAGTGGTTTAAAAAAAGAGAGAAAGAAAGAAAATCTTCATATAAAGAGAAACCCTCAGGACCAGATGGTTTCACTGATGAGTTTTATTAAACTGTTTAAAAACTATACAAATTCTCAATTTACTCTAATAAATTGAAAAGGGGAGGAGATTCCTTCTAATTTAATTCTTGAGGTAAGCATTACCCTAATCTAAAAGAAGGCAATGACCTTTGTCCCCTGAGGAAGGAAAGAAGCCAGGAAGGAGGGAAGACAAATGCAGATTAGAATTCTTCATGAATATAAATACAAAAATTTCAACAGGAACACTAGCATTGTAATAGTACTTCAAAAGATCAGTTATCATTATCAAGTTGGAATTAAGAGCACAAAGATGGCCCTATATAAACAAATATGTATTATCATATATCAACAGAACAAATGATAAAAATATATGATTATTTCATTATGTAAAAAAAGTTGAAATTCAATATTTCACAACAAAATCCATGAATAAATTAGGGATAGGGGAATCATGCCTCTATAACTTTATGTTGCATTATATATAGTTATATATATTTAAATTATAAAGGTTATAATTTACAAACCTGCAGCCAGATGGTACAGAGTGTGGAAAAACTGAGATCTGAAACATACAAGCATGTTTATTTCACCAATCTTACTGAATATAATGAGTATTTGGTCACAGAAATTGGGCAAGAGAAAGAAATGTAGTATATACAAATAATAAAAGAGGAAGTCAAATTATTCCTTTTCAGTGATGATTTTATACGTAGAAAAATAAATAAATACTCTACATTAAAAATTACTAGAAATTATAAGCAGGATTAGTAAAAATTGGAGCATACAAAACTAACATAACCAATCAGGAGTGCTTTTTTATTTCAGTAACGAAATTGGTAAAAAAAAAAAAAATTCATAAAAGCAATCCCATTGTCCCATTGGCACTAACTACCAAATGAACTTCTGTCATTCACAGGTAAATGGAATTTACCTGAAATGTATAATAGTAAGTGAAATAATCTTCTGAATGTCTGAATGTTTTTTCTCATGTGAAAACTAAAACATTTCGACATGAATATGGAATGGTAATTACAGGAAGTTGGAGAGATGGTGATAGATTGGGAGTGTGGCTGGTCAGTGCACATCACATTGTGTGCACACACTGAATGTCAACAGCAAATCCCACAAATTTGTAAATAGTATATGTTTATTCAGAAAATTAAAAAAAACTATAGAACTGGATATGGTATTATATCCCTTCTATCAAACATTTGAGAAGCTGAAGTAAGATAATATGAATTAAAGAGCAGTCATTGTAGCACAGGACAAAACTCCATCCAACAACCACCACCAAAATAAACGTAGTGGTGATGATATAGAAATTAGTTATGAATTAATAGGATCTAATTTACATGGTAGCTTTACCACTTCTTGACTGTATGACCTTAAAATTTTAAAATCTGTATTAACTTCAATTTAGGCACATCATGGATATGATAATAGCAATAAAGATTGTAAGCAAAAAAATTGATAAATGGCTTTGAAGGCACAGCACCCTCAATAGCAGATGTGTGCTCAGAGTAGCTACAGTTGGCTCCAGGAGACCTGCGATGGGTGATGAATAAATCTCAGTGTGCATTGCCGTGCCTGACTCCTGCTTCCCACTCCTGGCTTCACTACACACATAAGGATTGCTAGATGTGGATTGTGAAGAGTAGTTTATATGGATTTTTTGGAAGCACATCTTTTATTAATGCTGTGTAGTGGTGAATATATCAAATTTCCCACATGGAACATGATGGAGGACAATAACCTGGCTCCCACTTTTACATCTGGGTATTATTTTTGCTTCATATAAGAATATTGTATACATGATCTCACCTTTTCTCATAATTATTATTCATTCCTCTTTCTTTAGGATAAAAATGTAAGTTCATATCTTCCTTCCAGAAACTTGTGACTTTCCTCTCACTTTAGCATAATCCTAAGCATTGTATTTTAAGAATATTCATGTTCTTGAAACGTCACATTAATCTTTAAGTCTCCTAGATTATGGTTTTCAGCCAGCAAATGAGCTTCTTCTCCAAAGAAGAAACAGTCTATATCAGGCAAACTAGAAACACTGAAGTTAGAATTTATTTCAGCAGGGTTCTCGGGAACATCACTTAAACACAGATTGTGAGTACTTAAAATGATCAAGAGGGATCCGTGTCTGTGATTGTTACAGCTGGTCATGGTGGATACAGTTCTTCTTCTCCTTAACAGGGTTACTAAACAGATGGACAGAGAAATGTACTGAGCAGGACGTATTTGGGTTCCAGAGAGCTATTTAACAAGATTTCTCATGATGTTCTTAAGGTCAAGACAGAGGGAACGTGGCCAAGTACAGCAGCAGGTAGGTTGAAAAGTAGCTCCTCAGATCATCTTTTCCCAAAATGGTGTTAATTAATGTCAGTCCACCTAGTGGATCCTATCCATGCAACCAGCCCTCCTCACTCAATGCCTTCAGCTGAACATTCTGGTCAATTATGGACAACTTTGACAAAGAGAATGCAGCTATATTTTCCCCATTCAAACATTAAAAATAAACTGAAGTTTGACTACTATGCTAGAAAACACAATAACAGTAAAAATACATTCACAAGTTACAATATCTCACTTAGGCTGTAAGCATGAGTATAGAAAATATGTAGATATGCAATGCGGAAAATATGGCATATTTGTATCCTAATTGTATAACATCAAAATACTAAATGTCTTACTTGACAAAGAGTTCATTAGTCTGAGTACGGTGCAATCACCAAATAAAGAAAAGGCCACATGGGTGTTGAGGGCATTTGTGGATATAGGGTACCGATAGTTAAAATGTGCTGGTCATAGGGATTCTGTTATTTTCATGCCTGCTAGACTTTAAAATCTTAATTTTTATTATTATTATTTTAAGCAGACGAAATGTGCATGCATTTCTATTGTTTCACAGAATACATGAGGAGACATTTTGACTTCTGAGAAGCATCTTCCTGCTGTATCTGTGTTAAGTATCTTTGGGAACCAAGATTAATTGATTTCGCTCAATTAAGATTAGTAGCTAAATAGCCATTCTCTCACTTTCCTTGGGGCACGATCATTATGAATAGATGTTTTATTAGCATTTTATAAAATACTAAGTCAAATTGTGTATTTTAGATGTAATATGTGATAGAAACAAAATAACAAGCAAGGCTAACGAATGGCATATGCAGTTTGAATATCTCTTTTGGTCATCCTGTTTTAAAAGGTTCTATTTTATTTTTAAATTTTGTGTGTGCGCGTGAGAGTGTGTGTGTGTGTGTGTGTGTGTGTGTGTGTGTGTGTGTTGTTATGTGCTTATGAGTACAGTACCTGTAGAGGTCGGGGCATTGGATCCTCCTGGGGCTGGAGTTATAGGCATTGTGAGTTACCTGATGTGGACACTGAGATCTGAACTTGGGTCCTCTGGAAGCACAATATGCACTCCTAATTTCTGAGCCATCTCCCCTCCCTATCCCAGTTATTTTTATATAGTCTATTAAAATTAATCTCTTTATCACCATAGTTCAAAGTATTCTCTACACAATTTCTTTTAGAGTAGATGTAATAATTACAGTGGGATATATGTTTTGATATTGACTCCAAAGACATAATGGTTTAAACTCTCATCTATTTATCTCCAAAGACTCCGAAAGAGGTCTTCAGATGGGTAGATGACCTTCTTCTACTCAGCAAACTTTGTCCCTTCCATTTTAAAACTTGTCATCTTCACCTTGTAACTTCCAAGGTGGTTGAACTGAGTGAGGAAGAGAAATGAGAGGTTAAGCATTCAATAAACCAGGCTTGTAAGTGGAACATTTCATTCCAACCATATCTCATCAGCTAGAGCTCACTCATATGGCCACACTAACAGCAAAGGAGGCAGATGAATGCAATATGACTTCAGAGTAAGAAGAGAAAATGGATTTGGAGTGCAGCTTGTGCTAAATCTGCCTCGCTGTAGTTTAGAAAGTTCTCTGAGAATCAGAAAAAGAAATACCTAGGGTATACATTTACTAATACTTTCTAATTTACAAGGCAATACAGCATATGTGTGTGTGTGTGTGTGTGTGTGTGTGTGTGTGTGATGGTCATTAAAGTCACATGGGAAGATAGCTTATGTATAAAAATTATGGTGTAGATATTGCAGAAGGAGGAAAAATCCTTTTAAAATAGTAAATGTAGAACTTTAAAACTAGGGGATATGCAGAATATATAGAGCTCTTAGAATTCAACAATGAATAAAATATTGATTAAAAATTAACAAAGAATTACAGTAAGCATTTCTCCAAAACAGGCAGACAAATGGGCAGTATGCACATACAGAGATTCTCAAAATCACTAATTAGAGAATAGCAAGTCAAAACCATTATGGGTTTCCATCTGAAATCTGTTTGGATGACTGTCATAATAAAGAAACCCTGGCGAATCACAACTACAGACTAGGTTTTGAATATAGTTGGACTCTTGTGCAGTGCTGATGAGTATTTAAAATGTTTCAATCTCCAACCTAAACAGTGTGATGGCTTCTAAAAAGATTAAATTAAATTAAGATCTCAGAAATTCTGGAAATATCCCAGAAATTCTACTTTCTGAGGGTGTATCCCAGGTAATTGAAATTAAGATTTTTAAAGAGGTCCTTGCACACAGGTGTTTATATTAACACAATTCACAATAGTCAAGGTAGAAGCCAGTTGACTGTCTTGTTACCCAAGAGTGAGAAATATGACTAATGAAATATTACTTGACCATTAAGAGGAAATTATAAAAAACCTTGGGGTCATTTATTTTAAAAAATGAGCTAATTACAAATTGAAAAATTCTACATAATATCTACTAACTAAATTTGTACAGCCAGTGGAAGGGTGCTTCCCAGGAGGTTGTTAAAAATGCAATTTTTAATGTAATAAGACTGAGTGGATACTTCATGAAAAGTAATAGAGAGAACAAGAAACAGAGCAAGCAAAAAAGACCTTTTGTTATGATTGTTATGAGAAAGGGTGTTCCATGGAATGATCTATGATAACCGCACATATGGTCTTTAATAAATAAGTTGGCTGAGTACATAGCAAACTGAAGTAAAAGAATAAATAGCAGTAGGCAAGTGGATAGATGATAACAAAACATTCAGCAGAAACTGAATGGGGAAATCCTAGTGAGCCCGTCAGCTGCAGCTCCCTATAGAGAGTGTTCTGGGTAGAGTCAAGCAAAAAAAAAAATAAATAAATAACAGCAAATAGAGATAATATCATCAAGTTGGACGTTCACAACAACCGGACAAAGGAAGCTGAGGCAGCTAGCTGGAGTTCCTGACTCAGCCTTCTCTCCATGGATGAGCTTCCAGTGGTTGAATGTCTGACCCATTCCCACTGGAGGCATTTTATATCAAGGGATAAACAATGTAACATCTGGGTTACATTGTTTTTCCCTTGATATAAAGTTTACCTTCTAGCTGCTCCCAAGCACATGATGTTGTTATTTCAAGGGTGTTTGTTAGTTTTTCCTCTCTGTCATAGATTAAGGGGGCAGCCCATCAGGCAAGGGGCCTTGGAAGACAATTTGAGATAAACATGAGGTTTGAAATGGGATAGGAGAATACTTCTAGAGCAAGCTTCATATTCTCAGTGAGCTCAAGCAACAGATGGTAATTTACAAATACAATCCACACTAAAAATGCTCTCATAAGCATATGTTTTATCAAGGGGAAGATGAAAGGTTTGAGAAATGCCAAGTTGAAGTTGACGTGAAGATGGTTTTCAATGGAAAGTAGGCATTACTTGGGGTGGCAATTAACTTAAATTCTTTGAGGTTGAGGATATTTTCTTTTGACAGTGCCTTGTTTATCACTTCATATGGCCATTATTGTGTGGCTTCCTATTTGATGCTTTTGTTCAAAAAATTTTGACTTTTGCTGTTTATGGGAAATTTCTTTGGTGTGTGTGCTAATAAAACAGGCAGTCTATTTCAGTCTCTCATTTACTTTCAGTTAATACATAAACTAAAAGCTATCTCCTGATCCTGTGAATAAATCATCTCCCTCAAAAAAAAGATTTCACATACAAGAGAAATATTTATGGTATAAGCAGTACCTTCATATGCTCTTTTCTTGGATGCCTTTTATTTTATACATGATGAGAGAAAACACCACCCAACCTGATATTTTCCCAGTGTAATGCTTACACAGTCTAAGGGGAAATAATAAGCTTCCCCTTGCTCTGATTTCAGAAATTTGACCTGTCATTCAAATCCTTGTCACTGACAGAAGAATTTACACTTTTAGAAAGGTTTTGAAAAACTCTAGGCATAATGAGAATGACTGTCCCTATTTACTTGGTTAGTGTCTAGGAAAAGATATGCCCTTTCAAAACCTCTTTTCCACAGGTTAAATTATTTGTAAAAGATATTTTCTTTCTTTCTTTCTCTCTTTCTCTCTTCTTCCTCCTCTTCCTCTTCTTCTTCTTTTGTTTTTATGAGACAGGGTTTCGTTGTGTAGCCCTGGCTATCCTACACTCACTTTGTAGACCAGGCTGGCCTTGAACTCACAGAGATCCACCTGCCGCTGCCTCTTGAGTACTGGGATTAAAGGTTGTACATCACTACTCCCAACCATTTTTGGCTTTTCATAAGTCTCATTTCAAAATATAAGGAAATAGCAAATTTGTAGAGTATTAGGAATGTACTTTGATCTGTTTAGAAATGAATATATTCAGATAGAAAATATATTAATTTCCAGTTTAAATAACAATAGTTGTTAGGACCACTAACAGTAATAATCATGGAGTTGTTAGGTTCATGCCAGACACTGAGCTAAGAACTTTACAAGCATTACTTCACTTATTCCTTTCAGCCTCCCACACAGTATGGGCTGGTATTATGACTGTTTTGAAGGAAAAAAAAAAAAACACCCTAGACCTTAAAGAAGCTAAGTAGCTCAGCCAAGGTCACAGACCTTAAGTAGCAATGCCAACTCTTACAAAGAAAAAAAAAACATTGCTTTATTGATGAGGAGGGTAGAGATATAGCTCAGCAATTAAGGGTACTTGCTGCTCTTCCAGAGAACCCAAGATCAGTTTCTAGCATTTACCTTGGATGGCTCACAACTGTAACTCTAATGCCGTCTATGTACTCTGAAGAAATCCACACAAATGTAGCATAAACTCCCACAGACACTGACACATGTGTGTAAATAATCCTTCCAGATAGCTAGCTTTTATACTATCTGAATGTGATATTCATGTTGTTGGGTATTGGGGGGTGGGGGAGGAACAGTTATCAACAGTCTTATCCAGGTATGAACCTTGTGAACTACAATGATAGCCAATATTGCAAGACACATCAATGGGTGCAATAATGGCATAAATGTTATGAGGTAACCAGCTATTCTGTGGTCTGATTTAATACCTGCTCTACATGAGGAAACACATACCTATGCATCTAGCTGAGAATCCATCATCAGGAACTGTATAGGATCCAAGAGTGAAACTACCACTGTTATTTTGCTCAACACACATAATATCAAGCTGTCCTCCAAATTAATATTTATATATCTGTAGATTAGTATAGCTATGAAATCAATTTACAGAGAAGCCCATGATTTGTCAGAGTGCAGAGAATGAGTGTCTTCTCAGAGGGTTGTACAGGTAAAGAGTTCCCTGCCAAGGTTGGGTAACCTTTCCTGAAGTTTCTGGCTACTGGAGTCCCCAGAACTTGCAAATGTTACACACTATTACTGTTGTTCTTCATTACCCTCCAGAACTTAATTGTAAGACCTATTGCTGAATTTATTTGAATCGTAGACCATGGAGAAATCAAACTGCTACTGATATGTAAGTTTTATCCCTACTGACCAGGTACCTTTCATAGTGCTGGAAGTTGTTATACACGCTACCAGAGGAGAAAACCACCAGGCTTACCAAGCTGTGAATTATGAGAGCTACCATAACTGTCAGACTGACAGGATATACTCACTGGTACAACAGCACAAATGTTACAGGGGTAACTAAGAACTTTCAGATTGCATTTAAGGCCTGACTCACAAAATGCAATTCATACCTGGTACCAGTATTGTGGCTAAGAGCCAGGGCAAGAGAGATCATAGACCCTATAGGAAAACCCATTAATTTATTCTTCCAAATAAATAAGATACTAAAATGACTTCTAATGACTTAAGAGTGTCTATAGATTAGTGCATCTCTCAAGTCTCATCAGAGAAGCTTTTGCTTGAAGTAGATGGTGATTAACACAGAGAACCACAGCTGCTCAGCACTCAGAGAGTAGGAGATTGTGGAGGACTCATCCATAAATGGAACATACTCTTCCCACCATGGAAGGATATTGTCATGGGAAAGAAGCAGAAAGATTATAGGAGCGAGAAATGGTGGGTGACAACAATAAAAATGTTTTGTTTTAATCCAAATTGCACATATGAAATCATAGCAGCTATAAGAGGATGCACAATACCTATTCAAGCTCAATCCAGATAAAACTTCATCCCTAGATGAGGATCTATTGGCAACTGATAGCTGTTGAGAGAGGAAAAGGTCATCTTTATTAAGGGTATGACTCCTCGTAGCTTGACTAGGCTCTGGGAGGTATCCCCATGTCCAAGGGTACTTGTTCTACAAAAATTGGACATGATGGGCTTTAAAAAAGAGATATAAAAAAGAAGACAAATTGAGTGGGTAGGAAAGCAGGGTTAGGTCTGGGAGGAGCTAGGAGAAACAGTGAGTGAGTATGATCAAAGTAAATTGCATGTATGAAATTCTAAGCAAATAATAATATATATTTCATCTATAAATAAAACAAATATTTTTAAAAGTATTTGAAATGTACTAGAAAAATGAAGTAAGAGAAATATTTGACAAAATCCAAGTCCTTTGGTCAGATCCTACTCATTGCTGCTGGCTCCAAAAAAGTAGATGCTCTTTCTCTAGCATGGGGGTTCTAGTTCATCATATTCTTCTAACATAAAATGCAAACTATCCAACCAAAAAAAATTCTTACAGTTCTGTGCTAGTTAGTTTTGTATTTATGTAGCAAAAGAAGCAATTTTCACTCATGGTGAAAATCACTTCTTAATATATGATTATTTGGACCCATCACAGTAATAGTGCAGTATACAGTGGGACAAAGAAGGCTCATTCACCTCGCAGTAGAAGAGTCAAAAGAAAGAAAGACCCTTGGGATACATGCTGAACATTCAGAAACCCCTGAATCCCCATCATCTCTCCATATACCCATCAGCAGAATAAGATTCTGGAGTACATTGAAACTATGTCAAGTCCAGCCTATCATTTTTGCATCTTATACCTTGTGGTTTGGGTTCTATTTCTGATACTGATATTGATTTTAGACAAAATTAATCAAATAAAATTCTACTTTTCTTGACCTTTGGACATTCTTATTATCTTCCTTTTCCTTAAAAAAAGAAGATTCAAGGACAAGTTTAAGACAATCTTTGGTCTTTTCCTTCAAGGATTAAATAATCCTTATCTAACTTTTACAATATTCTATTACCAATGACTTACATTTCCTTATCTTTTTAGTTTAAGAGTGTTATGTTTTTTGATCATTGTAATCTAAACAGTCTCAAGAAATAGTGCTTCCTAAGCTTTCTAAGTGGGTAAGAATCACCTACAGATGATATAAAAATGCGTATTTTAATTAAGTGGGTCAAGGGATATGCGCTTGGGGTTAGCACGGCCATGCTATTTTCTAAAGAGCCTCCATTTTGGTTGACTTGTGGTTCCAGTTATTTAAGTAAATTAATTGTGTCTCTAGGTTCACGCTTTCTTTGTACTGAGGATCCTAAGTAATGGGTGGCCAGGAAATATGTTTTTTGGCCACATAACATTATTATACTGGTCATTAGTTACCTCTACAATGGTCAATGGGGAGCTCAAAATAGAAAACCTTTCCAACCCTTCTTGGTCCCTCCTTGTCTTCCCTATGACTACTCTAACTTGCAAGTGGATGGTGTATTGGCTCTGATTCTTACAGAGACACCCTCTACAGAGTCCTTCCCTAAAGAAAAGCTGGTACTGTCCTGTCACTTGTGCCTTGTCTGTCCATTCTTCATGGTCACATTTCATAGGGGTTTTCACATTTAAAACACTATCAGTAGAGACCAACATTGCTGGTTCATTGATATACTTTCCATAACAAGTATCTAGAGTCTGCCTAAATATTTCATATTAAAATAGATTTTATTATCTCTCCTTCAATAATTTTTTCTTGTTTTCATCCTTGAGAACCTTTAAAAGGATAGTTATCATTTTATTAAAATCTTAGACTCGGATTCAAGATGGCGCCGACCATAGAGCAGTGCATCTGAGTAGTAGGTGAATGAGATTAATCACTGTGGAGTGAATGTGAGGTCTCCTAGCCTACAGTGAAACACAGACAGTGTCTGAATTCCCACAGCAAACATTGAGACCAGTCACCAGGTAAAACAGTCCACGCAGTTCCCGAGAACATCACCCTGAGATCAGCCAGCTCCATCACTGGTCTGGAGAGGAGCTCTGGCTAGAGATCTAGCCCAGAAGTGGATCCAGCCCATGGCTCCAGCCACAGACCAGCGGCCCTGCCTGTCTGATATCCAGCCTGCACTCGGACCTGTACACCCAAGAGGGAAAAACAGACGCACCACAAGAGCAAAGGTAAGTAAGATTATTTTTTCTGGAGTTTCCAACATGGTGGCACAGTGTGCACTGTAGCGGAGAGGCAGAGACCTAACCCAGTCACAGCAAAGCAATTAGGAGCCAAGACTGCCTGCAAACAGAGCCCGCAACAGTGTGTTCTCCACTAATACTGGGGTGGGTGGGTCACGCACCCAAGCATCTGAGGCAGTCAGCAACAGGCACACTGGGGCCAGCATCTGTTGTGGGTGGAGCTCCCTGCCTGCATAGTCAGCCTATCTGGGGAGCCAGAATGACTGGGTCAGTGAGAGAAGAACACAGACCCAACCACAGCTCTACCTGCCTTTCTGAGGAGACCTGTCAGCTCCGAGGTCCTCAGAGGCTAGCCCTCTCCCCACTCCAATCCCCTCTATATTGGTCCAATTGGGTCACAAGCAGTTGAGGAGAGCAGCAGCCACCCTCCTCTCCGAGAGCCAGTCAGTCTATTACAGGAACCTGCCCGCCATCTGGAGGTAAACACCAGGATCTCAGGATCAGTCAACCCCCAGGGCAGGGAGTTTTCCTGAGCACCAAGGTCAGGTAACAAAAGAAACAAACAGATAACACCTGGGTCCATCGGATGACAAAAGGTCAGCACAAGAACATGGTAAAAAAAAAAAAACCAAAACAATAGGATGTCTCCAGATCCTAGCAATAATGCTACAGACAACTCTGGACAGCTGAACACAATTGAAGCAAAGGAAAATGACCTTAATACTACGCTTATATTAATAATAGAAGGCCTAAGGGAGGAAATCAAATACCTCAGAGAGCAACAACAAAGTACTGCAAAGGAGGTGACAGAAATGAATAAAGCACTTAAGGGAATGGGAGACCTGAAAAAGGAAGTTGAAGCAATGAAGAAAATCCAATCTGAGACATCCATAGAACTGGAAAATCTAAAGAAAAGAATCGGAACTACAGACACTAGCATCACCAACAGAATACA
>CAJQZJ010033695.1:216048-247559 GCA_907164525.1 Lophiomys imhausi | reverse complement strand
AAACGGAAACTAATAGTCATGAAAACGTGTCATTTTGTTAGTTACTATGACAGTCTATCACAGTTATTTTCTAAGCTACTCAGAAATCAATTTGCTAAGAGACAAGCAATATTTGCTTATCTAAATATAAGAGATAGATAAGGCATCTTCAAAAACCTCAAGAGATCTGCAGAATATGGCATTCAAAGATGTTTTTTTAACTTAAGATTTTCTTATATCGAGACATGTCAGCTCCTGACAGCACCCCCTATTCTACTCCAAGTAGAAGATGAGCATCGAAGAATCTCCAGTGGGAGATGATTGAATTGGTGGTAAGCCTTTCTCTTGGCAAGAAAAACCCCTTGCTTCAACTGTAGACAGACTTCTGTCCAAAAAGGACAAAACTTGGAAGCAGATAAGTCGACAGCCTAGCTCTGCCAAGACAGGGTAGGTAAGTCCTTCATAATTCCTGCTCTACAATCAATGTCTGTAAGAGAAATGGGGCCAAATGGCTGAAGATTGATGCTGTAATGTATGGAGAGAAAATGGGAACTGTCCAGGCAGCCACTGGTATGTCATTTCTTAGTTTTGGAAGCTGCAGGCCCTGCACATCCTATATAATCATATATATTTATCCCTCTCAGGTCTCTGAGGTGGTTGAAAAATAGATAGCCAGAGTCTCATAGTTAAATTTTGAGTTGTTTAGGAATCAAGAGGGTGTTCTGGATCTAAGAAGATATTTTTAAAATTATGAGGCAAGTTAGTATGAAAGCTGAGTTAGATATAGAACTTTAAACTCATGGAGATGGTTAGATAGTAGAATGTTAAGTCAGGTGCCAAATACATATGGACTGGACACTGGGAATGTATGCTAAGCCATATAACTCTTATAATTGTGGCCTATTTTTTTCTGTTGTTTTGTATAGTGTTTATAGCTATAAGAAAAAGAACCATTATTTGGACTGAAAGGGAGAGCTGTTGGGGGGGAAAAATATCTTAAATTAAAAAAAAGAAGGGAAGAGGATGGGGGGTTGAGGGGGAGGAGGGTGGATGGGACTGGAGGGGGGGAGTAGGGTGGGGATTGTGATTGAGATGTAACTTGAAGAAATAAAAAATAAATTATTAAAAAAATCTTAGACTCACAGAAGTTTATGCTCACCAATATCGCAAAAAATCCTGGGATAGAGAAGCTTTTAGAATGTTTGATAAATGAATTGGCCAATGCATAAAATAATTTCAAGGTTAATAGATAGGGCGATAAATGAAAAATTTTTAAAAATGCATAAAGCATTTCAAACTTCTGGCCATGGAAAATTGGAAGGAATGCAAACTGCCCATGGATGTTTATGTAGAAGGACCCTATAGCATTGAGATCTGAGAGGGAAAATCCAACCAGATATGAGTGCTTCAGTGACTTCTGGGGATTAAGATCAGCACTGTTTCTCTGAGGGTAGGAGGGAAAACTCACTTTTTAGGAATCCGTCAGGGTGTCTGGGTACATGGCTAAGATACAAAGCAGACATCTAGTAATGAGCATGGGGCTGAAACTGAGACTTTAGATAAAGATTCAGCTGGAACAAGGTCAGTACTAGACAGACAGCAAAGCTGACCTGATGCTTGCCATACAGTGTAGACACTTTTCCTTTGCACCTTTTCGTCTTGAAGGAAGATTAACTTTAGAAATCTAACTATCTCATCCTGAGGAGAAGGTTATTACATGAGGGAGACATTAAAACTGAGCTGAGTCCCACATAGGACTGAAGAATTTGTTTTCTATAGATTAAATTAGAAAATTCACACATATTTACAGAGCATTTTGTTTACTCTCAACATTACCTCTCATTTCCCATCCCTGTCACCCAGTCTACTACAGTCCAAGATAAGTCAGTTTGTTTCAGTCTATGTTTCAACCATTCTGTGAGAATTTCCTGAGTGGCTCTGAAAATTATGTGTTAAGAGAACCATTGAGAGAGAGAGAGAGAGAGAGAGAGAGAGAGAGAGAGAGAGAGAGAGAATCATCCTGTGCCAGTCAGCTGTACATCTTCATGCTGTCCCCACTCTGCCTTTATGATTTTGTTTCATTTACAAGAGAAACCCATAATTAAGAGCCCATTTAGATTCTGCTTGAATGCCAACTTTCCTGATTCACGGAATAGAAAAACTCTGTAGAGGAAACCCTTAGTCATTTTAAAGTTTGAATTAATTTTCCTTTTGGATATCAGCACTGTAATCACACAATTTGTTGGAATGAAAAGAGAAGCTGTTGGGGGGGGGAAGAGGGTGGAAGGGTGGGATAGAAAGGGGGAATAGGGAAGGGTTTGCGACTGAGATGTAACTTGAAAAAAAATAAAGTACTTATAAAAAAAAAAGAATACACATACTAGCATGCATAAGTATGGTACAAAACAAAATAAATCCCATATGGTTTTTGTAAGAAAACAAAAAGAGGAATTGCTTAAATAGTTCTTACCCAAGACAACAGCAAAGACTTTTGGGAAATAAAAGAATAATCAAGGTAAACATGGAACATAATCCTAGTAGATAAAGTTTATTATTTTGAGTAGTTGAGGCATTCTTTTTCAATATCCACCTGATGAAAATGATTCTACAAACAATATTGCATACCAGTGTGTTCTTTGTTATATTTTTGTCAGTGCCTCTTGGACATTAAACAATATCATAACTCCAAAAAAAAAAGAAAAAAATGAATTATGGGTAGTGAGGGAATTACTGTTTAGGTCTTTCAAATTCTAGGTAGTACAAATGTAGAAAATATTTTTTATTCTTTATTCATTAAAAGTATTTATGTTTCTGCCTGGAATGACCATTAACATTTTTGTTAATTAAAATGAAATTAAAATGAATTAAAATGAAAACACTGTGTACTCGTGAAAATGAGCAAAGACAAATGTATATAAACAATGATTTCATAATGTGAATTAAGGAGTATTAGAACCTACTGAACAGTGGTGGGTTAAATCTAGTACAGAAAATGTTCTGATATAAAAAGTATGAGTTGTGATAGGGAAGCAGGACATATTTTCTTGTTTGGAGATTCATATAACCAATAAGGATTTTTTAAAGTTTCCTTTATTATTTATGATTCCCTCCAATACTATCATTTCTTATATTAAGGTTTGCCTTTTATTAATGCCTCAGTTTTATTGGCATAGTTGAGAAATGAAATTGTTGTCACCAGAGAAGTTTCCTCTGGCAGCTGACAGGAGCAGATGCTGAGACCCACAGACAAACTTCTCTGAGAGTCCAAATTGGAGATCTACACTGGGTCTCTCCCCTTGGATCTCAGGGACCCTGTGAAAGAGGGGGAAGAAGAATTGTAGGAGCCAGAGAGGTCAAGACCATCAAGAGAATGGGGCCAAAGAACCAACTAAGCCAGGCTCACAGGGGCTCACAGAGACTAAATCAGCAAACATGGAGCACGCAGGGGTCTGCACTAGGTCCTCTGTATATGTGTTAGGGTTTTAGCTTGGTGTTTTCTGTGGGACTGTTAACAATGAGAGTGGAGCTGTCCTTGACTCTTTTGCTGCTCTTGGGACCCTTTCAATCCTACTGGGTTATCTCACCCAGCCATGACATGAGGGGTGTGCCTAGTCTTAGTGTATCTTGTTGTGCTGTGTTCCACTGGTGCCCTCGGGAGCTCTTTTCTGAAGGGGAATGGATGAGCAGTGGATCTAGGGAGAGGGCTGGTGCTGGAATGGAAAGAACGGAGGGAGGGGAAACTGTGGTCAGGACGTATTGTATGAGAGAAGAATTTTGTTTTTCACCCATAATACATAAAATTTTTGACCATGTGAAGGAGTTGGGGAATGTGTATCTTTCTACATAAACTCATTGGAATAATTTTCTTAAAGAAAAATAGAATGTAACCACATTATGATTTTGCACCACTTGAAAGATTTTGCTGGTCTATATAAGCTATAGGAAATAAAATATAAAATGTTTGGAGTGATGTGAAGTTGGAACTTTCCTTCTTCCACCAAATGTGTGTATATGTGTATATATATAGGTGTATAGGAGTGTGTGTATATATGTATATATATATGTATACATACATATAATGAATACATGTAATGTGGCTCGGGTTCTGCACCAGCCACCCAAGGTATAAATGTGTGTGTGTATGTGTATGTGTTTATATATATATGTCTGTATGTCTATATGTCTCTCTATCTGCAAGGATGTATGTGTGTATGTATGAAACATCTGAAGCCTGTTGAAATCAGAACATGTCTTGATTCATCTCTTTTTGTTGTATTTTTCTTTTTTTATTTTGTGAATTTCACACCATTGTGAATTCACACCATGGCACCTTGTTCCATCTCACCTCCCACTCCCCTCAGATCCACCCTCCACTCTTAGAACCTCTCCCAATATTAAAAAAAGGTGGAAGCTGTAGTGTATCTCATTGTGTTCCACAATATTCCCTTTTGTACACGTTTTTGCTTGAAAATGTTCATTATAAAGACTCCTTGGTCAGGTACAATGTCTCCAGCTTCTGTTACTTTGTCAATACTTGAATCTCTCTGTAGAAATATGGTACTTAAATTATTACCAGTATTTATATTATAGTTAATTGTTCAGCAGTGTTAATCCTTAGCCCGCCAGTATAAATAATCACACAGACAGGTGATGGATTTTAACAAGCCTTAGCCTAAATTGATCAATCTTGGCCTATCTAAGATAGTTTATTCTATTCACCAAATAAAATCTCAATATATACATATGTCCCCTTGGGTTGTCATTCTACATGCTACGATGATGTTGTAGGGCACATGGAATGATCATCTTCCATCTGATTATTTCTATACCTCCCAGGGACTCCTCTCAGATATCCTGTTATTGTCTTGTGTCATGGAGATCCTGTAGTTTTGGGTCTGTAGAACTGGCCTCCTCATGCACTCCAGCAGTTCATCCATGGGGTAGAGTTGGGGTGGGCCACCTCAAAGCCCTGGGTCTCGGCCTGCAACCCCCACTTCCAGGGCCAGTTCTACCTACTGGGCTACCCAGGTAAAGTGCAGGGCCTGCTCTCCCAGGTGCTGCAGCAGCTAAGGGGTTGGACAAGCTCTCCTGATCTCATGAACCCATCAGGGCCAACTCTTCTGCCTGCTACCTGTGTAGAGGCCACCAGAGAGTGAAGTTGATCTTTCCCTCACCAACACCACCACAAAGCAGACAAAAGGCAAGCCTGGATCTCCCATACTTGTTGGGGAAAGGCTAATAACATTCCTTCTGATAGGCTGATTTCAATGCTGAGATCTGCTTACCACCCCTTCTGAGGCATTCTCTTGATTGGTTAATAAAAGTCACTGATGGCCAGCCAAATAGCTGGGCAGAAAGAGTATAGGAAGGTGGGACTTCCTGAGATTAGAACAGGAACCCTGCACTTTACAGAGGATTAGTTCATTCCACCAGGAGACATGGAAGCAGATGGATGTCTTGAGAATGCTGGAAGAGAATCACAGGCACATAGCAGTTTGGGATTAGGTGATCCAGGTTAACTTAGGGTAGCTAATTGAGAGTCTGCCCAGATAAAGGGTTAAGCATTGAAACATTAAAAGGTCTTGGTGTATTTAATTGTTGGGGAAAGGACTGCAGCAGCTTATAGGCCCTCAGTCCAAGCAATCTAGGGCTGTTGGACTCCCGTTGAATTCCGGCAAATCTCCCGCCAAACTGCTGGTAATTCTACAGGCCTAATATAACAACTTATATTACTTAACAGAGTTTAAGTTACAGGTGGTGTATAGGCCTCCCTTGGTCCAGGGCTCTTTCCCCAGGATAAATCAGGCCACCAGTTAAGGCAGGCCAGGCCCATCGATTGATATCCTGCCAGGCCGTGCACTGTTCTGTCAAGCCACCTGCTGTTCCACCAGCCTAATATTACAGTTTATACTTATTAATAAATACAATTGATAATTAAATTGTAGTTTCACATACTCACTCCCTTAGGCCTGGCTCACACACAACCATCACATCCAGAACCAGCTAAATTTGCTGCCCAGGCAAGTGCACGGATGCTCTCCCGAGTGTTCCAGCATAGGAGGGACAAGGACAGCTCTCCTGCTCTTGTGACTCCATCAGAGCCAGATCTCTAGTCTTCCACTGGTGGTGAAGGCAAAAGAGAGTGGAGGGGATCTCTGCCAACACCTCCACAAAGCAGACAAAAGACAGGGCTGGCTCTATCATATGCACACCCTCAAGACCAGCTCACCCACAACCCCAACATCTAGGACCAGGCAGGGTTCTTCTAGTATCTGGCTTGCTTCCTGTCCTAGAAGCTCATCTGGTTCTTGCTTGGTGCTGGACTGGTAGTCATCACATCCCTGTCCAGGTCCTATGGCATAGAAGCAATATTGGCATCAGACTTGCATTTTTTCCAGTAATGTTAGGCTACTATTCATTCAGATGTTCACAGGTCAGAACATTGAATGAAGACATAACCTCTGTCCTCCCTCACAGGCCATATCTGCAATGCCTCTAGGGGAAGTTTGATTTATCTGTTAATGTAAATGTGTGTGTGTGTGTGTGTGTGTGTGTGTGTGTGTGTGTGTGTGTGTGTGCGTGCGTGTGTGTGATCTCCTTTTCTTTTCTTTTGACACTTCTAGAAGCCCCCATTATAACTATCAGCTATAACTCTTGCTAGCTAACTACATCCAAGCCCCTGCCAGAAGCTAAAATGTTTGGCTCTCATTTCTTACTACTGGGGAGAACCCCCCTGTCTCTCATTCCTCACTACCAGTGAAAAATCATGTTGGTTAGCAAACAGCACTGGCCTAGAGAATCAAGTCTTTCTATACCCTCAGAGAAAGTCTACTGGGCTTCCAGCCAGCTGTCTATTTATGCCCCACCACCTCAGTCTACCCTGACCTATAGTATCAATGCTGGTCATTGACATCTCTTGTCCAAAACTTAAAATATTTAATTTTACTCTCTTCCTGCTTGTATAATTTTTATAATTTTGTCAGTTTTCCTCTGTGTTTCTCAATAGGAATGGTGACTTCTGTTTGTTCTCTCCTCAGTAATGGCCAAGTTTCTTTGTTTTTTTGCAGTACTAATGTATCATGCTTAGGTGTCATTGTTCTGTATTTGTTCATCATGGGGTTTTTTGAGCTCCTGAACATGAAAGTTTTGTTTTTGTTTTTACTTTGAATAATTTATCTATCTGTACTTCTTCTCATTCCAACATCTTAAACATAGTCTCCAAACACTGATATTTTCCCACTCTTTGGATCCCATATTATGTTTATTTCATCCTCCTCTCTCTTAATATTTCATTTTGAGAGGTTAATATTGACTTAAACTCTATGCCATCAATTTTCTCAGACATGCAGAAATTATTGAAGGGCCCATGAAAGACAATCTTCATTTCTGTTACATTGATTTATTTCTTTAATAAAGATTAAAGATTGTTTTATTATTTTTACTTATGTATATTTGTGTATGTTTCAGTGTGGGTATCTGCTTGTGTGAGGGCATATTCCTTCAGAGGTCAGAGGAAACAGATTCCCTGGAGCTGTAGTCACAACTGATTATGGGATGTCTGGTGTAGGTGCTGGAAACTTAGCTGTGGTAGCTGTTATTGCATGATGTCTACTTTTTTCATATAAGCACATAATGTATTAATCATGTATATTTTAAGCTTCTTGCCTCCTAACTACATTATCTGAGCCATATCTGAATCTTATTTTACTGTCTTTAAAATGCCACCTATTTTTTAGTTGAAAACCAGGCATGTAGTAAAGATTTATCTTATTATAACCAGAAGTTGATGTTTAATATTTTAATAGTTAATGGGTTCCAGATTTCAAATTCTTCTTTTGTTGTTACCATTCCTGCCTTTTGAGGTCTGGAATGCCTGAATATGATTCTTTAGTAAGATTCTACATCTTACATTTCCTTCAGTTATAATCCAGGGAATTATTCTAACACCAGTTGTTTGTCATAATATATGAGGAAAGAGAAGAATTCTATCATATGGTTAAATCACAATCAGTTACTAGTCCTGTGTCCCAGGGATGTACTCTTCAAAAAAAATTTTTTTTCAATAATACAACTGTTTTCCTTTAAGAAATCTTTCAACCAGGCATGGTGGTGCACGCCTTTAACCCCAGCACTCGGGAGGCAGAGGCAGGTGGATCTCTGTGAATTCAAGGCCAGCCTGGTCTACAAGATGCATCTAGGACAGCGAGTACTGTTACACAGAAAAACCCTGTCTTGAAAAACAAACAAACAAAACAAAAAAAAAAAAAAGAAAAGAAAAAGAAAAAAGATGGAAAGAAATCTTTCTTGGATCTTCATCATGAAATGTGAGAATTCCAAGACATAGAGTCCATAAGTATTTGAGGCAAACTCGGAGATTTTCATTCATACAAGAGGTTTCCTTTTCATTTTAGTCCACATTTAACCTGATCTCTCCTTTCAATTCATCAACATAGACATGTTTCTGCTAGTTTGCTTTCCTAGTTACTTCCCATGTCTGAGTGTCTCTAAATACATGCAGATTTCTGATTTGGTGGTGGAAGTTTAAAACTGAAGCCTCTTTATCTTTCAAGATATTTACACTTTTATCCAGTTCCTACTTGTAAGTAGGAGGAGGAGCTTTCATATCATGCCAAAATTGAAGCAAGAAGTCCTCAAGACTCACATCAAAAAGTGCTATACTGTAATTGTTTTGGGAAACTAAGTACCAAGTATTAGTTGGATGGATGGGTCAATTTTCTTCTTCACACTGTACAAGATAAAGGATAGTATTCTGCTTCTGGAACTAATGAACTTTCGCATCGTGATGCTTGGCCAAGATCAGTCATCTGAAATAGCATTTCTAACTATCACTTGACTTTTATTATGGTAATTGTTATAAATGGTAACAGAAAAATCATAATAAAATATACTTCAGTGATGGACTGTATCAATCAATCACAATATAGTTTGTTAATGCTGGGATTCTAATAAAGTTTTGAAATGTACACAAATACAGATAGCTTTTGATAGTTTCCTCAAAACTACAGCAGTTCATATATTATATCTTTTGTCTTTCATTTTATACACATATGTTGGCTTGGTTTTTGACTATGAAATACAAATTATTTTTTCTGCTGAAAACATACTATGACTAGGATGGAGGTTGGTCTTGATATAGACTAGGTAGCAGCCTTGAAACCTGAAAAAGCCAATTGATTTCCTAAGGGATATCTTTTGGATGTATTAAATTCAAGGGCTAAGATAATAATTGGAATTTAAATGTATTCAATGATAAACTTCATACTGAAAATAGCCAAAAGGAAAAAAAATGAATAATACTGTTAAAAAGGAAAAAAAAAAAACTTCTGAACCTGGAAAGCATATAACTTGACTTAATTGGTTAGACAACAAATCAAAAATAAGACTATAAAATGATATTTTACATAACAGATAAGTCCAGTAGGAACTCTGACACCATATATTCAGTACGTGAAGTATATGTAGGAAGAGGGGCAGTTCAAGCTGCCACCACTGCCACCCTTTTGTTCATTTATATATTTAGTATACTTATTATTTTTATTTCATATATATATATTTATTGTACATAGTACTGATTCCTTAACTGTGCTACTATTGCAGAATATTTTATCACATTGTGAACACCAAGATTATAAACTATAAAAACATGTTTGTAATTGTGGGATGGCTCAGCCTTTAATCCTAGAGCTTTCTGAATATTGTACACAAGTGGTTATGGTGTGACTCAGCCCTGGCACACACCTTTAATCCGAGAGCTTTCTGTACACAGAATTAAATAAAGTTTACCCGAGAGGTGAAGAGGTGGAGCAAGAAACCAGGTGACAGTGGTTAAACAGGGAGGAGGGACACTGAGAGAAGGGTATTTAAGACAGCGTGGAGAGGAAGAAGAAAATGCCTTTAGCTTTGGGCTTTTGGCTTCAATGGAGTAGGAGCATTGGCTGGGCGCTTTCTCTGCCTCTTTGGGCTATAGCAGGTTTTCAACCCAGTATCTGCTCCTGAGTCTTCATTGGTAAAATCAAATGACTGGGATATTTTAGCTTATTGAAACATGTTCCCTCCATTTCCCTTTCCTGTTTCCCCTTCTCATTAATCCCCTCATTTATCTAGACAATTTCTCTTCTACTTCTAGTCATATATGCATCATGATTTTATCTATCTATATGAAATCTAGGATCTACATATGGTAGAAAGTATGTGATACCTGTCTTTCTGAATCAGACTTATTTCTGAGTCTGACTTAATTTACTAATGTAGTAATATCTTGTGTCATCAATTTTCCTGCTAATAATATAATACACTTTTATAGCTGAATAAAACTCTTTTTGTATGCATGTACCACATGTTATTCATCCTTTTCTCTGTTCACAGGCACCTTGGTTGATCCCATAACTTAGTTGTTTTGAACAACACTGATGTGCAAATATCACTATGTCATGTAGTCTAGGAATCCTTTGGGCAAATAACTAGGACTGGAATGGCTGGGTCATAACTAGATCTATGTTGGGCTGTTAGAGGAACTTCCACACTGATTTCTATAGTGGCTGAACTAATCTACATACACACCAGCAATATGCAAGTCTCCTTTTTCTATACATCCTTGTCAACATTTATTGTTATTTCCATTTTAAAAAGATTTGTTTTTACTATATTTTGTGATGTGTAGGTTTTTTTGTCTGCATGTTTTTGTATGCACATGAAGGCAGGTGTCTGTGCATATCAAAGGGGTCAAGTTCCTTGAAATTGGGGTTGTAGGCTATTGTGGGTACTGGGAATCAAGCTCAGATACTCTGGAGGCGGAGTCAGTGCTTTTAATCATTAACCCATCTCTTCACCCTTCACTTATTTGTTTGTTTAATGACTGCTATTCTACTGGAATCAGATGGAATCTTGATGTAGTTTTACTTTTTTTTTCATGGCTTCTTTGTAATTATTTATTTATTTTTATTTTTTTGGTTTATTTTTTTTTTAATAATTTATTTTTTATTTCTTCAAGTTACATCTCAATCACAATCCCCTCCCTACTCCCCCCTCCAGTCCCACCCTTCCACCCTCCTCCCCCTCAGTGGTTTTTTTTTCCTTTATTTTTTATTTCTTCAAGTTACATCTCAATCGCAGTTCCCTCCCTATTCCCCCCTCCAGTCCCACCCTCCCACCCTCATCCCCCATCCTCTTCCCTTTTTTTTTTTCTTTTAAGTTTAAGGTATATCTTATTTCCCCCTACAGTTTCCCCTTTCAGTCCAACAAATGGCTCTTTCTCTTATAATAATAAATACAATACAAAACAACAGAGGTAATTAGGCCACAGTTATGAGGGTTATATGGCTTAGCGTACATTCCCAATGTCCAGTCCATATGTATTTGGTACCTGACTTTAACATTCTACTATCTAACCATCTCCATGAGTTTAAAGGTCTATATCTGACTCAACATTCATACTAAATTGCAACACAATTTTAAAAGTATCTTCTTAGATCTATAACACTCTCTTGACTCCTAAACAACTCAAAATTTAATATTTATTTATTTTTAAAGATATATTTATTATTGTTTTATGTATATGAGTGTTTTTCATGCATATATGTCTGTGTGTCACACACTTGCAATGCCTGCTGAGGCCAGAAGAGGGAATTGGATCACCTGGAACTGGAGGTATAAATGGTTGTGAACTCCCATGTGGGTACTGGGATTTGAACTTGGGTTCCCTGGAAGAGCAGCCAGTGTTCTTAACTACTGGGCCCCATTCAGCCCCTCAATGTAATCTTAATTTGCATTTCTCTGATGGATAATGAGGTTATTTTTACCTTCACTTAAGAATCTTTCTGCTCCTGGTCTCTGTAAGGCAACAGATTTCCACTTTCCTTAGTAGCAGCTGCTTCTTTACAGAGTTTTCTACCCAGCATACTTTTACACCCTGTATATTTTTTCTCTTACAAATCTGTACACATCCCTTAATGCATTCACCATTCCCATGTCACGTCTCACCATAAACCTCCAGTGTTATTGTACCTATTTATTATCATGCTTTCCCCTGTAATTTGTGGAATCCTGATACAATCTGATCAATTCAAATTCATTTTCTATCAATTTCTTTGCCTCCTTTCTTTTCTTCTTCCCTCCTATTTCTTCTCTTTCTCACTTCTTTTTGATAATTGAGCCCTCAGGTTTGTCTTTAATGAGTGGATGGACTTTATGTCAGGAATTCTTCTACCCAATGAACAGAGTTTACAGTTAAATTTCAAAACCTCATCTTACACATAACCTTTTCAGAAAGGATTTTCCAGAGCACCCAAACAAGGTAACCATTCCATTTCATTCTATTAAATCACATCACCTTAACTCTCAGAGTACATTATCAATTCTATAACACAGTATATGTCCCTATTGTTTGCTGCTCTTTACTGTAGCAGACAGAACAGGCTCTAGACAATAGGAGTTGTTTAACTTATTTTTAATAAAATGTTTGCTCAATAAATGAATAGAAATATAGAAGAAATACAGTCACTGGAAGAACTTCCTGAATAGGACTCCATTCACTCAAAAATGACACTAAAAAACATCTATCTGCACAGCTATAGAAACTCAACAGTGTGAAGAGGACACACACAGAATGGGAGAGAACCTTTGCCAACTATATATCTGACAGAGGTTGAATATCCAGTATATACAAAGAACTCAAATAACAACAACACTTGAATAAAGACTTCTTAAAAGAAGAAAAACATAGGTAAGAAATGTTCATCATCCCTAGCTATTAAGAAGGTGAAAATCAAAACAACTTTGATATTTTATCTTACCCCAGTTAGAATGGCAAAGATCCATGGAACTACCTGCTAGAGAGAATGTAGGGAAGAGACCCTCTTATTTACTGTTGGTGGGATAGCAAATTGTTGCAACCACTATAGAAATCATTATGGAGATATCTCAAAAAATCTTTCTTATGACCCAGTTGTACTAACTACTCCAGGGGAAATGCCTAAAAGATTGAAAATCCTACTCTGCATATTCTTACTCAGTCATATTTATTGTTTCTCTATTCACAATAGCTAGGAAATGAAACCAATTTAAATGTCCCACAACCAATGAATGGACAATTAAAATGTAGTATTCCATATTCACTATGGAATATTCTTCGGCTATAAAGGAAAATGAAATCACTAACTTTGCAAGTAAATGGTTGGGACTAGAAAATATCATATTGAGTAAGGTAATCCAGACCCAAAAAGACTAATGCCATACTTTCTCTCTTATTGGAGGCTCCTGGAGCCAAATCTTCAAATGTGAGTATATATCCTATAGTAACCACAGAAACCAGGAAAGTAAAATTGAACCATTACCAGGATAGAGGGGAAGGAAGCAATAAAAAGGGAATTAACAGGTATAAGTAATATAGTCAGGGATATGGGAAAAGGGGGAGCTCCTTACAGAGGGGGAGGGAGATAAATACAGAAGAAGATGGGAGGAGGATAAAGGGGAAGGGCAGGACTCAAGTGATCTGATAGGGGAACTGGAAAACAACCCCTTGGGGATGAGGAAGGGAGGTAGGTAGGTAAAATAACAATAAGGATGTCTGAATATGCCACAAAGACTTATACTATGAACTATTTTAAAAATCCTATAACATGCAATCTGTATATAAATACATATATTGTTATAATGAACCTTTCTCATCTGGACTGATGGTGCTCCCTGTGAGAGACATATACTTTCTAACAAAAATCCCAATACCAGACCTGAAAAGCCCTCTTTTGAGTTGTTGGCCAGAATCATCCAACAGACTCCAAGATGTACAGCCTTTTGCTGTTGTCCTTGGTTACCCCCAGAAATGTAAGGTAAGTTCCTATTTCTTAAGCCAACATGCACTTCCCAAACAGGTCCCAGAGTCCCCTGAGCTGGAACTGATCTGAAATCTCCCTCCCTGAGGGCTAGTTTCCAAGGTGCCAGAGGTGCCATGTAAGCTTCTAAATGAAGGAGACACTCAATAAATTTTTTTCAGTTCATCCCCGACTTTACCCCAACTGTACTCACAAGCACCATAGTTAAGACTTTTCTGTTTATTAGTCTAATTCTTCTATCTACTCCATGAGATAGATCTAATTTTTATCAACATTAGTATTAATTTGTTTCTTATTACTATAATCAAATATCTTGGATAAACTACTTAACAAAGAGGTATGTACTGGACCATGCTTCTGGAAGTATAAAGTCTAAGGGACTACATATGGCACAAATCATCACAGGGCAAGAAAACAGAAAGTCCATTCAACATGTGAAGCCTTGGTGTCATTTCAACCAGATCCAAGCCATAGTAAGAATTAACAGGTAGAAAATTTTTATACCACAGGTTCTAGGAAGAGGAAAAGCAAGGCATAAGTGAGCAATCTGTCATATATTCATGTGTGAACATTATACTCTTATTAGTTCAAGAACCTAACCACCTCCAACCTGGACATCTGTAACAAGATTTTGAGAAACCATTTTCACTGACTCTGGCTTTTATCACATTGGATCTTCAATCTACATACAATTTAATATTTTCAAGAAAAGTATCTCTATATTACAACCCACTTACTGAAATATTTTAATAAATCCAATTAGTTTTTATATGAGGTTGAATGTCTTACCACATTAGCTGTTTCTTTTGGAGATCCTTTCTTGCCTTTCTGGAATTAATCTGACTCCTGGCAGCTGAGCTAGACAACTCTGCTCATTGACACAAGTCCAGCCTGTCTCTGCACCCTTGTGCTTCCTTGCTGAGAGCTTGCCTAGTTTACACTCAGGCTTTCCTGGGTGCAACAGCTGCTGTGAAGTTGCCAGTGTTCAACATCCCAGCGACAGATCTTAAGCAGAAAGGGAGCAGAATCAGCAAATAAAGAACTCAGGTTCTGTTTCTACTAGTGGATTAGTATGACATGTGCCCCATGGCATCTGTTAGCCTTTGAACATGTCTCTAGGAGCGATGACTCCTATCTCCACTGAGATCACCTGTTCACCATATGATTCTAGTTAGGGTTTTCCTTCCCTGTGCCATTCCCCCCACTGCCTAACACCACTGGGCTAAATTTCCAGATAAACTATCTACATCTTCTTTCTCATCACTGGATTAGCTTTTAGGTGTATCCAAAATGCGATCCCTTTGGTTGGTGGTCTCATTGTACCATAGGCTATATTTTATAGCAGATTTACCATTTGCATTTGCATTGATGCCTAAAAGGATACCTGGAAAACTGTTCCCCAACCAATTTATCTACTTGGAGGGTAAGATTTTATAATGTTTCTAAAAATGTACTGTAATTAGAAATGGCATAAATATTTTCTAGAGCTACAAAAATTAATATATGATGCATTTTGTTATTAAGTAAAATAACTTGTCCCCACAAAGAAATGAAAAACTGATAAGATATTCTCCTCTTGCTTCAGAACATGTCAAAACATTACAGAGAGTTTTATAATTGTGTGCAATTATTGTGTCAATTAAAATGAAATAAACCTCTGAAGAGTAGAAAATTCTTCTATGCTGGCTTATTATATAATAATGAAGATTTTACAAAACATTCTGCCATGTTATTATGTACATACTTGCAGAAATAAATTTCTCATTTATCTGTTTTACAGTGATTGTATTAAATTAAAGCTCTAAAGAGAATCCCTTCACTGTCTTGCATAAGGATTTTATGGAGTAAAAACATTTTAAATAAAGTAACTAAGAAGTTACTGATACTAATTTGCCATACTTTAAATTTTATTAAAATATAATTTATTTGAGCATCATTTGTTCTCCATTAAGGCTATACTAGAAAGGAACTAATTTTCTTGGTGCATTAATATTATAGTACACACATTAACGTTTAAAAGTCACTTTTTAGTTGCTATAAGCAAGCATTTTTAAGAGGAAGGTGCAGCCTTTTCAGTGAAGGCAAAGTAAAATTATAAATAGAATTTAATTCTGATACATGATCCAAAACAGACCAGAATACCACGATGGCTAAGCCTTTTCTGTGAGAACATGTGCTCGCTTACTTATAAGGCTGTTACAGAAATCTCTGAGTTTTAAAATAAAATGTTTCAAAAGATCAAGTTCCATGGGATCCCAAATAATGGGTATGTAGAGAATGATGGTGTTAAAATGGCTTTTTAATCAGTAGAAGATGCAACTTCTTTTTGTTTAAAAAACAAAAAGAAAAGTTTCACTGATACTATAAAATTATTGTCTCATTTAATTTTTCTAAAAGATTAACTTATGATAAATCAGGAATGGTATTGAATTATATGAGTAAGGACCTGGAAAATATCTCTGGAGTGCAAAGATATAGGCTTGGTAATAAATCAAATAAACTATTAGTTTCTAAGCAACAGGAATTATCATTGTATTCTGCTTTTGTTCTTGTACAATAACAAGACATTGAGGTACAAACCCTTCTATGTACAAGCACTTCCTTTATGGACCCAAAATAAACAAAGTTTAAAGATCTATAGTGGTTCCCAACCTGTGGGTTGTGACTCCTTTGGTGGTCACATATTAGATATCATGCATATCACATATTTACATTACAATTCATAACAGTAGCAACATTTCAGTTGTGAAGTAGCAATGAAACAACTATGGCTAGAAGTCTCCACAACATGAGGAACTGTATTAAAAGGTCACAGCATCAGAAATGTTGAGAGCCCCTGATCTAGGCTGAGACAGTTTCAATACTGTGGTTTGTTGCAACCATAGTTGTATTAACATAAAATAGTTCAAATGTTCATCCAAAATTGCAAGTAAAAAATTGAAATAAAGTAAAACCATCTAGCCTTTAAAAAGAATACTTACATATGATAGAAATAGTCTTCTGGTCTATAGTTAACTGAACAGAAGTATATTTCTATCGTCTGGTTTTTGGTCTGGTGTATGATGAGCCTGGGAAGCAACAGTATATCCCAAGCCCAGTAAAAACTGAAGAAACTCAACAACCAGGTCTTAAATCACCAGAGGAGGGAAGTCACAGGTCGAACCACAGTCCTCAAAATTTGAGGAACAGGCAGATACAGAAAATCACATACTGTCCAGCAGAAACCATAAATGCATGTCTCTATGGGAACCAGAGCAGAAATCATCACAGAAATATGAATTTGGATCTCATGCCCAGACTCTCATGGAATTTCTGTACAGGGATTGTCATTCACAAGAGGACTCTACACTTCTTTGTGTTTTGCTTCTAGGAATTTCACTAAATTCCCTCAGGGAATAGTTGGGGGAAATTCTCTAGGGCTTCAACTAGGTAACACACTGCAATATTCTCTTCTTCCTAAAAAGTTATTAAACTGAGGGAAACTATTTTTATCAGAGCCTAACCAACTTTTTTGTTTTTGTTCTGTTTCTGTCTTTTTTTCCCAAAGCCCACTGACCTGTAGAAGGGATAACTCCAGCTTCACTCTCTGACCATTTATTCTTCCCGAGGTGGGGATTGGGAATGCTGAGAAACACTGGCAAGTTTCATAGCTCAGAGATACTGACTCAGTTACTGTGCTAAATAACATTCTATCTCCCATCACGAAAATAAAAACACAACACACTCAAGTAGTTGGCTGAGAGCAGTGCTAAGATGCAGTTCAGGTGACAGAAGAAGAGAGATCTTAAAGAGGGTTGCTTTATTCCTTAAAGTGTGAGTCCACATTAACACAGGCACCATAAAACAACAAAATCCAAGACACAACACAGATTCAAATACTCAAGAGAACACTTGACAATTGAATCCAACAGCACATTTTGAGGGTCATCTACCATAGTTTATTATAACTCATACTAAATGCACAAGTATGATTTAACATAAGATTCAGTTATTATAATAAATCATTCCAACTCATTGCCACAGGCACAGAAGTAAAATTAGCAACATTCAGGACCTTTTAATGATAATCTCAACAAATTAGGATTAGAAAGAAATTATCATTGTATAGCAAAGGTCATATGTGAAAAACTCTGAGTAACTTAAAATTAAGCCTGAACATTTTTTTCTTAAACAAGGAACAAGGAAATGTTGCCTCCATTACTACTACACAGGGCTCTGGAGAAATAGCCAGAACAAGAAAGCATGGAAAAGAAGTGAAAGCCTTCTAAATAAAAAAGGGAAAGTAAAGTTGCCCTGGTACAGATGGCATGATCTTATACATACATACATACATACATACATACATACATACATACATACATATATATACATATATGAAAATATAAAGGGACAGCCCCAAACTTAGAAATAGTAAACGAATTCAGTGAAGTTTAAGGATGCAAAATGAACATTGAATATATTTTGTGGTATTATTTACTAATAAGAATCTAAAAAGCAAATTCTGAAGGGCGCCATTTAAATTTGTACCCAAAATCACCAGGAATAAACATAAGCAAGGAGGTGAGAGGCTCATATAAAAATCTACAAAACATTGATGAGAGAATTTAAACAAACAAATGGAGATGTCACTGGATCATGATGTGTTAGTCTCAATTGCCAACTTGCTGAGAACTAAGATCACCTGGGAGAAGGCCCTTTTGACAACACTATAGGGGATTATTAGAGGTGAGAAAGCCTAACTTGTTCCCTGGGTTTAGACCCTCTACAGTGTGAACAGAAGGAAGTGAGCTGGGCACGAACATCCATTGTCCTCTGCTCCCTCACTGGGGATGCAATGTCACCAACTGCCTCAAACTCCTGCTCTCAGGGCTTCCTTGTCCTGAGAAATTGTAATCTTGAACTGTGAGTCTAAGTAAACCCTTCCTTCCTTAAGTTGATAGTGTCCATTTTTCAGAGATTAAAAGATCAAAAGTCAATAAGCCCACAGCTAGGATAAAAGACTAAAAGGAGAACAGTTACTAATTTCATAAAGAAAGAAATCTACAGATTTTGTAGGCATTAAAGTTATAACAATGAAATATTAACAACACTGTACCACAATTTGATGGCTTAACTCCAGTATGCCATTTCACTTAAAGACAAGCATTGCCAAGTAAGTTACTGTTTCTTTTTATAAAAAACATTACAATGTGCTTTGATTTATTAAAAAATGAAATCAATTACTAATACCTTTTAAAAACAGAAAGCACTGGGCCACATAGGTTCCCCAGAGAAATCTATCAGACATTTAACAAAAAAATAAACATATTAACCACTATAACCTTTTATAAGATAGAAGCTGAGGGAATACCCAGACTCATTCAGTGAAGTTAGTACTACACTAATGGTAAAACAACGCAGAATCATTACAAGAAATATTACATTACAGACAGAAATATTAAATTCTCAGCAAAATATTAGTTGATTTCAACAATATATTAAAATAACTGTACACTATGGCCAGATGGATTTATCCAAAGTATGCAATGCTCTTTCAACCATGAAAATTACGTTAGTATAGCTCATCATATTGACAGGTTAAAAGGAAGGAAAAAAGCACATGGTTATATCTATAAGTCCATTTAAAAATTGGACAACTTTAAATACCCATTTATGATTAAAAGACTCTCTTAGCATATTGGGAACATGAGAGAATTTTCATAATTAGACAAATAACATTTACAAAATAACAAGACAAAAAAAATCCCTAGAGCTAGCACTATACTAAAGGTGAGATATTACATTCTGGCAAAGATAGTGGAAAATGTCATGAGCATTCCCCTCAAATATTACATTACAATAGCATATTGAAAGCCCTAGTATTTAATGTCAAAAGGCATTAAAAATGTCATGTAGTTCAGGAAGGAAGAAATAAAAAGATTTATTTACATAGGATATGACTGCATTGTGAAAGAATAAAAGAAGTAACAAGAATCTCTGTGAACTAGCAAGTCACTCTGGTATCATTTGAGGCTGTGATATTAATATACCAAACTCAGTCTTTCTCCTTTATACTAACAAAATGAAAATTGTTAAACTCATTGTAAAAATGAAGAAAACTAACAAAATATATAGAAAAACTATGGGAAGAAAGTGTGGTGGAAGTTGGGTCTCCTCCCATCACCGACTGATAAATCACACTGAAGAAGAGCACAGCAAGGTACGCCATTAACAGAATTTAGATTGTTATATTCCAAGGCAAAGGCCTGGCATAAAACCTGCTGAGAGTTTCTTGAAGGCGTCATGGAGCCCCAGAGCACGGGAAAAGTGAGCAAGACAAATGGAGTTCAGAAGCTACTCAGAGAGGCTTTCGGCTTTGAGACTTCCCTGGGCCAAAGAGACTTAATTGATTGAAAAGCCGCCCTCAATTGGTGGTTGGAACAGACTGATTTTATAAACCTGCCATTATCTGGTGGTGAAAATAGACTGTCCTTAGGAACTGGCAAAGTAAGGTCCAATAGATACTAATCTTTGAAAGGGACCGCCTTCCTGGACTGCCATAAACCAAGCCATCCTGCACACACCTACGCTACGAATATTATTATCCTTTTAAGAAAGTTAAAATAGTGTTTAGTGTATTTAGATAGGTATTAGAGTGTTTGGGGGTATTAAGGTATTTCTAGATAGATTATAGGTTTTAGGTTATAAAGTTTAGGTATTTTATAGATGTTTACTAAATATTAATAAATATAAGTGTTTATAAATAAAAATGTTCTGTTACAAGAAAGTGACAGAACTCCAATGACAGAAGCCAGGGAGCTAAAGGAATGGAAATTTGCTCACACTCATAGAGAAGAAGAGTCAGTGAGGTCAGGTGTGGCTTCTTCCCATCTTCAGATGTAAATGCAACACAATCACAATATACTTCCTCTTTTCCTATTTATATTCTTTTAATTTCTTTTAAAAAATCTCATTGTTCTAGCTAGTGCTTTGAGCACTATATTAAAAAGGAGAAGGGATCGTGGACAATGCTGTCTCATTCCTGATTTTCATGAGGTTGCTTCAACTTTTTCTCCATTTATGATACTATTGGTTGTGGGTTTGTCATATGTAATCATTATTATGTTGAGGTATGTTTCCTCTAGTCCTACTCGTTTCTCGGGTTTTTTTTCATGAAGGCATGTTGGATTTTGTTAAAGGCTATTTCTTCATCTATTGAAATGATCATTTTTTTTGTCTTTAAATCCATTTATATGATTTATTTCATTTATTGAATTGCATATGGAACCATCTTTACATTTCCAGAAAAAAGCCAACTTGATTGTGGTGGATTATCCTGATGTGTGCCTCAATTTTGATTGCTAGTATTTTTATTTTTCCTTTAATGATACAGAATCTCACTATGCAGCTCTGGCTAGCCTGGAACTCTATGTAGAAGAGGTTTGTGTCAAGCTCACAGAGATCAACCAGTATCTGTCACCCAAATGTTGAAATTAAAGGTGTGAGCCATCACACTTAGAGGTTTGCTCATGTTTTATTGAGAAATTTAGCATAATATAGGCATCAGGGATATTGTCCTGTAATTTTGATTTTGTTGCACCTTTACCTACTATTAGAATAATATTGGCATTGTAGAAGGAGTTTGGAAGTGCTCTTTTTATTTCTATTTTGAATATATAATTTAACAGTATTGGTTGTAGATTTCCATTAAAAACTAGTAGAATTCTCTGTAAACCCATCTGGGCCTTTTTTTTTTTTTTTTGGTTTTGTTGGTTTCTTTTTTTTTGTTGTTGTTGTTCTTGGTTTTGTTTTTTGATTTGGGGTGTTTTGGTAGTTGGAAGGTTTTTATTATTGTTTTGATCTCCTCTTTTGCTATGTGTCTATGTAGATTGTTGAATTTTCTTGTTTTAACTTTGATAGTTTTGATGAATCTCAAAATTCATCTATTTCTGTCAAATTTTTCAATGTAATAAAGTACAAGTTTTTAAAATATTTTCTCATAATATTTTGAAATTCTTTCTTGTCTGATGTATTTTTTTGTTCTTTCCTGATTCTGTTGATGTGGTTTCTCTCTCTCCCCTATACACATTAGTTGGAATCCTAACAAGTTATTTTCTAGAAATGAACAAAATACTTCTAAAGTTTATGACATACACTATCGAGAATCTCTATATAGTTTCTTACCCTCCCCCCCAACACAAGGTGTCTGTTAAAGTCATTGGTCCTTTTTAGTTACATTGTTAATACTATCTAGAAGGTATGATGCCACCTGGGAAGAATTATTGGCAAGACACATAATAGTATTGACACATAATACTATTGTCCCAAAACACTTTATGATCTTCTAGTCTCTTAAAACTCAAAACAAAACAAAAAATTTAACAATGTAATTAAAAAGGACCAATGACTTTAACAGACACCGTGTGTGTGTGTGTGTGTGTGTGTGTGTGTGTAAAGAGAGAGAGAGAGAGAGAGAGAGAGAGAGAGAGAGAGAAGAGAGAACTGGAAGAAACCATACAAACAGAGATTCTCTATAGTGTATGTCATCAGGGACACGAACATTAAGACTACAATAAGGTATCTGCTAGATGCCTAAAATCTGGTGCACGGAGAGCCCTATGTGTTGAAGAGCATATGCAATGACAGCCACTCCTACTCATTGCTGGTGAGGTGTACACAGAATAGATACTTTAAATATATTTGACAGTTTCTTACAAAAGTACATTCTCTCTTAGAACATAATTAAAAAGTTATATTCCTTTGCATTCCCTGAAAGGAGATAGAACTTGTATCCACACAAAACCTGCATAGCGTTGTTTAGAGCAGCTTTCCTCAAACTTGCTTAAATTGGGGACAACAAAGCAACAAAGGTGTCCTTTAGAAAGTGAATGATGAGTAAACTCTAGCATGTCTAGGCAATGGACCATCTTTCATTGCTAAAAAGGGATGAGCTATTAAGTCAGAAAATGTATTGAGAACTTAAATGGAAATACCTGTAAGAGAAGCCCATTTTAAAAATGCTATATAGATTTTATGATTGTAAACATGTCTGGAAAACAATGATTCTGTAATAGGGTAAGGGATGAGTGAGTGGAACAAAAATGTTTAGGAAAAGGGAAATTATTTTGCATTATAACATTAGTTGTATTATGCACATGACTTGTTTTTCCAAATCACTTAAGAGAACATATCGATACTGAGTACTAATAATACAACAATGCAGATTTAACAGCTGTAATTCTCAAACACAGATTGGAATGTTGGGAATTGCTTTCTGGTGAGGGAGAGATGGAGGTTCTTTGTACTTCCAGCTAAATATTGTTGTGAACATAAAACTGCTGTCAGTGATAAACTATTTTAAAGAAGAAAAAGTATATTTTCAAATAATATATATAATAAAATGTCATATTGATGAGAGCTAAATAAATTTACAATATGAATACATGTACATATATTTTGGTTGTTTGGAAAAGAAGTCATAGTCTGTGGCATTTGAACATTTGGTCCCGAGTTGGTGACAATCTTTGTGAAAGCGTAGGAGGTGTGCCCTTGCTGGAAGAGATATGATGCTGGGGCAGGCTCTCAGTTGCATTCTGTTGCTTCCTGCTCGCAGTTCTAGACATGAGTCCTCAGCATGTTGCTTGCTGCCACACTCCACCATGATAGTCTCTATCCTTCTGAAACCATAAGCCTAAATAAACTATTCTGTCTATAAGTTGCCTTCATTATGTTTATTGATTGTAAAGGAAATAGTACACACACACACACACACACACACACACACATACACACAATTAAATATGTGTACAAAGTATAATTAGTAATAAGAATTATGGAATTGCAAAGTTGTTTTTACCTCTGTTTTTGACTACTTTTATCATATAAGTTTTACATAGATAATAGAGTACTGCTATAAAAAGAATTTTAAGAGTCAGAAAGATAGCATTCAGCTCAGCTATGTATATCTTTGAGATCTGGGCCAAATTTCTTCACCTACTCTCTTTGCATTTTGAGAATTACTGAGAAAGCACATGCAAAAACAAGGACAGTGACTGAGCACTTAAGTACCTCATTCCTGTGATGTCTTTGCAGTAAAATAAGTGTGACATTTAGCAAACTATTTAATTTCTTTGAGTTTATGAAAGATTAATATTATTATAATGTATGCAGGAAGTTAGTACAGTGGCAGTTATTCTCTCTCTTTCTTTCTTGATTTTTTGAGAGAGGGTTTCTCTGTGTAACTGTACTGACTGTCCTGGACTCCATTTTTAGACCAGGCTAACCTTGAACACACAGAGATCCACCTGCCTCTGCCTCCCACATGCTGGGATTAAAGGCGTACTCCAGGACGCCCAGCCATGGCAGTTATTCTTTAACAATCAATTTTTCCAGTAAACTACACAGAGAGACTAAGGATTTATTTAATTATCCTCGAGCACAATACTGAGCAGTTATTACTCTATCTTATTCCTTCAAGCTAATCTGGCTTCCTCCCAGCCAAAATCCCCAAAACACTTTAATATTTTGTTCTTTCCTGCTCCAGCTCTTTTCTTCTACTGCTTTCTGAACCTCTCCTCATAGTTCAATCATTTACTTCCTCTGTCTTTCTCTTCCCCTTGCTGGAAATGGATGCCACACCCTAACCCTATTCTCTCTATTTCTTAGTATTGGCTGGTCAAAGGCAGAGAATGAATGAGAAGCAATGTTTACAGAAACTCGAGACAGAAGATTCTTAGAACAATGCCATGTATGGATTGAAACCAGATAGTGGGACAGAGAAATCAGCATTTGAATAATACAGAGTTAAACATTACACAGTCCCAATAACAGCATGCCAATGTTTCCCACTTTAAGTTCAATAAAAGGCTCTTTTTCTTTCCATAATAAACTGCATACTAAAACAACAATTATGAAAACTATAAAGTATGATATACATTCACAATGTCCATTCCATATATATTTGGCAACTTTGGAAAAATATTCTATTAACTATCCTATCTTGGTATTTTCCAAGTTCTGTACCTAACTCAATTTCTATCCTAACTTGTATTACCAACCTAAAAGCATCTTCTTAAACCAATAAAGCTTAAGTTTATAACTTAAAGCTTAAGTCTTCAACCCAATAGAGACTTGAAAAGGAATAAATATTACCTGATTATACAGGAAGTGTTAGGCAAGTAGCTTCCAAAACTATAGAATTGACATACAGCTGGCTACCTAGACCTTTCCTAAGAATTTCTGTATAACATTGGAGCATCATCTTCAGCCTTCTGATCTAGTATACCTGACAGACATATTTGTGATGCAGGAATATGAAAGGCTGCTTACCTTGTCTTGGCAGAGCTTGTCAGTTGATTTGCCTGTTCCCAAGTTTTGCCTATTTCAGAAAGCATTTCATCTGAAGAGGGAGTAAGGGCAGTCTTTTCCCAGTGGCTAGCTTGTCACATTTCAAGCTATCTCTTTTTTTTCTCATACAATATATTTGTTCACAGTTTTCCCTACCCCAACTCTTCTCAGATCTTCCCCACATTCTACCATATACAACAAACTCCATGTCTTCTTTTTCTTTCTCTTTAGAAAATAAACTGAACACACAAATAAGACAATTTTAAAAGGCACAAGAAACACATATTATTCATAAAAGCACAAAATCAGAAATCATAATATATAAGCAAAAGATCAGTAAAATAAACAAATGATGATGAAAAACAAACAAATGCCCACGCAAAACAATAATAGGCTAAAAGCCTAGAAAATAAGAAGGGTAGAAAGAAACAGCAACAAACATTGAGTTTGTGAAGCCATCTCTTAATGGAGATTCCTTGATATTCATCTTTCACATTGAATGGAGTGCTGCCAGCAGCTGACTTATCTCAATGTCAAAAAGTCTTAAATTAATAAAACATCCCTAACTGCCATATTCTGTTTGTCGTTGAGGCTTTTGAAGAACATCTATCTATAGGACATCTGAATAAGGAAGTTTCTAGCCATTTACTATCTGTTCCACCTAGTCTTCAGGGGCTTTGCAGACATAAACTACAGCAGTGAGTAATGTCACCTTCATGAATTCAGTTTCTTTGTCAGAGAACTAAGGAACCAACACCATGCAATAATTCTGTATGGCTATTTTTTTTTTACAACTACCAAAAACGGCATCTTAAAACCACAGAAATTGATTTCTTCATAGCTCTAGAAGCCACAATTTTGAAACAAGTTTTCTTGGTCTCAGATTGAGTCATCAAAACCATCATCCTTCTGGAAATCTTATGAGAACATACTTCTCTCTCTCTCTCTCTCTCTCTCTCTCTCTGTGTGTGTGTGTGTGTGTGTGTGTGTGTGTGTGTGTGTGTATATGTGTGTGTGTTTAGTTTATTCTATTTTCATGTTATTTCTCTTTTTCTGACCACTGATTCCATCTGCATCCCTTTTCTCTGAGGTTTGTGTCTGTAAATGGTAACCATCCATTTTCCCTTATAAGAAGCCATATGAAACCATATAATCCATATAGATAATTAATCTTGGATGAATTACCCATCTTAATATCCTCAATGTAATTTTATCTTTTGATGCTACTTTTCCACATAAAGTAATGTACAAATTCTAAGAAAAGGTACGAATATTGCTTGCTATGTACTATTCCCTAGATGATCAACAACACCCAAATTTATCACTTAATAGTTCTTTAAATACCATTGTTGTATGTTTTAAGAAATCTGCAGTCTTAAGTACCTAATGAGAAGGAAACCAGTTTCTGTAGAGTGCCTTATATACTGATCTTTAAACCTGAAATACACTCATTTCTGAAAAGAGATATAGATGTGGCTTTTTTGGTTAATAATTAATTTTCTTCTTTATACAAAAGAAGAGTTTAAATGTTCACTTCAATATTTCCATTTGCAGAGGCAGCCATGTGTCCCACCTGTCAAGTATCTAAATGAAAAACATTTAAAGATTTTACAATACAAAAATGATGAAATATTTTTACTCTCTTTAATAAGGCACAAGTTAGAATAAAATTACAAAGAAAAAAACATGTTTTAAACATAGAACCCTTTAATAGCTGTCAAAATTATACACTAGAATAAACCATGAAATTTAGATTTTTTTTCAGATTCAAAAATACAACTCTAGAAGATCAATACAAGTATTTTCTTTAAAACATGATATATTTATATGTTGGTTTGCTTTCATGGTTATTGAAAAAGGATACTAAATGGAAAATCTGGTTTCATTGTACAATTTCATATCAATCTCTCCCCAAGGTCAAATAGAAGAATCTGAAATGCTTCAAAGTGATTTCATGAGGTTTTAACAAGTATATCCAATGAGGAAATTTAACAAGCGTGTTTGGTGAAGAAGTTAGCCACAAACAGGATTGAAGAAAATGTTCAAAACTCAGGTGCTTATTAAAAATTCTATAGTTTTTCCAACTAATCTCCAAACACAAGCCAACAGAAGTCTAAGGATTAGACTAAGGATTAAGGATGCTGAGCATTTCTCAAGTGTCTCTCAGCCTTTAGGAATTCCTCCTTTGTGAATTCTCTGTTTAGCTCTTTCCCCCATTTTTAAATTGGATTATTTGGCTTCTTGGCATTTAATTTCTTGAGTTCTTTGTAAATTTTGGATATTTTAATTTTGACTTTTTTTTGTCAGATGTGGGGTTGGTGAGGATTTTTTCCCAATCTGTAGGCTGCCGTTTTGTTCGAATGACAGTGTCTTTGTCTTACAGAAGCTTTTCAGTTTCATGAGGTCCCATTTATTGATTGTTGGTCTTAGGTCCTGAGCTGTTGGTGTTCTGTTCAGGAAGTTGTCACCTGTGCCAATGATTTCGAGGGTTTTTCCCCACTTTCTCTTCTAGTAGATTTAGTGTGACCGAGCTTATGTTAAGCTCTTTGGTCCATTGGACTTAAGTTTTGTAAAAGGTGATAAGTATGGGTCTAATTTCATTCTTTTACAAATAGACATCCAGTTGAACCAGCACCATTTGTTGAAGATGCTGTCCTTTTTCCAATATTTAGGTCCTACTTTAAAAATCTATACTCCATCAAATATGAAAACTTAAGTGAAATGGACAATTTTCTTTATAGATTCCACCTACCAAAGCTAAATCAAGATCAGATTAACAGATTAAACAGCCCTATTTCCAGGGAAATAGAAACAGTCATTAAAAATCTCCCAACCAAAAAAAGCCCAGGGCAAGATGGTTTCAGCACAGAATTCTATCAGACCCTCAAAGAAGAGCTAATACCAATACTCTTCAAACTCTTCCATCAAATACAATCAGAAAGAACACTGCCAAACTCATTCTATGAGGCCACAGCTACCCTGATTCCTAAACCACACAAAGACCCAACAAAGAAAGAGAACTTCAGACCAATCTCCCTCATGAACATAGATGCAAAAATACTTAATAAAATACTCGCAAACCGAATCCAAGAACACATCAAAAGTATCATACACCATGATCAAGTAGACTTCATCCCAGGAATACAAGGATGGTTCAACTTATGAAAATCTATCAACTTAATTCACCACATAAACAAGATGAAAGAAAAAAACCACATGATTATCTCACTAGATACAGAAAAAGCACTTGAAAAAATCTTATATTTTTCTTATCATTATTGAATTTTAGATAAATATTGCCCAGATATTGGGTTCCTATGATCACAAGAGAGTATTAGTAAAAATAAATATTTATCCCTTTAAAGTATAAGTCTTCTACGATCACAAAAAGCTTTCTTTAAACATCTGGGAATAATCTCTGAAATGTAGTCATGAAGAAATGAATTTTTGTTTTTGAGAAAGACTCTCTGGTTATTCAGGCCGACTTAGAGCTCATTATGCAGTAAAGGGGAACTTTGAGCTTTGGATCATCTTGCCTCTTCTTCCAAATTTCCGAGATTATAAGAATGTACCATCATGCTTGTTTTATATAGTGTTGAGCATTTAATAATGCAGAAGGCTTCATGCATGTTAGCACTCTACCAACTGAGATACTTTCTCACCCTTATAGGATGTGCTTTAAATGTAGCACCTAAAGAAATGACAAAAACTTAAGAAGATGAATATTAATTTACCTAGATTTCATCATTATATAATGAATATAAATGAATGATACATCATATTCTGTAAATATATGCATTACTTCATGTAAACAAAAACCTTAAAATCATCATTCCAATATAAAAAATAGCAATCTAAAGTGTTGTGCCCCAATCTCTTGGTCTCTATGAGAGAGTAGAAGTCTGACTACCAACATCACTCTCCAAACCAATGATCCAATCACACTAACTAGTCTCCTTCCAGTGTCAGTCTTTCAAAATCTTCAATAAACACTTCATACATACTTGATAATTCTCCTACAATTTGTTTCAACATAGTTAAATATAGTCTTTTCTGGCAGTAGTGTATCATTATTTCAGTTCTCTTGAACAAATTCTTCTTTGCTGTTTAGACCACCTAATGGAAGTTTTCTTTTTCAGATACCTTTTAGAAACCTAAATCCAAATATTAAGAAATGATGATATGTTTTTACTTTTCTCAAGATAATTTTAGATCAGAAGTACATATTTGGAGATTGTCAATGTACCAATCATATTTAATACCACAAGGCAGAAGGAGTGCACCTGAAAGGAATATACTTCGTAATGTTTCAATGTTCAGAGCTATTGCAATTTAGAGAAATTACCAAAGAGAACTAGTAGTATTTAGTGAGATATGGAAAAATTAAAAAAAATACAATTGATTCTATAAAGTCGAGAAAAGGTAGTGTTTCAAACATTGATGATATTAAATGGCCTTGAGTGGACTGAAGTTCAATCAGATTATAGAATTTAAGAAGCTAAGTAGAAAGATGAAGACTTGAACAGTACCTAAGGCTATAGACAAAACCCAAACCCAAATGTTAGAAATGATATGACGTTTTCATTTATTTATATTTGGTTATTTTTAATATTTATTTATTTTTATTGTTATGTCCATGAGTTTTGCCTGTATGTATGCATGTGTACCATGTATGTGACTGATGTGTATAGAAACTAGAAGGCAGCAGATCAACCGAAATTGCAGTTTCAGACAATTTTGAACCACCATGAGTGTGCTGGAAACGGAGCCTACATCCTCCACAATAAGTGCTCTTAACAGCTGAGCTATCTTTTGAGCCTTTTGATTGATTTTAAAAAATAGAAACTTCATACATTGGGAGGAAAACACTCATTGGATGTTATAGTCATTGAAAGTCATTAGAGAAGTAGTTATGAAGAGAAGATAGATGAAGAATAAAGTCTCTATAGAATTCTCAGGTGTGATCAAGAGGCTTGTAGATTGTTGAAACAAGGAGAATACTAGATGGTAAGCATGTTGATAGATAACATTTGGAAGAGCTAGGGGTGTAAGGACAGAGAGGTGGATTATTCTATGTGGAAAAAAAAAACAGTAACAGGTAAGGGGGATACCTATCCCTGTGAAGACACAGGACAGACATCTCTTTGATGAGTAGTAATTTGTTATAGATCTCTACATGAAACTATTTAATATTCTATGAAATGTTAAAATTTAATATGCCCTTTTGAAAATTAATGCTCTAGTTAGAACTTCAAATACTATATAGAATAGATACCTGACACTACCTAGAGGACCAGAAACCAGAGACTGGATAATCCAGGACAGAACCAAACAGGACGAGCAATTAAAAGGGGTGGGGGGGGAGGCACAGTCTGAATGATGTGTGACTAACAAGAGCTCAGTAACTGCAGAAAGAGTGAGAAGACACACCACTGACCATGAAACACCTGTGTCTGTGTTTCCCCAGAGCAAGGAGGGCCCCTGGAATTACAGCAATGCAGGAAATCCAGCCACTTGTCCCAAGACCAGCCCACCTTATCAAGGTCAGATCCCTGCTCCCAGCAACACAGGGCCGCAGCTTCCAGCCACCAGGGTCTCCACTGTTTCCCAAGAGAGCTCCTCTAGGGGGGGTCTTCCTATGAACTGCAGGGACACTTACCCTAATCTAGGGCCTCCAGGCCCTTCCTGTGACCCAGAGAAAGTTTCTCCTAGAGGTCTTCCTCTGAGTCTCAGGGACACTTGGCCAAGCTTCTGGCCTCCATGTACTTTTGCACCCCTGGGAGAGCTTCTCTGAGAGGTCTTCCTCTGAATCCCAGTCATGACTTTCCCAGGCCTCTGGTTCTCAGGTGTATCTCTAAGAGAGCTTCTTCTAGATGCCATCCCTTGAGCCCTAAGGATGCTTGGCATTGGCTTCTGGTCTCCAGGCATTTCCTGTATCTCTGACAGAGCTTCTCTGAGAGGGTATCCCTTGGAGTCCCAGGGAAGCAGAGTCCCACATTTAACCTACAGATGCTTCCCTGGTTTTCTGAGAGGACATCTCTTTTCCAGCATTTAGTCTGTACTCCTACCAATCTTCCTGCAGTGATCCTCTGGATCTCAGGATCATACAGGTACATCTAGCCTCCAGACAAAGACTTTCCTGAGAACCAAATCTACCAGGCCCCAGGAACAACCAGCTAACAAATAGATGGCTAAAGGCTAATGAAAGAACACAACCAAAAAAAAAAAAAAAAATGAGAGCAATATGGAACCACCAGAACCCAGATATCCTAGTACAGCAATCCTTTTTTTTTTTAATAATTTATTTTTTAATTCTTCAAGTTACATCTCAATCACAATCCCCTCCCTACTCCCCCC
>CAJQZJ010033695.1:169012-206549 GCA_907164525.1 Lophiomys imhausi | reverse complement strand
GGTCTGCTACCAGATTGGATTTCTCTAGCGGTAGTGGCTCTGGTACTTGGAATTCTTTATTTCATTCTTATCGCAACAAGAGCTTTTCAGCTTCACCAGTATGTCTCTGGCCTCCTTTTCTGTGGATTGTAAGTAATGGGAGTGCATCCTTAGGTGAAGAAAAGTTAGTATGCACTCCAAGTATATGTTTTTATGCCCTATGCTGGAATGCCACAGCCTTTCCTGTGGCTGTGGTGACTAGAATGCCTCGATATGTACCAGTTCCTGTAGAGGCTCCTAATACCATGATGCTATTCAGGCTTAAAAGAGATTTTGGCATCACTGCAGCTATTGTTACTGCTATCACTGTTGCTGCTGTGGGAGCTACTGCCTCAGCTATCGCCTTGTCTAGTTCTATACAGACTGCCAATGCCCTGAATAACATCTCAGCCACTGTGGCACAGGCATTGGATACTCAGGCCTCTATGAATTCTCATCTCAAAGGAAGTCTTATGATAGTTAATCAACGTATAGATTTAATACAAGAACAGATTGATTCTCTTTGGCAACTAGCACAGTTGGGGTGTGAGTGGAAATTGCAAGGTTTGTGTGTTACTTCCGTACAATATCAAAATTATACAAAAGCTGCTAATTTGTCCAGACAATTGTCTAAGTTCCTCTTACAGGATTGGTCGGCTGAATTTGAAAATTTGATGAGAGAGCTGAGAACGACAATCATCCACATCAACTCCACTTGGGTGGATCTGAGCCTGGCTACTGGCTTGACTTCATGGATACAGACGGCTATGGATCATCTTAAGGAGTGGGCGGGTGTAGATTCTTTGGCGATACTAATGATGCTAGCCTCTCTGGTTTGCCTATGGTGCATCTACAAAATGAGAGCCACACAAAAGCGTAATGCAGCCATGATTATACAAGCCCTTGTCGCCATTGAGGCGGGCCAGTCCCCTCAGGCATGGCTTGCTGCCGTGAAGTAAATCTTCACTAAGCATAGTCCCTGCCCACTGAGGAATTCGTTCCACGGATATTAGGGTCTGGCAAGTCAGTGACGGAGTTGACGGGTAAGTCTCGGCCACCTAAGACAGGGCAGTCCCGAGTGGGGAGGCTGACCCAGAGACAGGTAAGAGTTTGAGCACCGCCCTCCTACAGGCTCAGGCCCACCGTGAGATCCCCAGATAGAGGGATTGCGAAGCCTTTCCAGGGACTTTTACCAACTTTAGAAAAAATAAAAAAGGAGGAACTGTAGAGAGCTGCGAAGTGCCGCGCCCTAAAGATGGCGCTGGCCTCCGCCTTCCACCAGCCCGACGGTGAGTGCTCTTTTTGATAATAAGTTCATATTTGGCAAAGACTGCTGATCTGGCTTGCTTCCGCATACGTAGACCTCTAAGATAGCACCACTTGGCTTTACTTGACTGGCTGTCTAATTAGTATTTAGCCTGTGGGTTGGGTCTGCCCCATTATTCGGAAGACTGTTTTCAAGGGACCTGAATAAACTGCAGGAGAAGAGCTTTTGTGAGTTGCGTCATTCCTTGCTGGACAAGGGGGGACGCGACACCAACCGTCTAAAACGGTCTAGAATAGTTAAGTAAAACAAACTCCTAGTCATGCAAACATGTCACTTTGTTAGCTACTATGACAGTCTATCTCAGATATTCTCTAAACTACCCAGTAATCAAGTTGCTAAGAGACAAGCAACATTTGCTTATCTAAATACAAGAGATGGATAGGGCATCTTCAAAAACCCCAAGAGATCTGCAGAATATGGCATTCAAAGATGTTATCTTAAATTAAGATTTTCTTTCTTTTTTTTGATATCGAGACATATCAGCTCTTGACAGCACCCCCTATTCTACTCCAAGTAGAAGATAAGCATCGAAGAACCTCCACTGTAAGATGATTGAATTAGTGGCAAGCCTATCTCTTGGCATGAAAAAACCCCTTGCACCAACTGCAGACAGACTACTGTCCAAAAAGGACAAAACTTGGTAGCAGGGAAGTCGACAGCCTAACTCTGCTAAGACAGGGTAGGTAAGTCCTTCATAATCCCTGCTCTACAACAAATGTCTGTCAGAGAAACAGGACCCAAAGGCTGAAGACTGATGCAGGAATGTATGGAGAGAATATGGGAACTGTCCAGGCAGTCATTGGTATGTCCTTTCTTAGTTTTGGAAGCTGCAGGCCCTGCACTTCCTATATAAGCAGATATATTTATCCCTCTCAGGTCTCTGAGGTGGTTGAAGAACAGACAGCTAGAGTCTCATAGTTAAATTTTGAGTTGTTTAGGAATCAAGAGGGTGTTATAGATCTAAGAAGATTCTCTTAAAAGTGTGTTGCAAGTTAGTATGAATGTTGAGTCAGATATAGACCTTTAAACTCATGGAGATGGTTAGATAGTAGAATGTTAAAGTCAGGGGCCAAATATGTATAAACTGGACATTGGGAAGGTATACTGGGCTATTTAACTCTCATAAATGTGGCACATTTATATCTGTTGTTTTGTATAATACTTACTGTTATAAGAGAAGGAACCAGCTGTTGGACTGAAAGGGGAAACCTCTGGAGGGAAGAGGGTGGAAGGGCGGGATAGAGAGGGGTTTGTGACTGAGATGTAACTTGAAGAAAAAAAAATAAAGTATTTATTTAAAAAAAAAGAATTTCAAGAGAACACAATCCAACAAATGAAAGAAATGGATAAAACTGTGAAAGCAATACAGGAAAACACAATCAAACTTGAGAAGGAAATAGATAAATCTCTTAGAGAAATACAGAAAAAAATAAAAGTGGAGGATAAAATGCTTAAAATGGTTTAAGACCTCAAAACTGAAACAGAAGCAATAAGGAAGACACAAGCTGAGACAGTCCTAGAGATAGAACCTAAGAAAGAGAACAGGAACTATAGTCACAAGCATTACCAACAGGATATAAGGGATGGAAAATAGAATCTCAGGCATATAAAATTCAATTGAAGAAATCAATATATCCATCCAAGAAAATGTGAAATCTAAAAAAATTCCTGACTCAAAACACTCAAGAAATTAAGGACACTATGAAAAGATGAAATCTAATAATAATATGAATAGAAGGAAGAGAATACTCCTGGCTCCCAGGATGAGAAAACATCAAGAGGATCATAAAAGAAAATTTTCCCAACCTAAAGAAAGAGATGCCTGTAAACGTACAAGAGACTTACTGAACATAATATAGATTAGACCAGAAAGGAAGCCCTTCCCACCACATAATAACTGAAATATTTAATGTACAGAACAAGAAAGAATATTAAAAGCTGCAAGGGAAAAAGTCAAGTAACATAAAAAGGTAGACCCATCATAATCATACCTGACTTATCTTCAGAATCTCTGAAAGCCAGAAGGGTCTGGGCAAATGTGTTGCAGACCCTAAGAGACCACAGACATCAGTCCAGACTGCTATACTCAGCAAAACTTTCAATCACCAGAGATGGAAAAAACAAAATATTCCATGACAAAACTAAATTTAAAAAAATATCTATCCACAAATCCATCCCTACAGAAGATACTAGAAGGAAAATTCCAATCCAAGGAGGTTAACTTCACAGAAGAAAACATAGGCAACAAAAAACATCTCGGCATCAAAACCAAAAGAAGTGAAACACACACACACACACACACACACACACACACACACCCAACATCAAAATAACGTGAACTAACAATCATTGGTCATTAATATCTCTCAGTGGACTCAATTCCTCAATAAAACAGCACAGACTAACAGAATGGAAGCGAAACAGGACCCATCATTTTACTGCAAACAAAAAACATACCTAACCCTAACCCAACAAAAAAAACAGACATTACCTCAGAGTAAAGGTCAAGAAAAGGTTTTACAAGCAAACAGACTTGAGGGCCAAGCTGGAATAGTCATTTTAATATATAATAGAATAGACTTTCAACCTAAATTAATCAAAAGAGATGGGGAAGGACACTTCACATTCATCAAAGGAAAAATCCACCAAGAGCACATCTCAATTCTGAACATTTATGCCCAAATACAAGGAACCCACATTTGTAAAAGAAACATTACTAAGGCTTAAATCACACATCAATCCCCACACATTAATAGTGGGAAACTTCAACACACTTTCACCTATGGAAAAGTCCTTGAGAGAGAAACAAAAAAGAGAAATAATGAAACTAACAGAGGTCATGAGCCAAATGGATCTAATCGATATCAATAGAACTTTCCACCCAAACACAAAATAATATGTCTTCTTTTCAGCACCTCATGGAATTTCTCCAAAATTTACCACAGAGTGATCACAAAGCAAGCCTCAACCTGTACAAGAAAATTGAAATAACCCCTTGTAGTTTATCAAACCACCATGGATTAAAACTGGACTTCAAAAACAACAGAAAGTCTACACACTCATGGAAACTGAACAAGTGATTACTCCATGATCATTGGATCAGGGAATTGATAAAAAAGAAATTAAAGACTTTCTATGATTCTATAAAAATGAAGGCACAACATGCCCAAACTTATGGGACACAATGAAAACAGTGCTAAGAGGAAACTTCATAGCACTGAGTACCTTCATGAAGAAATTGGAGTTTTCTCACATTAACAAATTAACAGCACATCTGAAAACACTAGAAGAAAAAGAAACAAACATACCTAAGAGGAGTAGTTGGCCAGAAATAACAAACTTAGGGCTGAAATCAATAAATTACAATCAATGAATTAAACCAAGAGTTAATTCACTGAAAAAGTCAACAACATAGACAAACCTTTAGCCAAACTAACTAAAAGACAGAGAAACAATATCCAAATTAATAAAATCAGAAATAAAAAGGGGTCATTACAGCAAACACTAAGGGTCATTGAGTTTTATTTAAAAAGCCTGTGTTCCACAAAAATTTTAAATCTATACAAAATGAATGAGTGTCTTGATAGATTCCACTTACCAAAGGTAAATAATTTAAATAGTCCTCATGAAAGAGAAGCAGTCATTAAAAGTCTCCCAACAATAAAAATCCCAGGGCCAGATGGTTTTAGTGCAAATTCTACCAGACTTTCAAAGAAGAGCTAACACCAATACTCCTCAAACTATTCCACAAAATAGAAACAGAAAGAACACTGCCAATCTCATTCCACTAGGCCACAATTACCCTGATACCTAAACCAGAAAAATATTCAACAAAAAAAGAAAATTTCAGACCAATCTCACTTATGAATATTGATGCAAAAATAATGAATAAAATACTTGCAAAACAAATCCAAGAATACATCAAAAGCACCATCCACTATGATGATGGTTTCATCCCATGGATGCAGGCATGGTTTAACATACAAAAATCTGTCAATGTAATCACCATATAAACAAACTGAAGAAAAAAATCACACAATTATCTCATTAGATGCTGAAAAAGGCTTTGTCAAAAATCCAACACCCCTTCATGATAAAAGTCTTGGAGAGATCAGGTATTCAAGGTCCATATTTAAACAGAATAGAGGCAGTATACAGCAAACCGATAGCTAGCATCAAATTAAATGGAGAGAAACTCAAAATAAATCCACTAAAATCAGGGAGAAGATAAGAGTGCCCATTCTTTCCATATCTCTTCAATATAGTACTTGAAGTTCTAGTCAGAGCAATAAGACAACTAATGGAGACCAAGGAGATACATATTGGAAAGGAAGAAGTCAAATTATCACTGTTTGTAGATGATATGATAGTATACATAAGTAACCCCTAAAATTCTACCAGAGAACTCCTCCAGTTGATTAACATCTGTGTCAATATGTAGATGAATGCAAATAGATCCATATTTATCACCCTGAACAAAAGTTAAGACCAAATGAATCAAAGACTTCAACATATAACCAGACACACTAAATCTAATAAGAAAAAGTGGGGAAAAGCCTTGAACTCATTGGCACAGATGACAACTTCCTGAACAGAACAACAATAGCTCAGGCTTTAAGACCAACAATCAATAAATGGAACCCTAAGAAATAAAAGGGTTCTATAAGGCAAAGGACACTGTCATTAGGTCAAAACAGCAGCCTATGGATTGAGAAAAGATCTTCACCAATCCCACATACAATAGAGGGCTAATATCTAAAATATACAAAGAACTCACAAAATAAAAAAAAACAAGAAACCAAATAACCCAATTAAAAAATGGGATACTGGAGCTCCAGTGGCGCAATCGGTTAGCGCGCGGTACTTATATAAAAAATGGGATACAGAGATAAACCAAGCATTCACAACAGAGGAATCTCTAATAGCCAAGAGGGTTGAAGGTATTCTCAACATCCTTAGTCAACAGGGAAATGAAAATCAAAAACAACTCCGAGATTCCATCTCACACATATCAGAATGACTAAGATCTCAGGTAACAACACATGGTAGTGAGTATTTAGAGAATGGGGAACACTCCTCCTTGCTAGAGGGAGTGCAAAGTTGTACAACCGCTTTGGAAATCAATCTGGTGATATCTTAGAAAATTTGGAAAAATTTTACTTCAAGACTCAGCCATACCTCTCCTGGGCATATATCCAAAGACTCTCCACCAAACAAGGACATTGACTGAACTATGTTCATAATAGCTTTATTCATAATAGCCAGAAAGTGAAAACAATCCAGATGTCTTTCACTCAAAGAATAGATTAAAAAAAAAAAATCTGTGGTACATGATGGGATGGTGTTAAACATTCTAAATGTTGATTGGTCCTGCTTGCTGTATGTTACTTACTTTGTCTCTGATTGGTTAAACAATTGCTGAGGCCTGGAGATTGGACAAAGACAGAGATAGAAAGCGTCTTGGGAAGAAGAAGGCTGGAGAAGAAGCCAGGAGCAAACAAGGAGGACACGCCATGGGGTAGATTAAAGAAGATTCTTCCATGTGGCCTGAAACATCAGCTTAGCCTGGAGAATAATAGTCCAAAGGGACGTATGTATATAAGGGGTTATATTTGGGTAATAGAGTTATGAGCTAGCTTAGATGGGCTAGAATTGCACAACTCAGGTCTAGGCATGTTAAAATCCATGTGGTGTCTGCGTGTATTCAATTATAATGGTGGGTTAAGGATTAATAGCTGCTGAACCAATTAATATCATATAAATATTAATAAATCATCTAATTAGTTTTTTTCAACAGGTACACTTACATAATGGAATACTATTCAGCTATCAAAAACAAGGAAATCATGCAATTCACAGCCAAATGGATGGAACTAGAAAAGCTCATCCTGAGTGAGCTAACCCACACCCAGAAAGATACACATGGTATGTATTCACTTAGAAGTGAATATTAATCATACAGTGCAGGATAATCACACTATAGCCCACAGTCCCAAAGAGACAGAAACCTAGTATAACTATCCTGCAAGAGACCCTCACCCAGTAGTGGATGGAAACAGATGAGACACACAACAAATCATTAGCTGGAGCTCTAGGAGTCTTGTATAAGAGGGAGAGAAAGAATAGAGGAATCTGGAGAGGACAAGAACTCCACAAGAAGATAAGCAGAACTAACGTACCTAGACCCCTGGAGACTTAGAGGCACTGAAACACCAACCACAAAAGTATGTATGGACTGGACTGAGATCCTCTATGCATATATAGCTGATAAGCAGCTTGTTCTTCATGTAGATCCCTTAGCAAGTGCAAAGGGGGCAGGGGGGGGCTGTCTCTGGCATGGACTTTGTTTCCTGTTTGTGTAACACCTTACCCTAGCTGGGCTGCTTTGTTGGGGCTCAGTGGAAAAAGAAGCTCTTAGCTCTTATAAGACTTGATGAACCAAGGTGGGGCTCCACATATCTGAGGAAAAGGAGGGGAGGAAGAGGGGGAAGAGAATGAGAGGGTGGATCAGGTGGTGAGAAGGGAGGGGATTGCAACTGGGATGTAACTTGAATAAATACATTAATTATTAAGCAAAAATGAAAAGAAAGAAAATGGATGTACTTTGAGATAATTCAAAATTAAAACCCATATCCTTCTGCAAACTTTTTTTTGGCCATATGTAACTGGTTTAAAAAATACCTATTGTTATTACATACTCATAAATAACCTGATTCTGGCATATGCTTTCATACCAAGCAAAAATGAATAAATTAAACTTGACTTGAGAAAAAAAAAGCTGTTAATGAAATGATCCCTTAAGATTTTCTACTATACTTGCAGGCAGGAGCCTAGCATAATCGTCATCAGAGACATTCCATCCATCACCTTATGGAAACAGATGCATAGACCCACAGCCAAACATTAGGCTCTGAGAATTTTGTGGACGAGGGGAGGAACAATTGTATGAACCAGAGGAGTCTAAGACACCAAAGAAAACTCACAGAATCAATTAATCTGGGTCTATAGGGGCTAACAGAGACTGAACTGACAACCAGGGAGCCTGCATGGGTCTGACCTGGGCCCTCGGCCCATATGTTATGGTTGTGTAGCTTGTCTTCTTGTGGGACTCCTAACTGGAAGCAGGGACTGTCTCTGAGTCTTTTCCCTGCTTTTGTGATCCCTTTCCACATACTGCGTTGCCTTGTCCAGCCTAATATGAGGGTGTGCCTAGTCTTGTTGCAATTTAATATGCCGTATGTGAATGATGTCCCTGGGAGGCCTGCACTTTTCTGAAGGGAAAGGAAGAGGGGAGGGTCAGGGTGGAGGGTGTCGGGGAAAGACTGGGAAAAGAGGGGAGAGGAGAAATTGTGATTGGGAGGTAATATATGAGAGAAGAATTTTAAAAATGAGAGAAAATTAATGGATATAATATGCTTAAATGCAGAAATTCTTCAGTGTGAAGATTAGGATGACTGCCATAAGTAACAGATCTTGTTGCTCATCTCAGCATTGCTGCAATGATGACAAAGGCAGTCTACCTCAGGGTCTTACTCCCCAGATACATAACCCTCATTTACATCATGAGCATCATATCAAACAAAATCTGAAGGAACAATATTTTGCAAATACCTTCAAAACTATGAAAATTAAAAACAAGGAAATTCTGAGACATTATCACAGCTTTGAGACTTTAGAAAAGACAAATGACTTAAGATAGTACACGTGACGTGATCCTGAATCAGTAAACAAAACAAAAACAACAACAACAAAAACAGGAGGAAAGTACATAATTCCAAATCAAGTGTCAGGTTCAACTAATCACAAAGTGCTAATACTGTCTATACTATGGGAATGTTGACAAAAAGAAGACTAGATAGCTTGTGATATGCCTCTGGAACTTTCCTGTATGTCTAAAATTATTCCATAATACACATATTTTGATAAATGATAATGCTTGAATGGCAATGGATAGGAATAACCTTTTTACACTGTTGGATACACTGTATGTCTATTTCACATACAGTGAAATGTTAAGGTTTTGTATGTTTCATTTAATGAATCTTGTTCCTATGTATGAAGATAAAGCATCCTCTAGAAAATTCCTGCATGCCCCTCCCCACAGAATCCAGCTCAATGAAACCTCTCATCGGATGTCTATCACAATAGATTATTTTTGTCTACTCAAGGAATTTACATAAATGCATCACAGGATATGAATATAACTTTTTATAAAACTCCTTTCACTTAGCACAGTATTTTTGAGTTAATTTTATTATATATATCATCAGTTGCTTAATTTTCATGCTAATTAGATCTGTTTTATGAATGTGCTACTGTTTCTTCATTTCTTTTTTTGTTTCTTTTCTTTCTTTCATTTCATCATGTTTAATAACTACAGAAATGATTCTGATACAGGTCATATACAGATATCATCTTGAGAAACATTACTGCAGAAAGTAAATACTCCTTCATATCTTAATTAATGAACCCTTCAAACTACAAAGCAATAGCTGAATATGTAATAACTTTAATAAATCTACAAAATCAAGCCTGTATCAATAACAAGATAAGATAAAGAATTAAAAACAGCTATGCAATGAAAAGGCATGACATCTGAGAATCCCTACAAAGACAACTGAAAGAATTTGCATTTTAGGAGAGTTCATTTGTCTTTAGTTTCTGGACTGTGATGACTTGTTTATTGTTCTTTAGAGACCAAGAACAAGGGGTGAATGCAGCAGAGACTTTATGATAAGGCAGTAAAGCATCCGATTGACACCAGTAACAAAGTAATCCCTGGAATTTCTGCAGATTTTTGCATTAGACATATGTCCACAACACTGGGTGTCTGAAGGAATGTGGTGGGAAAGGAAACAGGATCATACACTGCAAGGAATTAAAAATGACTAAGTGTTGGAACAAATACACATCTGAATTGAGAAGACAGGAAGAAATAGGAGTCATGGATACAGGCTTGGTGTTCATAGCTCTCTAGGGTGCAATAAATAAGACTAAGAGCACAGATAATATTCTGAATAGGAAGAGAAAAGTTAATGCTGAAACCATGCCTAGTACATGTGCTTCCATGGCTGTGAACATCTGTTCCCATAGGAACTCAGAGCCTCCAATTCTACCCTGACTAAGCATCCAGGACTATCTTCTACAGCTTCCTGAGAAGTACATGAGTGAATTGCAATTTGTTACTACTCTTTTCAGAATTGGTGGCTGAATTCCTCCCCATGTGTGTATCCTCTTGCTCATTATCATTGAATCTCTGTTCATTTGTTTGGATGATACATCTTGCATTAATCTTTTTAATTTTCACTTTCTCAGAATTTGTCTGAAGCCTGGGCTGATATTCAAATGACAATTACATTTGGCATTTCATAGTACAAGGTTTAAGGAATGGGCAGACCCAAAACGAAGATATTAAAAGAGATCTGGATAGCTTTGGAAGAAGATCAGCCTTGTCTTACAGACTCATCTATTGAGTCTAAATTGAGATAGCTCTAGACTGAATCCAATCCCTACGGGAAAATCAAAGTGTTTTCCTACAATTTTCACATGGAAACTTGTTGGGAATCAGCCTGGAATGGCCAGTCTTGCTTTCCGGGGAATCTATGATCTCATCTGATTAGCTGTTTAGATTGGCTGCAAATGTTCCCAACATCACTCTATGGTTTAGTGGCTGGCATTGAACCACAGTAATTTGGTTGCCTAATTATTTGTGGTTATTGCATGTACAGCTTGACTTTGTCCTCCAAATGTTATTCATGCACAGTGAGAAAATATCTCCAAAATATTGGGGCTTTTATAGACAACTGATGCAGTTTTAATTGTTGGGGGAATTAAGAATATTGTGTGACCAAAGAATGTTAACCAGCTATCCAGTTAATGGGTTATTCATCCAAAAAAAAAAAAAATCTCACTTCTTGGTGTAATGATTCTGTCTGTATACACATTGCTACTGTGGCAATGGTTGCTAGGCTCATGATTCATTCTATAATGCCTGGCACGTAAGTGACAACAGTGTGCCTTAGCTTAGGAATAGCTTGTTCTCTTCAGCTTCCATGCTCCAATTAGGGCATAAAAGAGGACTACTTTTGCTGCTACTGTGTTTAATTGAGTGGTCACATTAAGTTTGGTTTGGGTTCAAATCATGCTAGTCCATGTGTCTGGGAAATTTAATCTCTATTTGCCTTACTTCCTTCATCTTTAAGGTAGAGGCTTCAAATAATATGTGCAAAGACAGTGGCATTTCACTGTGTTGGATTGCAAGAACTCTTCCAACTGAGATACATCCCTAAAACTTTAGACAATATTTCTGGAAATGTTTGCCCTATTCAGAATAGACCCTATGAAAATAAGTAAACATTTGCTTTAAATCAGTCTTCTCCACATGTACACAAAGATTACAGAAGCAAGCAACCATCAGTTGTGGACAGCATGATGCTAACAAATTTCTTACTACAGCTACCTGAGATTTAGCTGAAGAAACAGGTATCAAGGTTGCCCAGTGAGTCATGAGATTGACTCTCAGAACTATCATTTTCAGTACCTTGGGGAAAAACTTTAGACTGATTCAAGAGCCTATTTTAGTAAAGATGCTTCAAAATAAGTAAGAGCTTGTTCCTTTCCTTTTCCCCCTGGGAAAACACAGGACTTTATTGCTTCACGCTTATGTGCTCAGCTTCTCTGTATTCCTCAAAGTCTTGTGGAGGCAACAAAAGCTCATGATTGATGCTCGGCCACACAGTGAGCTGGTTGCAGGAAGAGGACACTAAGGTTACAGAAGGATCAGTTGATTTTAAGTGTAGTAAGGATAAAACCTGGTTTTATCCAAGAAAGTTATCTCAACCTTGAAGATAACTCTAAGAAATTACCTGGATTAAAAAAAATGGGGCAGGGGGAATCAACTGTATTCTTGGCACACAAAACAAGAACATATAAGGATGTCCAGAGGCCATGACATACCTCAATCAGTGAGCATTTGGAAATTTCTTTTTCTCAAGAGATTTGGAAGTAAGAGAATCTGAGAAATAGTATTGTATATTTCCAGATGGGAGGGAGAGAAAGAAGAGAAGGGCATGAGCTCATTACTTAATTGATTCACTGATGAATGAAGTCTGAGCACCTGAACACTGCTACTTTCAGGATCAAACCATTGACATATCAGCTTTTGGAAAGACGTGTCACATTCAAATCATGACTATCCATATTTATTTTTTGTTACATATTGTTATATTCAAGGTGGTAATTCCTTTGAAATTACATTTATATATATGTATATATTTGTATGTTATACATTATACGTTTAAAAATATTTACAGATATCTTAAGGTGCTCCATAAACAAAGAGAAATTCTTATTTTATTTACTTTGAGTCAAATTAATGGAAGAATAATCTGGCAAAATATTTCTCCGGAAAAGAAACCAAATGCTGCTGTCATCTGCAGAAATCTCTGGGGATGGATTTTATGTAATATGACCAGAATCATTTTGCAAGGTCTGAAAAGAGCATGCTGTTGCATTTTAGGGCCTCTTTTTACATAGCTGTCACTTTCTTAATTTTCTGTTAATAGAAAGTGTAGTTTCACATTTCTAGATTTTCTCGTCAGTTTCTTAAACAGGAACAAGCAAAGCCCAACACAACCAAACAGCTAACAGTGACAGTCACTGAGTCAGCACATCATGATGGTTCTCGAAACATGAAACGGTAAACACCAGCTGCAGGGGTATGGTTACTTTCCAAATACTTAGTAATTAATAGCTTATAAAATTATTCATAGTATAAATTTTATTATATCATCACCAAATAGTCTTTCAACTTGGTAATAACACAAATAAAATGAAATTTATGCTTTTAAAATTAAAGGACCAAAAATTCCTCTTCAGGAGCTGAGGAGATGGCTCAGCAGTTAAGAGCATGTACTGCTCTTTCAGACGACTCCAGTTCAATTCCCAGAACTCCATGTCTGACAATTCACAACTTTCTATACTCTAGCTCCTGATGATCTGATTCTTCTGACCTACATGGTCACATCATATGACACTTTTGACATGGTTAGATGATATACTTGGTTGATACTTTTTGTTGGTTTATTTAGTTGAGATACCCAGGTATATCTCCAGACATTGCCCAGTACCCTGACTTGGTTAAGGTTCAATTATCACCCCTGATTAAGAAGCGTGTGTACATGCAACTCAGAGACTTCAAATAACTTAGCCTTTGATGCTTGTGTTGGTCTATGGACAGACTTAAGTTACATGGCTTTGAGACACAATTCTTTTGAAACACTATTTTATATGACTCTTTCTAAATTTATCCTAATATGGAGACCTGTGTACCATTTTGTTTATGTCTGTGATTTTTGTTTTAAGTTTTTGATTATTTTAGCATCTCACTGTATACTGCCTTAAATTCATTATGTAGAATGACTAGCCTTGAGATCTCCTTGCTTTAGGCTCTCTAGTGTAGGGATTACTGGCAGACAAAATATCACCATGCATGATTAGAAGGTTACACATTGTATTATCTAAGTTTTTCATTTATTTACGGTGGTGCTGGAGTTTTAGCATAGAGATTTACACAAGCTAGGCAGGGGCTTTACTACATATTTTATCCCCATCCCTAACCCTTAACACTCAACTTTGGTGACACAGTGCTTTAGTGGTCCTGTACTAACTGCATTGCTTCTATAGATACACTTAAAAATTATTTAACTGATTCTCTTTTTAAATGTTTACAGCTTTGTACATGAGCACTTCATCTGTATTACTCTATTCCTATAACTTCTGTGCCTTTGTTCTCCTTCCCACTGGTAAATTGTTTTGAAAAATTATTATTCTTGGCATCTCAATTTTATTTTAAATTACCCTATTAGACTAAAACTTTTCATCTGTAGTTTTAGTAGCACATTAGGGTCTAAGTCAGCATATATGGAAAAATTGAAGCACATAGATTATTTAGTACAATTATTTTTAAACTACAGAATTTGTTAGTAATAAACAAGCATGTTGTTGCTGGGGCCCACACCCAGAACCCTTGGGGGCGGGGATGAGCTGGCTGGCATGGAGTCAACCACCCAGACTCTGGGGGTCCGGTAAGTGGCAAAAGCAGACCCATTTATTTCAAAAAGAGGGGCTCCCTTTATAACCTCCACCCAGAATCCAAGGGGCTCCCAAACTGCAGTCTGCTGCAGCTCTTTCTCATTGGCTCGTGTCTCATTACCAGATGTGGTGTCATCAGTCTCCAGGCATGCCTGAGCAGGTCTCAGGTCAACTGCATGTAGAGGTCCAGCCACAAATGTGCTGTTTAGCAGCAGGCCTTATTCCTGCTCAACGACAGGCCTTGTTCCTCCTACAGAATGTGACCTTGACAATACCTGGTACTTTTTCAGGGTTGAGGAAAGAAGAATCAGTGGAGAAACATATGGGTTTTTATGCTGTTCTTGATTACACAGAAAATAATTTCATTCTTTTCTCTATGTCAACTGTATTTGTTCATCCGTCCTCTTATTTAACTTATATGTTAACCTTTCATAGCCTTCAGGTATATTAAGAAAGGAAAGGTGATAATCTGAGTGTACTTCTAGTACAGTAGAGGAAAACTGGCTTGCAAATGCCAGTTTTGCAATGAGTGTAGCAAAGAGCTAGTGTGAGACGTGCCCCTCCTGGATCCTTGCTAGAGCACTGTGACCAAGTACCAGACAGAAACACCTGATGGAAAGAAGGATTTATTCTGGCTCAACAGTAGGGGAAGTACATTTCACTGTGGCAAAGAAGACATGATGATGGGAATGTACTGTGGCAGTGGCAGCAAGAGACCATTGGTTCTACCATCTCAACAGTCAGTAAGAAGCTCCTGCTAGAACAGGAGCTGAACTTTAAACACCAAAGTGGGCCCTACCAGTGACCCACTTCCTCCAGCCAGGCTCCACCTCCTAGAGTTTCTTCAACTTCCCCAAACTATCTCAGCAGTTGGGGTTTCCAAATATTTGAATCCAACAGGAACATTTTAATTTCCTACTATAGCAGTTAGACAAAGAAGAATGGGGAGTAGGAGACATTTGGAAATACATGAAAAGAGAAGAGAGTAAGAGCCCAAATAAATGGTCTCTTATAAGATCTGTAGTGCAGAAGGTGATGCAAGTGTCTGTCAGAAAAGACACAAGTATGAGGTGATATAAATCAACAAGATGCACTGTGTGATTCTTTAAGCCCATTGGTGGAACTACTTATATAACAACCATGGTGAAAGAAGGGAAGGGAAGGCTGAGGATGCTTTCTGTGGCATGCACTAAGGTGATTTCATTAGATACTAGATAACACAAACTTCAGATAATTTCTTTGATTGTGAAACTGACAAGCATGTGTATTGGTTTACAGTTTAAAACTACTGTTGTTTCTTTCTTAAAATTCTATTTATTTATTTTTATTGGCAGTACCTCTGTGCAAATGTGGAGGTCAAAGAACAACTTGACACAGTTGTAAGTACTCTCTTTCCTCCACGTGGGTCATTACTGGTCTTTGGAGCAGTACTTTCACCTGCTGAGCCATCTCGGTGGCCCTGCCTTTGCACTCTACTATCTACTATTTACTTTTCACAAAACTATGTTGTATAAGAGTGATCCCTTTAACAGCGATAAATCACTTGATTTGTCACTAGATAGAAGATTTTGAACACAAATCTCCTAGACGCCAACCCCTCACTTTTCCTGTAATTTTCTCTTCTCATGTATCCCGCAGAAACCATTAGACCTATAGAACCAGGAAAAGGTGGTGGTTCACTAATAATTCCGAGAGAGGAGTGGTGTAGGAGCAGGGAGAGAACGATGAGACTGTATGTCCCAGGGAGTTTTTTCTCATAGCTAAACTTTTCTGAAAACTGTTGGGAAACATATCAGGTACATGGCATGTCACACAGAGGTCAGAGAACAATAACTGTTTTGTTTTTTTCTTCTATGTGGGTCATGGGTATCAAACTCAGATCAACACTTTTGACCTTGTGGAAAGCATTATTATCCACTAAGTTATCTCACTGGTCCCAATAATTTAATGACTAATTATACTTTTAAGCATTTGGTTAGAAAGTAGAACTGATTAATACTTTAATAATAATAATAATAATGTGTAGCTTAAATTCTAAATTTCACATGTTAAAAATAAAATAGTCACACAAAATAAAAACAGCAAGAACAGACAAATTTGTATCACAAAATTTACTAACGTATTAGTTGCTACAGCAATGAATAACTGATCACTGATGAATGAACATATCAATACTGTCAAAAAACCACAGATAGCAATCTGAAGACTTTGAGGTTCAGTGTATGGTGAGGTACTACTTCAATTCACCAAGGAAACATTAAATTTACTGAGTATAAGAAAACCAGGGTAGAAGGGAAAAATTGGATAAATTAGATCTGGTTTCTACATCTTGTATAAAGGGAAATTGCAATAGAATTAGAGAATCATAAGTAAAGGTATTTGAAAAATATCAAATAAGTCATTTCATAATTGTATGTTTGTTTCTGTTTTTAGGTTTTTTGAGACAGGGTTTCTCTATGCATCAGCCCTGGCTGTTGGGGCTAATAACATTGCTTCTGATATGCTGATTTCAATGCTGAGATCTGGTTACCGCCCCTTCAGAGGCATTCTCTTGATTGGTTAATAAATGTCACTGGTGGCCAATTAGCTGGACAGAAAGAGTATAGGAAGGCGGGACTTCCTGAGATTAGAAGAGGAACCCTGCACTTTACACAGAGAATTAGTTCATTCCAGCAGGAGACACAGAAGCAGACAGATGTGTTTGAGAACGCTGGAAGGTAATCACAGGCACATGGTGGTTTAGGGGTGAGATTAGGTGATCCAAGTTAACTTAGAGTAGCTAATTGAGAGTCTTCCCAGCTAAGGGTTAAGCATTGAAACATTAAAAGTTCTTGGTGTATTTAATTATTGGGGAAAGGACTGTGGTAGCTTATAGGCCCTCAGTCCAAGCAATCCAGAGCCTAGACTCCTGAACTCCTGGACTCCCTTTGAACTCCAGCAAATCTCCTTCCAAGCTGCTGGTAATTCTACCGGCCTAATATAGCAACTTATATTACTTATCAGAGTTTAGGTTACAGGTGGTATAGGTCACCCTTGGTCTGGGGCTCTTTCCCCAGGATAAATCAGGCCACCAGTTAAGGTGGGCCAGGCCAGTTGGCTGATATCCTGCCAAGCCGTCCTCTGCTCTGCCAAGCTGCCGGCTGCTCCACTGGCCTAATCTTATAGTTTATACTTACTAATATCTACAATTGATAATTAAATTGCAGTTTCACCTTGCTGTCCTGGAACTCACTCTGTACATCAGGCTGGCCTTGAACTCACAGAGATCTGCCTGCTTCTGCCTCCCATGTGGTGGGATCACAATAAAACCTTGTTAAATATGGCATTTGATTCAAAATGCTTTGACAAATTCAACTTCCATGTGAACATATTAACAACCTTTTTTTCTCATATTAGTATCATTTTTTAATTTATTCTTTAAAATACATACATATTTATAATATACATTGGTCATACTCTCCCCAGTGTCCTCTCTTACTTTCCTTTCCCACTGACCTAAGAAGTCCTCTTCCTATTGTCATGTCTCCTTTGTGTTCTACTTGATTTAATTAGAGTTGCTTACATGAATATGGTTGGTAGTGTTATCTATTTGAACAAAGGCAACTTACCAAATGACTTCCATTGAGGAATATTACTCCACTCCCCCAGCAAACATAAACTGTCTTTAACTCTTCTGTGAGGAAAAAGGCTTTATACGCTTCTCTCTATCTGGTAGAATGTTAATGGACTCTGTCTTGTGCAGGTAACCAGAGATGCTTTGAATTTATGAGTAAAACATCCATATCATATCCAGAAGACAGCTTTTCACAACATTCCTTCCCATGTTCTAGCTCTTATCTTCTTGCTAGGGCCTCTTCAGTGCTGTTCCCTGAGCCTCGAATTGGGGCTGGTATAGATATCCCATTCAGGATGAACACTCAAACACTCAACCGTCACTTTTTCTCAGGAGTTTCATCAGTTAGGTTCTCTACATTAACCACCACTCACTGAAAATGGAAGCTTATGTGAGAACAATATTAGTCTATGGCTATAAATATAAATACTTAGAAGGCAGTTTGACATTCAATGTCTCTGATCCAAATAATTGTATAACAATCTAATGCCAACATTGTTGTCTTCCTCTCTATTCTCTATAGGTTAGTTCCTGCTTGCCCTTTTACTAATTGCCACTTATAAGTGTATACACTGACTAACGTTTGGATCAGTAATCACCTATAACCAAGTATGACAGTTTTAGTCCAATGTTATAGGTGTATTATAAATTCCACTTCTGCCAACCACTATTCCATCTATCAGTTCCTCTAACAACAAACCTTAAAAACAAACAAATAAACCTTCATTTATGTCTCAACTTCTCTTCTCTAAATAGCGATTAAATATATTTCAATCAGCTATGGCCCCTTTCTAAATCAACTTTTACTTCTCTTGAAGTCACTACTTAATTTTGCTAGACTGCCAAATTAAAAGGAAACACTGACATTATATTACTTTGACTTCCAGCTATTCTAATGTCTATCTTGTGGTCTAGAATCCAAAGAGGTAAGTAAGGCAATCTGTGAGAATTTCATCTGCAGTATTGGAAAATACACAGAAGAAATTTTTGTACAAACATTTAAAATAAAATTTTATGTGTGTGTTCACATGCATGCAAATTTGGTGGCCAGAGGAGGGTGTCCAATTTCATCTTATTTTGTTCTCCCTCTTGTTCATATTTTAAAGATTTATTTTTAAGTATATATGTGTAGAGAGGTGGCTGAAGAAAGAGACATTTAATTCCCTGGAGCTGGAGTCACAGGTAGTTGAGAGGCACCCAATGTGGGTGTTGGGAATAAAATTTAGGTTCTCTGTAAGAGCAGCAGAAGTTCTTAATTGCTTAGCTATCTTTCTAGCTCCCTATAGCTTGTTCTTTGAGACAGTATCTCTTATTGAATCTGAAGCTCATTGTTTCAGCTAGTATTGCTGGTTAACTCCCCACATCTGCTTGTCTCCATCACCAGTGTTAGGGTACAGACATGTATGGCCATGCCTAGTTTTTACTTGAGTACAGAGGACTTGAACTCAGGTCTTTTGATTTCACAGCAAGCACTCTTATAACTGAACCACCTCCCCAATATAATATATATTTTAAAAAATGGAAAAGTCTTTTGAAGTTTGACTGCATCCCAAAGCTCAATAATGTTCTTAATTGTTTTCATTCAGTCTTAGAGATCCTTTCATCTTGTTTTAATTTATTCTCATATTTTTGCTATTTACTGCCATGTGTGTGTCAGAGACTCCAAAAATGTACCTATTCTCAACAGCTCATCTGCCTTTTGCTAAAAGGTTCAAAATGTCATGAAACTGGGTCTCATTGAATTATAGATGGAAACTAATTCCTCCCTTCATAGAGGGATGCTACGTTGATTGTATCTTTGGCCTTGTGGGAGAAAGCATTTCCGTTAGTTGTATAAGAGTTAGGAAATTCTGAGAAATGAGAATCACAGGAGAATCAGGGTACTGGTACCAGAGAAAGTAAGAGTATTCTAACTTCTGGTAAGTGTATCTGTTTTTATCAGCTTACTAAAAAATTATTAATGGATTTTTCTCTGAACTTTAAAAATCTTCATTTAATCAACTTAAAGGCATTTTTTACATTCTTGTCAAGTAAAGAAACACATTTGTTGCAGAATATTTGATTACATTGTGAACGCCGAATTTGTGAATTAAAAAATCTGTTTCTAATTATGGGATTGTTCAACCTTTAATCTGTTTACTGATTACTGCAAACAAATTTCTGTTTACTGCAAACAAATGGTTTAGATGTAGCTCACCTCTAAGCATACACCTTTAATCCAAGAACTTTCTGTTTATTGTAAACAAGTACTTATAGTGTGGCTCAGCCTTAGACACACACCTTTAATCAAAGAGTTTTCTGTGCACAGGATTAAATAAAGTTAACCATAGGTCAAGAGGCAGAGCAAGAAACCAGCTGATGGGGATTAAACAGAAAGGAGGGACAAAGAGTTGAGGGGTATTTAAGACAGTGCAGAGAAGGAATTGGCAGTTCTACTTCCTTGGAGTTCTTTTTCCTTCAGAATTCTTCTTCCTCTAGGGTGTTCAACTAATTAGGAAGATCAGCTGGGTGCTTTTTCTGCCTCTCTGAGCTAGTAGGTTTTCACCCTAGCATCTGGCTCCTGAGTTGTCATTAGTAAAATAGTATGACTGTCATATTTTAGATTTTTTAAAAAACAAAACAACACATATCTTTTATTTTTCTTATATGATTTAGTATCAGGTTCATTTGCCAAATTGATAGTGAAATTTTTGAATCATATGGCACCATTGATCAAAGAAAGGGCAATTTGTTTCCAAGAAATAATTTCTGTATAGAAATACAAGATGTTAGTTAGAGTAAATTTACTTTTAAAGAAAGCTATAATTATGTTTTTATGTCATAAAAAATTAACTTTGAGTGATGAGGTCTGACTGTCCCCTCTCCATCTAATAGACACAAACTCTGCCTGCAATCCCAGACCCAGCAACCATCAGGTACCACCAGAGATGACCAGACATCGGGGCCTGCCAGAGGCAGGAAACCACCAGTGACAATCAGAGGCCAGAATCCATCAAGGACTAACAGTTCTCCATTTATCCCTTGAGAAAACCAGAGACCTGCAGCCACCCAGGGCTACCAGCTCTATCTATAATCCCAGAGGCCTACTACCATCAGGGACCACAAGGTCTGACAACATCAGGGACGACCAGATGGCTAAAGAACATGTAAAGAGACAAGCAAAAAAAAAAAAAAATCCCACCCAGGTCCATATGGATGCACAGAACCCAAATATCCAACTACAGCAAACCCTGAATATCCTAACACACAGAAACAAAATCTGAAATCTGAAAATGATCTTAAATATGATATTATGAAGATGAAAGAGGCCTTGAAAGAGGGAATAAATAAATTCCTCAAATAAAGGCAGGAATACAAACAGGTAAAGAAAATGACTAAATCTCTTAACAAAATACAGGGAAAAAAATCAAATAGGAGAAAGACATGGATACAACTGTTCAAAACCTGAAAATGGAAATAGAAGCAATAAAGAAAACACAAAATGAGACAATCCTGGAGATAGAAAACATAGGTAAGAGAACAGGAACTACAGACACAATCATCACCAGCAGAATACAAGAGAGAGAAGAAAGAATCTCAGATGTAGAAGACACAATTGAAGAAATTGATAAAATGGTCAAAGAAAATGCTGAATCTAAAAAGTTTCTAACACAAAACATCCAGGAAATCTAACATACTATGAAAAGACCAAACCTAAGAATAATAGGAATTGAAGAAGGAAAAGATTACTAGCTCAAAGAACAGAAGATATCTTCAACAAAATCATAGAAGAAAATTTCTATAACCTAAAAAAAAGATGCCAATAAATATACAAGAAGCTCACAGAACACCAAATAGATTGGAACAAAAAAGAAAATCCAAAGGGTGGAAAGATGGCAGGGACCATCATGGACACATTCTGATCAAGGGGAAACCAGTTAGGTCACTGCAGAGATCTGAGAGGTACAAACCCGTGTGGGCTCACCTGTCAAACCCGGGGACAATAACAGTTCCTCTGATAGACTTCCAGACACTCAGAAAAACAGAACCCCCAGATACAAGAGCAGGAGTACATCATACCATGAAAAGTCCGTGGTTTTGAGCGATTTGTGACCCCCCTGGTAACTTCAAACTCCAGACAGAGATCCTCCTCAGTTTCTTGAGATTCCAACTCCCACACAGTCATTCCATCACCTAAAAGAAGACCAGTGCAGCCATGGAATGGTAATTTCTGGGTGGTTCTCCCTGGAGGCATCTGGCTGACCAGCAGGTGGTCGAATTAGGAGGTGGTTGAGATATCCTGAGTGGAAATGCTGTGACTGGTCACAGACTCTATTTCAGAACACCCTGCTTGCACACCGTGCACCTCAGCTGGGCACCCAGTCTGCAAGCATTGAGAGTTCCAGCCCTGGATCAGTGAAGCAGTCCTGGGCCATTTCATGCTGTCTGAGTGATGCAGACTGCACTAGATCACAGTGCTTTTGACTGAGAGATGTAAGCTTCTCTGGGGATTCCCTAAAAGCATCAGGGGAACACCACAACTACAGACCCAATGCACATGCTGTTGGGGAACTGATAGATTCCCATGGGCTCAGGCAAACTGCTGTAGAACACATTGCTTCTGGCCAGAGACAGTCAGACTTCGGGTCCCCAGGAGCCACCCCTGGGAGTGCCCCACGGAGAAGTCTCACTAGCAACTGCAGGGGTGCTTCCATGGCCTCTGGCCTCCAGGTGTTCCCAGTTATCCAGGTCAACTGCTGCATAGAGCCAGAGACACTCAATCAGACTTCTTCCCTCCAGAAACCTCTGCTCTGCCCCATTGCCTATGGGAGAGCTCCTCAGAGAAGTCTTACTAGCAGCCACAGGGGCTCACTCCTGGACTCTGGCCTCCAGGCACTTGCAGTGGCTTGGGACAACCACCATATAATGCCAGAGACACTCGGTATGGCTGCTCACCTCCAGACACCTGCACACCACAGCACTGCCCCTGAGAGAACTGCTTGGAGTGTTCTCACTTGCAGCCACAGAAGCTGCAGCCCTACCAACCTTCCCAAAGTAACCCTCTGGATCACAAAGTCCTACAGGATCATCCAGCTTCCCATCATTCTTGGGCACCCAATCTAGTGAGCACCAGGATCAACTAACCAATAACAGGAACAACCAGATGGCTAAAGGCCAACCAAGGAACACAAACACTAAAAGAAGGGCAATATGGCACCACCAGAACCCAGCTATCCTAGTACTGCAAGCCTGGACCATCCTCACACAGCAGAAATACAAGAAAATGATGGCAAAACCATACTTATGAAAATGATTAAGTTGTTAAAAGAAGAAAATAAATCCCTTAAAGAATTTAAGGAGATCACAATACAACAATGAATGTAATGGAGAAATCTCTTAAAGACATCCAGGAAATCTGAGTTCAACATATAAAAGCAATGGAGAAATCCATTAAAGACATCTATGAAAACTCAACTGAACATGAGAAGAAAAGGGACAAAGCCATGAAAGAAATACAAGCAAAGATAATCAGGCTGGAGAAAGAAATGGATAACTAGGTAGAAGACCTGAAAATGGAAATGGAAGCAATAAAGGAAACACAAAGAGAAATAATACTGGAGGTCTAAAACCTAGGAAAAGGAACCAGAACTACAAATATAAGCATCACCCACAGAATACAAGAGATAGAAGACAGAATCTCAGGCATGGAAGATTCAATTGAAGAAATTGATGCATCAACCAAAGAATATGAAAAAAAAACTGAAAAATTCTTCACTCAAAACATCCAAAAATTAAGGACTCGATGAAAAGATGGAACCTAGGAATAATAAGAATAGAAGAAAGAGAAGACTCCTGACTCCAAGGACAGCAAAACATTTTCAACAAAATCATCGAAGAAAATTCCCAAAACCTAAAGAAAAAGATGCCCAAAAACATCCAGGAGGTTTACAGAACACCAAATAGATTAGAACAGAAAAGAAATTTCTCCCACCACATAATAATCAAAGCACTAAATGTCAGAGCAAAGAAAGAATATTAAAAACCACAATAGAAAAAGACTAAGTAACACATAAAGGCAGACCCATCAGAATCATACTTGGCTTCTCTTCTGAAACTCTGAAATCCAGAAGGGCCAGGGTAGAGGTCTTCCAGGCCCTAAGGGAACACAGATGTCAGCCCAGACTACTATACCCAGCAAAACTTTCAATCACCATTGTTGAAGACAAGATATTCCACAACAAAACCAAATTGAAGCAATATCTACCCACAAATCCAGCTCAACAGAAGATACTAGAAGGAAAACTCTAACCCAGAGACAGTAACAAAACCCGAGAAATAATAGGAAACAAGTAACCCCACTGTAGCAAAACCAAAAGAAACACACAAACATACTACCACCACCTACATCAAAATAACAGGAAATAACAACCTTTGATCATTAATATCTCTCAACATCAATGGACTCAACTCTCCAATCAAAACATATAGGCTTAGAGAATGGATCTGTAAACAAGACCCATCATTTTGCTGCATACAAGCAATGCAACTCACCAACAAAGATAGACTTTACCTCAGAATAAAAGGCTGGGGAAAAGTTTTGCAAGCAAATGATCACAGGAAGCAATCTGGAGTAGCCATCTTAATATAAAATAAAATTTTATATTCAACCAAATTTAATCAAAAAAGATAGGGAAGGATACTATATACTCATTAAAGGAAGAATTTGTCAAGATGACTTCACAAAACTGAACATCTATGCCCTAAATACAAGGGCACCCACATTTGTAAAATAAACATTACTAAAGGTTAAACCATATATTGATCCCCACACATTAATAGTAGGAGATGTCAGCACCTCTCTCACACCAATGGACAGGTCATTGAGACAGAAACCAAACAGAGAAATAGTGAAACTAACAGTCACCCTGATACCTAAACCACACAAAGACCCAACAAAGAAAGAATTTCAGACCAAATGGACCTAACAGATATCTACAGAAAACACAAAAGAATACACCTTCTCTCAGCACCTCACAGAACCTTCTCCAAAATTGAAATAACCCCTTGTGTCTTATCAAATCATCGTGGATTAAAGCTGGACTTCAACAATAACAGAAATAACAAAAAGCCTACACATTCATGGAAACTGAACAACTCTCTACTCAATGAACAAATAAACTCTCTACTCAATGAACAAATAAACTCTCTACTCAATGAACAAAGGTCAGGGAACAAATAAAGAAGGAAATCAAAGATTTCCTAAAATTCAATGAAAACGAAGGCTCAACATACCCAAATTTAAGAGACAGAATGAAAGAAGTGCTAAGAGGAAAGTTCATAGCGCTAAGTACCTTCAGAAAAAAATTGGATGCAGTTCATATTAGTAACTTAACAACAAAATTGAAAGCTCTGGAAAAAAAAGAAGCAAACACTCCCAAGAAGAGTAGATGACAGGAAATCATCTAACTCAGAGTTGAAATCAATAACTTAGAAACAAAGAGAATAATGTAAAGAATCGATGAAACCAAGAGATGGTCTTTGTGAAAGTCAACAAAATAAACAAACCCTTAGCCAAACTAAAAGGCAGAGAGAAAATATTCAAATCAACAAAATCATAAATGAAGTGGGGGATATAACAAGTCTATGTCGTGTGTATGACCAAAGATGTACCACTATGTTGAAGATAGTTATCTTCAATGACACTGAGCTGCTGGTCATGCCTCAGGCTGATAACTCTGGAGCTAAAAGGTTCTTAGCAACTATTAATCAAATGTATTACTGGAACAATTTTCTAGTAAACATATAGAGCTGAGATATGGGGAATACTTACTTCATAGAATGCAGGTAAAATTAACCCAAATCTGTTGTTAATATATATATATTCCAAAACCTACTAACTAAATGCCTATATGGACTTCTAGAAAGTGAAGTATAACCATTAGCTTAGTTTTAATTTGGTGCCATATCTCCTTATTTATCCCATCAATTAAAACATGCAAGGGAGTTTGTCCAGGAAATACCAGGTAGGAAATGTAGCCAAGAAATCTTAACTTTATCTTAGCAAAAAAAAAAAAAAGCAACAGGGAGATTTTGTTTTTGCTGAATTTTACAAATAAATGAAAAATGAACTGCAAGTCATAACTGGAAAATCTGAAGACTTGTCCTTAGGCCTTCAGATTATTAGGTGTATAATCATCAGATCTTCCTGCAGGTAAAGTCCTAGGAAACCTACCTGGTCCTAGGACAGGCAAAATGGCCTTATATCTGCTTTTGCTTCTACATTTCTCTTTGGATTACCATTTTTTAAAGGTTAGAGTCCCTTTATATATTTATAATATTTGTTCCTCTGCAGTTCTTTTTCATCCAGTTTTTCTGTGCCATTCTAAGCCTCATTTTACATAAGAATTATCTTACATAAAATTCTGTTTCCTGATTTTTGGCCTTTTATTCAAAAGCTTGAAATTTGCAAATTTGCAAATGTGTTAAAGTATCTTTATTCAAAAAGATGTGATATTACAGATTAGTGGATAAACTGTCAAGATTGACAACAGGCTACATGAGCATTAATTGCTCTAATTACTCTTTGGGGCTTCCTATGGTGGGATTCAAGATAAGGAGAAATTTGGTCACTAAGAGGTATGACGTGGACAGATCTTTTTTAAAAAATAACATTTATTAATTCAAGTGACATCTCGATCACAGTCCCCTCCCTCCAACCCTCCTGTGGACAGATCTTTATTTTGACTGATAGATTAGATCTTATAATCATTTATGTATTGCACATATACCTTCCCATAATGTATCTTATTATCACCACAGGAATGCCAAATTGCCCACAGGCATAAGATTGTAAATAGGGAATTCTCAAAAGCTCATTTTAAGGCACAATTGAATTGTTAACCTTTTTTTTTTTTTAAGCCGAATTAGCAGTATTGGGTTTTCCCCTGGTTTTATGACCTAGCTAGTCTCAGATTCTAGGCCACTTTAACAGTGCCCAGGTATGGATTCCATCTCATGGACTGAGCATTAAATCCCTCCCCTAAGATAGCTGGTTAATCCCCTCATATTTGTGCCACTGTTTCAACAGTATATCTTGAAGCATGTTGATGTTGTAGGTTGCAGGGTTTGTAGTGGGTGATATTGGTGATTCTCCTCTTGTAACATGCAGACCACCTTCAGCACATTGAATACTAGTCAATGGGGGTGAGTCTCCTATTTGGACACCAGCTTGAGCTCTGTGTTTGATTACATAAGTGTTGTCTTCAGCAATAAGGCCTTACCATCAGGTTGTGGGGAGCAAACAATACCCTTGACAATAGTCTGTGATGTTTGGGGGTTTGTTTGGGACCCCTTTGGCCAATGACTCATGAAGATGTAACCAATTTTATTTTTAAATTTTAATTTATGGAGGTTTTATTTGGTGGCATAAGATACATAGTTGAGGAAGTGTCTCCCCTTTTATTTGGTAACTCATTTTTTCTTATTGGTCTTTTGCATGTTTATTTTCATTTTTGTTTTTGTGTTTGTGGGAGGTTTATTTACAGGTTTTTTTGTTTTGAATAAGAAATAATATAAAGTCAGATCGCTAGGAGGGTGGAGAGTATTGTGAGGAGTTGGAAGAGAGAAGACATGATCAAAATAGAATGTATAAAAATAAAAATTAAATAATAATAATACACATTTTTACTTATTGTACATGCACAAAAAAGAGTTCAGGGTGGATCAGACCTTTTATTCTTTGTACCCATATACACTGAGAATACATTATAATAGAAACTGTCAAAACTGATTGTCGTTAGCAGCAGAGCAACTTCTACTATTGATAGAGAAAGGTATACATGTAACCTGATGTAGGTGTGAGTCTAAGGTGTTAATGCATTGTTCAGTGAGGAGTGTGAGTTTAAAGTACATGAAGGTTGAGATGCTAGGCTGACAATTTCATTATCAGAAGAGTAAGCTGTGAAAACTCCAAACCACATCCAGGTTGCTCAACTACTCCTATGTTTTGCTGCTTCATAGTGGGTCATGACATAAAGAAATTACTGGTATTGGAGTATGGGAAACAGATTTTTTTGAGGAACTTTTCAAACTAAGGAAGGAGTGATAAGGGAGCATAGGCCCCGAACACAAGTGTGCTTGGCTCAGGGCATGTAAGAAAGATAAAGTCCTATTCTTTTAAAACATACATCCTTTGATGAGGCAATGAGACAGTGGTCTCATAACGTCTGCCTCTGGTGACCAAGAAACTGAGTTGAGAATCCTGTAGAAGCTTTCTGGGAAAGGTCTAACTGCCAGAACACCGAGAGTCCCAAGGATGCTTGGAAATTCATAGACCCCCTTACTGAAAAGAGTAAGGACTATATTTATGGGTGTAACACTTGGTAACTGATAGCATGTGGCTACACTTCTAACCCCATAGCAAATGCTCTTATGTTATATGTCAAATGACCTACATTCTCTAGTAGACATTCAGGGCTTCTGTCGAGAGACAGCAGTAAAAGTGGAGAAGGGAAGAAGATATTTACCATTTTTAAAAATAATTTACTAATATCTACCAATAATCATTCTGGTGGGTGATGATTTATTCAGTGGGATCTATGGGAAACTGTAATGGACTATTATTAACAACCTCAGTCTCATTGTTCATATTATAAGCCTTAGAATGTTGTTAAGCAGAGACTGTGAAATAAGGAAATTTAAGAATCATTATTTCACAATTTAAGAAAATAGGGCATTTAGAGAAACTTAGAGAGTTTCCCATAAACACCAAAGCACCTAGATGCCAAGCTCAGGTTTTTGCTTGTTTGTTTGTTCTCTAGTCAATGCTTGATAGTAGTACCCAGGGAAAGGTCACTGTAAATCAGGGACATTGAATGCTTTCTAGTTTTCTCTTAGAGTCACGTCATGCTTTCTTTTTAGGAAAAGCTTTACAGCAAGGGTGGGGACCAGTTGGGAGATATAGAATCTATTTTCAATAGTACAATTCCAATTGTTGTTAATGAAAGTTTTTTTGCTTAAAAAACTTGGGTACATGGGTCTATTTAGAACTTGTTGGAAGAACTGACAGCAAGAACAGATTTTCTTCTACATATGCATGGACAATAGTCATATGGAGCAACAGAAGTCTGAAAGTATATAATAATCCCCATCTTTGGAAAAGGATTATTCTAATTAGAGCCAAGATAAAAAAAAAATTGCTTTAACTCCAGAAGAAGGGAGTTAAAATACACAGACAATCACTTGAATTCAGCCTTACATGCCAGGAATGTCTAAGAGGCATCTTTTCAAAAAAATGGCATTTAAAAGCCCATGTTTTCATAATCTGTTTCAACATCTGATATAAGCAAAGTTACTAAGATTGAACTTGGAATGTGTGAGTAAATCAGCATTAAGCAGGATCCTATAATTCCTTTAAAAAAATTAATGATCTATGAAGTAAAATATTCAACTGGATGTTTTCCAGCATGCTTGAGCAGAGAACGTGTTTTCTTCATGCCCATCTTGTGTGATTTATCTTCTTTGGAAACACAATACCCTGTGTTTGCACACAGAATGGAAACTTCTTCTGCTCAGTTGGGAGTTGAGGATTTGGGAGTGTATGCAGGCAGGCTTACAGATTTTCTGTGCTTTAGGTGAACTACAGTTGAAGCATAAAAATCATGCTTAGCAGCTTTCATCCCACAGGTTTATTACATTTTGAAACACAGGCTTACCCAAGACACAAGTCAACGCCCATTCATAGCACATTGTTCTTCCTCATTCACAATGCTTCACCTCGTCTGAGAAGGTCACTCCATCACCTTAGGAATAATAAAAGTTGCCTTGATGCCGGGCGGTGGTGGCGCACGCCTTTAATCCCACCACTTGGGAGGCAGAGGCAGGCAGATCTCTGTGAGTTCGAGGCCAGCCTGGTCTACAAAACGAGTCCAGGACAGCCAGAGCTGTTACACAGGGAAACCCTGTCTCGAAAAACCAAAAAAAAAAAAAAAAAAAAAAAAAGTTGCCTTGGATAAATGCATACCAAAGAATTATTTATGACAAGCAGAAAAATTACCATGGACACTTTGTAATATTACTGTTATATATGTCACCTGAAGAAATACTATAAACCCAAAAATGTATTTTTATAATTATGACTTTATCATCTTTAATAATTATTTCCCTAGTTCAATTCAGTTTCTCTCACCTACATTCATTTTGTATTGTTAGAAGCTATATAATAAACAGTTCATTTCTGTATGATCATTGGCCAAAAACTACTAGTAATAATTTTACATTATTGTTCTTAATTGGTTAAATGAACAAAAAAGAATCACACTTATATTTTATGCTATCATATAACCACACAGTTGCTTTACTTGTGACCTTTCTTGTGTCTGAGAATTAGTATCTGGGATATTTGCTTGTAGCTTAAGTACTTCCAATAATTAGTCTTGTAAATTAGGTCTGCTAACAACAAATTGCCTCACTATTTTTCGAGAGTTTTTTTTTTTAAATATCAGCTTTAGTTTTAAAATGCAGCTTTTCTGGATATACAGCTCTTGGCTGTCAGTTTGCTTTCAGATGTGTCTGTCATCTCAATTTCTGATGAGGTGCCAGTGCAGGTTGTCTCTCTCTTTCTTTCCTAGAAGGAAAAGACTTATTTTGTTGTTGTTGATGTTACTGTTGCTTTCGTCCTCCTCCTTGGTAATTTCAAATATTTCTCCTCATCTTTGCTTTCATTTTCTCTACTCTGATGTGTCTGTGGATTCCTTTGTGTAAATATTCTCTGGGTTTGTTGAGCTTCCTTGGTATGTAGATTATTGGTTAACAGAAACTGAAAAATTCCTACTACTCATTTCTTCAATAGGATTTTTCTCTGTTTTTATTTTCTCTTCTTATGCAATGTTTACACAAGTGTTAGGGTTTAATGTTTTGGATCATTTTTTCTTTCTCTTTATTCCTTTCATAAAACATCTGTTCTTAGGCTCAGGGAACCTGTGTTACTTTCTTCCAATTAGCTTATACTTTCTCCTCTCTATTCACATATTTGTTGAGTTCCTCCAGTGATTTTTTTTTCTTCTGAACAATGTATTTTTTAAATCTTTTGAGCCTTTCCATGTGGCTCAACTTTGGTGCTTTCTTTCTTTTTACTTTTTTTTTATATTAAAGGGGCTCTGTTATCATACTTTTATTTACTTCAATCACAGTTTCCTTCAGTTCAATTAGTGTGTTTATAGTATGTTACAAAAAAAAGATATTTTGTTACTTTCTCAAATGGCTTATGATACCTGTTTTGTTTTTATCCTGGTATGTGGTTGTACTGGTTTGTTAGCATGGTTCATATATTTCCATTGAAAACTGGACATTCTAGAAAACAGATTGCAACACCTCCTGATATTGGATCTCCATATTGTCTATGATATTACAATTTGCTTATTTATTTAGTGACTGGCTATGTTACACTAGTCAAGTCTAATTGTTCAATCAAGTATTAAGCCTTGGATACTGCTCCTTAAGAAGACACAATAGTAGGTATGTCAAAGCATTCTAGAATGACATGCTTTGAGACAGTTCTGTTTTTCTTCTTCACTGACAGGTCTCTTTGTTGAACTCCATTAATTTCCTGGTGATTATAATATTTCTCATAATGCTCTGGGACATAATTTGCTCTAACAACATAATATTGTCAAATATGCCTTCTTTAAAGAAAAAAAACTGAAATGTGTTTTCGACTCTTTGTTGTTGTTGTTTGACCCAAAAGTATGGCCACTAGATATCTCATTCCATGATTCTTTCTTGCACTCACTAGCTTACAAAGTTGACTGTATCTTTAATTTCCTTTCAGTTACTCTTCACTATAGTCTCTATGGGTCTTGAAAGTGTGCCCTTCTCTATATTATACTGAAATTGAGATCAGTTCCCTCTTTCTAACATTAGAGTCTACTTTTACCTCATCTTTCTCCTTCCCCCACTTCTAGCAAAATTTCAGGGCTAAAAAGCCTAGCAAAAAGTCCAGGATGTGCAAATGTGAGCAGCAACATATCCAACATCACAAATGATTGAGGTCTTAGCACAGAAAGGGCAAGCACCCAGGTTTTATTGTCTGGCCTTTGTGCATGGAACCATGAGGCTAAAAAGAGGATGATCCAGCCTCCTAAACAACCCACACTCTAGGTAGCCCACCTACTCCCTGAGTGGGAACTGGCAACTGAAAGGACCCACCACTTCTTGCATGCATACACCCAGGACTTAATCCAGAATAGGAAATTGGGTAAGATGAGAAATGCTCACAGCCTAATCCTTTCAGGAAGAGAGGTCTCTAACTTGGAGTAGAGGAACGAATAGCCTTTTGTAGAAATGAATTGTACACTTTGCTGATCTCAGGAGTAAAATCATGGTTTTGGTTCAAATACAGCAAATCTTTGCCTTCCTTATTTCATTTTCATGGATTTTCTTTGCAATTTTACATTTGCTGTTGTTCCTTAGAACACTTTAAAATGGATATTTTTTGTTGCTTTGTTTTAAAATCTGGATCCTTAGAATGTTTTACCAGAAGTCTTGAACTTTAAAGATGACACCATTGGTTTGCTAATTGATGTTTCCAGAAGACTTGTAGGCATATATATTTAACATATTCATGTTGCAATCAACTTTTGTATGTATGATCTATATATAATAAGTTTTACCCAAGTGTACAATGCTCATTTTAAAAAAGCCATACACCAATATATCTATTGACCTAACCTAAATACAGTTTATATTCAAAAGAATTCTTGTGCCTTCGGCAAGCACATATAAACAAACAAGCCTTCAGGCCACTCAGCCAGTGGTGTGCTTTCTCACTCTTTATATATTACATTATAGAGTGAGAAAGCACACACACACACACACACACACACACACACACACACACACACACGCACATAGATGATGTTTCTAGAAAAACCTCCTCAACATTTGGTGGTAGTGCTTGAACTGTGATTGACCTTGCTCTTGCTAGGCAAGTGCTCCATTCCAGGGCTACAACTTTGGTCCTGCATATATACATATACATAAATGTGCACATATGTACCTACAGCGGGGAGGGATTTTCTGTGTAGTGTTGAGTTTAATATCCTCCTGCTTCTCCCTCCAGAACATGTGGGATTTCAAGACTTCCCCACCAGACCTGGAAACCCACTTCCTAATCATTTCTTCTTTCAGAGTGACCTATAACCTGATAATAGTAATTCAGACTCATTGCCCATACATTGATCTTTTAGTGAACTTTCAAACAGCCAGTGGGTTGGACTTGGACAAGGCTGTAGAGCTATTGAAGGTACCCAGAACTTTCAGAGCTTTTCTGCTTGCTTTCAGCTTGGTTGATTGCTCTTCTCTAGCAAGTTTCCTTGTATCTTTGTACCCTTTTAATGTTCTCATTTCAACATCAGATAACTAGTCTATGTCTGATGATCTCAGTGAAAGAGATTTAATTCTCCTTAGCATATAAATGTTTTATGCAAAAAACTTTATTTACAAATGGATTTTAATAGTTATAATGAGTCATCAACTTTACTCAGGCAAACTATCATAGAAACAAGAAGTAGTTAATTTTTATAATAATTACATTACTGTTAGATAAAATAAAAATAAAAGCCTATTTAACAATGTATTAAGTTGGGATTTCCAAGATGGCAGCTCACAGCCCACAGTGTATACCAGTAATAGCAGCTCAGTAACTGCAGAAATAGTGAGAGGACACACTGGGTTCCTAAAACACCAATCTGTGTTTCCCCCAGACTCAGAAGGACCTTCCCCACATTACAGAGGAGCATGGAATTCAGCCACTTGGCTCCCAGACCTGCTCACCTTACCAAGGTCAGATCCCAGCTCCCAGTGATGCAAGGTCTCAGATCCTGGCTACCAGGTGCTTCCTGTGTTCCCCAAAAGAGTTCTTCTGAAGGATCACCCTATGAGCCTCAGGATCATTTGCCCTAGTTTCAGGTGCTCACTGAATCCAGAGGGAGCTTCTCAGAGAGCTCTCCCTCCAAGCCACAGAGATGGTCCCCTGGCCTCTGGCCATCCAGTGACTCAAGCCAACTGCCTAGCCCCAGGGATACTCAGCAAGGCTTCCAGCCTCCTGGCGCATCAGCACACCCAGGAAAGCTTCCCCTAGAGTTCTTCCTCTGAGTTCCAGGGATTCTGGCCCAAGCCTCTGGCCAATAGGTACATCTCTGAGAGAGCTTCTCCTAGAGGGCCCCAGGGATACTCTGCCTCAGCTTTAGGCCTCCAGGAGCCTCCTATATCCAGAGAGAGCTTCTCTGAAGTGTCTTCATCTGAGTGCTAGGGACATTTGCAGTGGCCTCTGGCCTCTAGACACTTCCCATATCTCTGGCAGAGCTTCTGACAGTCTCTGAGGAAGCAGGAGTCCCATATTTGGCCTCCAGGTGCTTCCTGCTTCTTCAAGAAGATGGATATCTAGCAACAGCCTTCAGTCTGTTGCCCTACCAACCTTCCTGAAGTGACTTTCTGGATCTTAGGATCATACAGGATCGTACAGGAACCTCCAGGCTCCAGATCAGGGCACCAAATCTAGTGGGCACCAGGAACAACCAACCGATGACAGGGACAACCAGATGGCTAAAAGCCAACCAAAGAACACAATCAACAAAAACTAGGGCAATGTGGCACCACCAGAACCCAGCTATACTAGTACAAGCCCTGACAATCCTAACACAGAAGAAACACTAGCAAATGATGATAAATCTGTATGTATGAAACTTATACAGGCCTTAAGAGAAGAAAATAAATCCCTTAAAGAATATAAGGAGATCACAGTCCAATAATTGAAAGTACTGGAGAAATTACTTATAGAAATCAAGAAAAATACAAACAGGAGAAGGAAGGGGATAAAGTCATTAAAGAAATACAGACAAAGACAATCAAGCTGGACAAGGAAATTAATAAATCAGTATAAGACCTGACAATAGAAATGGGGAACCAATAAAGAAAACACACACAGGGACAATACTAGAGATGGAAAAACCTAGGAAATAGAACAAAAATTACATGCACAAGCATCACCAACTGGATATAAGAGATGGAAGACAGGATCTCAGGTGTGGAAGATTTAATTGAAGAAATTGATACATCAACCAAAGAAAATGAGAAAACTAGAAAGTTCCTCACTCAAAACATGCATGAAAACTAGGGACTCAATGAAAAGATAGAACCTAAGAATAATAAGAATAGAAGAAAGAGAAGATTCCCAGCTCCAAGGACACAAAAGATTTTCAACAAAATTACAGAAGAAAATTTCCCAAACCTAAAGAAAGAGATGCCTATAAACATTCAGGAGGCTTACAGAAGACCAAATAGATTAGACCAGAAAAGAAATTCCTCCTGCCACATAATAGTCAAAACACTAAATGTACAGAACAAAGAAAGAATATTAAAAGTTGCAAGAGAAAAAGACCAAGTAACACATAAAGGCAAACCCATCAGAATCACATCTGACTTCTCTTCTGAACCTCTGAAAACCAGAAAGACCTAAGTAGAAGTCTTACAGGTCCTAAAGGAACACAGATGTCAGCCCAGACACTATATCCAGCAAAATTTTCAATCATCATTATTGGAGAAGAAAAGATATTCCATGACAAAACCAAATTGAAACAATATTTATCCATAAATCTAGCTCAACAGAAGATACTAGAAGGAAAACTCCAACCCAGAGAAGGTAACGGCACCCCCCCAAAAAAAAAATCACAGGAAACAGCCCCATTGCAGCAAAACCAAAAGAAACATGCAAATACACAACCACTACCTACATCAAAATGACAGGAAATAACAATCAAAGGCCATTAATATCTCTCAACATCAATGGACTCAACTCCACAATAAAAAGACACAGGCTAACAGAATGGATTCAGAAACAAGACCCATCATTTTGCTGCATACAAGAAATGCACCTCATCAACAAAGATCGTCTTTGCCTCAGAGTAAAAGGCTGGGAAAAGGTTTTCCAAGAAAACAGTCCCAGAAAGCAAGCTGGAGTAGCCATCCTAATATCAAATAAAATAGACTTTTAACCAAAATTAATCAAAAAAGATAGGGAGGACACTACATACTCATCTGTCGCGTCCCCCTTGACCAGCAAGGATGACGCAACTCACAAAAGCTCTTCTCCAGCAGTTTATTCAGGTCCCTTGAAAACAGTGTTCTGAATTCCAAATTCCAAATGCCTGGGCAGACCCAACCCACAGGCTAAATACTAAATGAACAGCCAGTCAAGTAAAGCCAAGTGGTGCTATCTTAGAGGCCTACGTATGCGGAAGCAAGCCAGATCAGCGGTCTTTGCCAAATATGAACTTATTATCATAGAGAGCGCTCACCATCGGGCTGGTGGAAGGCGGAGACCAGTGCCATCTTTAGGGCGCAGCACTTCGCAGCTCTCTACAGTTCCTCCTTTTTTATTTTTTCTAAAGTTGGTAAAAGTCCCTGGAAAGGTTTCGTAATCCCTCTATCTGGGGATCTCACGGTGGGCCTGAGCCTGTAGGAGGGCGGTGCTCAAACTCTTACCCATCTCTGGGTCAGCCTCCCCACTAGGGACTGCCCTGTCTTAGGTGGCCGAGACTTACCCGTCAACTCCGTCACTGACTTGCCAGACCCTAATATCCGTGGAACGAATACCTCAGTGGGCAGGGACTATGCTTAGTGAAGATTTACTTCACGGCAGCGAGCCATGCCTGAGGGGACTGGCCCGCCTCAATGGCGACAAGGGCTTGTATAATCATGGCTGCATTACGCTTTTGTGTCGCTCTCATTTTGTAGATGCACCATAGGCAAACCAGAGAGGCTAGTATCATTAGTATCGCCAAAGAGCCTACGCCCGCCCACTCCTTAAGATGATCCATAGCCGTCTGTATCCAGGAAGTCAAACCAGTAGCCAGGCTCAGATCCACCCGAGTGGAGTTGATGTGGACAATTGTCGCTCTCAGCTCTCTCATCAAATTTTCAAACTCAGCGGACCAATCCTGTAAGAGGAACTTTGACAATTGTCTAGACAAATTAGCAGCCTTTGTAAAATTTTGATACTGTACGGAAGTAACACACAAACCTGGCATTTTCCACTCACACCCCAATTGTGCTAGTTGCCAAAGAGAATCAATCTGTTCTTGTATTAAATCTATGCATTGATTAACTATCATAAGACCTCCTTTGAGATGAGAATTCATAGAGGTCTGAGTATCCAATGCCTGTGCCACAGTGGCTGAGATGTTATTCAGGGCATTGGCAGTCTGTATAGAACTAGACAAGGCAATAGCTGAGGCAGTAGCTCCCACAGCAGCAACAGTGATAGCAGTAAAAATAGCTGCAGTGATGCCAAAATCTCTTTTAAATCTGAATAGCATCATGGTATTAGGGGCCTCTACAGGAACTGGTACATATCGAGGCATTCTAGTCACCACAGCCACAGGAAAGGCTGTGGCATTCCAGCATAGGGCATAAAAACATGTGCCCGGAGTGCATACTAACTTTTCTTCACC
>CAJQZJ010033695.1:141051-169002 GCA_907164525.1 Lophiomys imhausi | reverse complement strand
AGTACCAGAGCCACTACCGCTAGAGAAATCCAATCTGGTAGCAGACCCTAGGGAAAAATTACCTCTTTGATAAATTCCTCCTCCAAGCATAATGACAGGTCCCAAGTCCATGCAACTTCCATTTACTCCACACAAAAGCCACAAATCAAAAGGATTGGTGGCAGTCTGCTGAGGATCCCTAGTAGATATATCAAGCATTCCTGTACAAGACTTATTCACTATATTACTAATCATGGGGCTAAAGGAAAAATAATCTTGTTGAACCCAAACTGCTCTGCGCTCCTGACATACTCACTGCTACTATCACCAGGATCCTTAGGAAGGTCTTCATGATGAATCTTCCTCACAAGGTGTTCAGGCACCCACACTGGATCTTGTTGATCCTGAGGAAAAACACAAACAGACCCTCTCGCCCATGTTAGCACGGGGTCAGGTCCCCGCCAAGAGCCTGTCAAAATATCCTTCCACTTCACCATGCTTTTAGGTGAACCATGGGAATCCTGATGTCTGTCCACTGCTGAGCGGCCTTGAGCATCCAAATTGAAAAAATTTAAAGTAAATAAGGCTAAAGATATTCTCTCCTTGGGGGTACGGCCTTGGCCTATTCCCCCTTTTTGTTTTTGCAAGCATTCTTTCAAGGTGCGATGAGCACGCTCCACAATTCCTTGTCCTTGAGGATTGTATGGTAATCCGTCATTAAGCTGTACCTCCATCTGATTACAGAAGGAGACAAAGGACTGAGCCGTATAGGCTGGTCCATTGTCCGTTTTCAGCTGCTGTGGTTTTCCCCATGCAGCCCAGGCTTCTAAGCAATGTCCTATGACATTGCGAGCCTTTTCTCCACTCATAGGTGTAGCATGTATGATACCTGAGCAGGTATCCACAGATACATGAATATATTTTAAGGTTCCAAATTCTGAAATGTGGGTAACGTCCATTTGCCATATTTTGAGTGGCATCAACCCTCTAGGGTTCACTCCCACACTGGGAGGATGATGATGAATCACACACTGAGGACAGTCCAAAACTACTTGTCTAGCATCTGCTCTAGTCAAATGGAATTTCTGCTGTAGAGTTTTTGCATTTACATGAAATAATTGGTGAAACTGTCTGGCTTGATCCAGGAATGAGCTCCAAAAAATGCATTCCATCCTGGTCCATTGATCAACTTTATCATTACCCTCACTTAATGGTCCAGGTAATCCTGTATGTGCTCTGATATGTTGAATATAAAAACACCTTTTTCTCTGCCAGATTAAAACTTGTAACTCTTGTAATAAGGCACATACAGTACTACTATTCTTAATAGGACCTGCTAATTCTAATATTTTCACTGCGTTGACCACATAAACTGAATCTGAAATCAAATTGAATGCAAATTGACATCTTTTAAACACCTCAATTATTATTTTCAACTCTACTATTTGGGGGGAGCCCGGTTGAAATTGACATAACACGGGCTCTTGTCTTTCTATCAAATAGGCTCCACAGCCTGTCTTTGAGCCATCAGTAAACACATTTGGTGATCCTTGAAGTGGTACTGCTGAAGTAACCTTAGGGAATATCACTGGGTGCTCCTTAAAAAATGATAGCAATGGATGTTTAGGATAATGGTTATCAATCACTCCTTCAAAGCTACATTGCAATATTGCCCAGTCATCTACAGTGCCACACAAAATCTTAATTTGATAACTGGAATAGGGCACTATTATACTGGCAGGAGCAACTCCAAAAGACTGCAAGCATTGTTGGATACCATTCAAGGCTAAAGCAGCAAGTGCAGTGGGATAATGTTCTATTCTGTTCTTACTTGTGTCCACATCCCCGGGCAGAAAGATCTCCCTACTTTCAGGGACTGAACAGGCTGATCTATCTGAGTGGCTTCTGGATATGGGGGAGGAGTTGAAGGTGCCATGGCAACAGCTTTATTTACACCAGCCGCTGCCAGCGTGGCTGAAGGAGCTGTAACAACAGCTCCACCCACTCCGACTGCCGCCGACGTGTCAGGCGCTATAGCAATGGCTCCACCCACACCGACTGCCGCCGACATGCCCTTTTCTTTTACCTTTTTCTTTTCCTTTTTTCTAATAACAGTCCTCTCCAACTGTTCTAGTAGAGCGTGTAGCTCTCCTTCAGAATCTGTGCTCTCTGAGTCCTCAAAATCTCTAAAATCTCTAAAATCTTTAAGATCGGGATAGAGAGGAACTTTCTTTTTGCCTCCCTTTTCACTGTCTGCCTGCTCAAATCTTTCGCCTTTGTTACTTTCCTTTTCACTGTCTACTTGCTCAGATCTTTCCCCTCCATCCTGAAAGACAGGATAGTACAGCTCATGTCTCACTTCCCTCCAGACATTTGGACAGAATGACCGCCCACTAGGATCACTCAGAGGGGAAGTCTCATTATATGAAGGCGGGGCCAGCACAGGCGGCCCCAGACCTGAGGGCTCTATCTGGGTGCAGTCAGAACTCTTCCTCAAAGATGACTTCTCCATTTTCTTTGTTAACCTTTTAAGTTCCTCTTTAGACTCTGAGCTATCCTCTTCCAAAGTATCTTTCCCAGATTTGACCAAGCGCTCCTCTTTTAACTGTTCTAATGCCTTTTGTCCTTTTTCCACTGCCTTGAAATATCTCTGATCTCCTAAACAACTCCAAACAAGTCTCCAAATAGGCCGTGCTCCTCCCTGCAATGTACTTTGCTCCCAGGCAAAATCCAAGATCTCTCCCAAGCTTCTCCCAGCAACTGATAAAGGCAAGGCCAGCATTCACTCCATTTCTGTGAGGCACTCTCTGCTTTCCTCACCTTGCTCTGGCAGTTGTGTCTTCTACTCGTCCGAATCACGGAACTTTATTGCTCCCTCCCAGAGACCTTATTGCCTCTTTACCGAGGTCCTTATTGCTCCCTCTGGAGACCTTATTGCCTCTTTACCGAGGTCCTTATTGCTCCCTCCCAGAGACCTTATAGTTCGCAACCTCCCGCGAAACTTTACCTTTTGTTCGCAATCTCCGCGAAACTTTACCTTTTGTTCGCTATCTCCGCGAAACTTTACCTTTTGTTCGCTATCTCCGTGAAACTTTACCTTTTGTTCGCTATCTCCGCGAAACTTTACCTTTCGTTCGCTATCTCTGCGAATCTTTACTTTGTGTTCACTATCTCCGCGAATCTTTACCGTATGTTCACTATTATCCGCGAATCTTTACTTTGTGTTCGCTATCTCCATGAAGCTTTATTGTCCTGATTTATCCCAGGAACTTACCAACGCGTTGCCCCTGACTGCAGGAGTTCTGAGTCTTTTCTGGGTCCCCGTACGGGCCACCACCTGTCGCGTCCCCCTTGACCAGCAAGGATGACGCAACTCACAAAAGCTCTTCTCCAGCAGTTTATTCAGGTCCCTTGAAAACAGTGTTCTGAATTCCGAATTCCGAATGCCCGGGAAGACCCAACCCACAGGCTAAATACTAAATGAACAGCCAGTCAAGTAAAGCCAAGTGGTGCTATCTTAGAGGCCTATGTATGCGGAAGCAAGCCAGATCAGCAGTCTTTGCCAAATATGAACTTATTATCATAGAGAGCGCTCACCGTCGGGCTGGTGGAAGGCGGAGACCAGCGCCATCTTTAGGGCGTGGCACTTCACAGCTCTCTACACTCATCAAAGGAAAAATTCATCAAGATCACATCTCAATACTGAATGTCTATGCTCCAAACACAAGGGCACCCACATTTGTAAAAGAAACATTACTGAAGCTTAAACCACACATTGATCCCCACACATTAATAGTAGGAGACTTCAGCACCTCTCTCACACCAATGGACAGGCTACCAAGACAGAAACCAAACAGAGAAATAATGAAATTAACAGGGGTCATTAATCAAATGTACCTAACAGATATCTACAAAATGTTTCACCCAAACACAAAAGAATATACCTTCTTCTCATGGAACTTCCTCCAAAATTAACCATATATTCAGTCACAAAGCAAGCCTCAATCTATACAAGAAAATTGAAATAACCCCTTGTGTTTTATGGAATTACTATGGATTGAAGCTAAACTTCAGGAACAACAGAAATAACAAAAAGCCTAAACATTTATGGAAACTGAAGAACTATCTACTCAATGACCACTGGATCAGGGAACAAATAAAGGAGGAAATCAAAGATTTTATAAGATTCAGTGAAAGGAAGGCACACCATAACCAAATTTATGGGACACAATGAAAGTAGTGCTAAGAAGGAAGTTCATAGCACTATATGCTTCCAAAAAGAAATTGGAAACAATGTATTAAGTTGAAGAGTTCAGTCTTCTACTCATATGTGTTACTTTTATGAATGAGCAAAAACTATGCCTACTACAGTGACCATCAATGATCCAATAACAAAGGGGAAATTGTGAACACAGATAGACAACTATCATGACTAAATTCTATTTTTTTTTTTTTTGCATTGAAAGTTTAAGAGCTGGTTTGGAATCATAGGTCCATTGCCACTGTCCTTTGTAACACATATGTGCAAGCAACATTCATTTTAGAAGGAAATCATGATTGTCTTGAAGGTTTGGTTTTAACAAATGGTAAGTATAAATGCATCTCTTAATAACTATGTGGTCAGCTGCCTCCAGGTTTCAGACCTGTGTGTTCATTCTCATTCACTTCCTTGCACTGCTGCTGAGTCTGCCCTAGACTCTGAGAAATAAGCAGCTTTGAGTTCAATGGATCAACGCTTCTTTTCTCCTTGAAAGACTTATGTATCAATTACCTAAAGGTTTGTCTGCTTATGTGGTTTCAGAACAGATGGTGAATTCTTACTTCAGCTGGTTTAAAGAACCCTCAAACCATTTAGTGTTATTTGCCAATGGATTTGTAATCAGTCGTGCTCCAGGGCCTTCAGGAAGATTATTTATATTCACAAATGTCAAAATTTAGGTAATAGAGATATAAAATTCAAAAGGAAAGCAAACCAAGAACTCATCATGTTATGCCTCCCATAAATTAAAATCAGGCCATCTGTCACAAATGACACAGAGAAGTTCATTGAATTGAAGTGCTAAGACTCCACTCCAGTTGTGTTCACAAAGCTTATCTTATCTTTGGCTTTTTCAATGTCTGCATTCTGTTAGAAATTAGTTTAGTAAGTCAGTGATAGCTACTGTGAACTTCGTATCTTTTCAGTCACAGCATCTGTATTTTTATCCAACAATGTTGCTTCATAATCCTAGGAGACAGCAACAGGTTTTTGGTTATTGGCATAACTAATTTCAGACAGGAACAGACACATTCTCAGTATTAATCTGAGTATTTATTATAAGAAAGACCAATCACAAATTATACTGTGACATATGTAGGCACAAAACTCACACATGTACATATATGCACATCATACACTACACACACACATGTGTGCACATATACATATACAAAAATGAAACTACCACAGATACTAGTAATATTCTTAATCTGAATCCATTTTTCCTTCCTCTCCTTGTAGGTGTAATTGTTCTTGTGAAATTATGATAATTTTATGTTCTTATTAAAAATCAATAATTAACCCAGGAAAAAAATATAAATCAGCAAACAAAAGGAAGGAAGGAAGGAAGGAAGGAAAGTGGAAGGAAGGAAGAAAAGCAGTAGGTATAAATCACAGTATGTCTGCAAGATAATACCAAAAAAAGAGTAATTTTTCAAAGATCCCTACTGATTAAAATGATCAAAGTAATCATAAGAAATCACAATAAAACATTTTTAAAATCTCAGAATAGTCACAATTAAAGTTTTGAAATTTTCTGTGACATCAGAGTATCTTCCTGCTGAGTCAGTGAAATTTGAAAACAGAACTGAGATAACCACTAAAGCATCTAATTCTTACAGATTTATAGGCTTAAACTCAATATCAAATGCATTATTTAAGAAAACATTAATCCTAGCACTTGGGAGGCAGAGGCAGTTAGATCTCTGAGTTCAAGGCCAGCCTGGTCTACAGAGTGAGTTCCAGGACAGCCAGGTTTACAAAGAGAAACCCGGTCACAAACAATCAAAAGGAAAAAAGAAAAAAGAAAGAAAGAAAACATTGTAAAGAACTTTCATATCCATAGCTTAGATATGTTCAAATAAATTATTTTATTAACTTGGTTTTAAATACCTACCATGAATCAAACATTCTGCTGATGCTATGTTTAGAAAATGCATATAATATAATCTTTGAGGAGTTAACAATCTTGTTTGTAACTTCTAAGGTGACATAGTACCTTTATTATCCTATATCTGTTACCCAGAGAAGCATATAACATGCAGTAGCTATGAATAGAAAATGTTCAACAGCCAAGTTTCTGAGGAGTAGAGCAGAATCCTGATTCGTAGAGTTTTCTAATTTCTTTAGCAAAACATTTGTCATAAATGTTTACTTTGTATAATATGTGGTATAAATATGCTGTCATGACTGTTTTAAAACTAATGGTATTATATGTGGTAATAAAAAGAAAAACACACAAGACCAACAGCTGCATCAGTGGTAAGTACCTCCAACATCAAACAAATATTTGCTTTCTGAATACAAATGCTACAATAATTACTATAAAGGAGATTGGCTTAGTATTGGGAAGAGCACAAAGAAAGACTCAGGTCTGTTACAAGGAAAGTCCTAAATATACCAGAAGTCTTTTTTGAGGGTGTGACCTTTGATATCTCTTCTGGAGATCAGTTTAATGATTCTCAGTATGAAACAAAGCCACATTTTTGGTAATGGAGTAGGAATGCTCCTGGATCTACAATCCACAGCCTGTCTCTTCAGAAAGAGCAGTGACTCTGAGTGTCCAGTACAGCTATGTGAGTATGAAGAAGCCCTGCATGGACATTAAAGATATTATTTATGACAGAGGGATCAGTGGGTACAAAGGCAATGGGGTATGAAGAGAAAGGGTGTTTTTAGGAAGTTTGTAGTTCACGATAGCAGAAGATAAATATACAATGTATAAACAAGAAGAAAGATAAGGTTGATATAGGAATCTGGGTAAGACTAAGGGATGTGGGGATTCTAAACCCTGGAGGATGATTTGGAAGACTTGAAAATAATTTATAAAAAGTTTGCTTCCTGTTCCAGTGATGTGTTAACTGTTAAGTGATGACATCAGAGGCAGGGAATACATTTGTAGGTTGTTGAAAGAATATGGCCTAGAATTGAGTTCACCGTGATCCAGCAATGTCTGGTATACCCTAGGCCTTAACAGTCTCTAGGAATGTGTGTTTAAAGGACTGGGGGTATGAGATGAACATTCTAATTATTGTGAAGGAAGTGTTCAGCTTCATGTTATCTGGAATATAAGAATAATAAGGCTTCAACAAAGAGAGTGTTTATAGACACATCCTTCTGGGGGGGGCTGTTTTTTGAAACAGGGTTTCTCTGTATAACCCTGGCTGTCCTGGGCTCATTTTGTAGACTAGGCTGTCCTCAAACTCACAGAGATCCACCTGTCTCTGCCTCCTGAGTGCTAAAATTAAAGGCATGTGCCAAAATGTCCAGCAACAAATCTTTCTTTTTTAATATTTATTTTTTATTTATGATTGCGTGTGTGTCTGTATATGTGTGTATATACATGTGCATGCCAGAGCCCACAGAGACCCAAAGATACTGGATTCCCTGGATCTGAAGTTACAGTCACCTGTTGTTGGTGCTTAGAATTGAACACCAGCCCTCTCTGTAAGAGCAGCAAGTGTTCTTGGCTGCTGAGCTGCCTTTTCAGCCCCATAGATGAGTTATTTGAACACAGTTTTTCCACCTAACTTATTTTCTTTCTCATTACCTTTACAATAAACACTTGCTTATTACTAACATATGCCTTCAAGAATTGTATTCTTTTTCTTATGTTCCATGTTTTACCATCCATCATATTCCATCTATATTTTTCCTAAATATTGTATACTTCCAATCATACTGGTTCTTCACAACCTAAGTTAAACTAAACTAAACATTACAAATGTGGGGAAAGTTTCTAAACAAATTCAACCCAAATTTTCATCTGTAGAGTCATAGTAATATTCAGTTCACATCAATGCAGAGGGAACGGAATCATCCCACTATCCAATAGTCATTGAAATGTATAGATGGGGAACTTAACTTTAATGTACAAATTAACAGTTTTCCTTATGTGGAATATTTTCATACTCTATAGAAGCAAATTTTGTTGAGTAATTACTAATAAGTCACTGTACATTGACTAAGGTTAATAATAAACATATTTAATTCCCGTATTCTAATACCTCAAAAGGTACTATATAACTGTAATTTTCATAGATATAAGGAAATGTATAAAAATAAGTTTTTGTTAAAGAAGACATTTTATTAAGAGATTTTTCTGGAAAGGTTAAATTCTAATTTAACAATACTATTTAGTTATACATATGAATCCATAAAAATCTTCAGTGGCATAAAACTGTATGCTACTCTCTTTTGAGGATTTTTCTCCTTTTGAAAGTCCTCTGGTTTCTGTTCAAGCAGTATGACAGTGGGGCTTCAAAGGAGATATTTGATTCAGGATGTCAGATCTCAGCAATAGGTAAACACCAAGACAAATACTGGAGTGTACCAATAAGCATTTTTAGGCTTTTTAAATTCTGAAACTGACCACACAGTAAGTTTATGTTTCTGAGTTTTGCTCATTGTTGAATCACTAATGCTGATATTTTATCACAGATTAAGAGCATGAAAACTCAGGGGTGAAAATTGCGAGAGTTCCCATCAGAGGCTCATTCTGGCATCCCCTAGAAATGTCAGGAAATAGCAAGTCTTGCCAATCCCTGCCGTGAAGAAGAGCAAAATCATGGCCAAGACAGCTAGCATCTCAGCATCTCAAGTCAGGCTCAGCCCACTGAGCTGGCAACCAACTTGTGTGTGCCCATCTCCTTCTAACACTCAGCTGAGATTAACTATTTCTGTTTTTAAAAAATGTAGGAATTGCAAGAAACTGCACACAGAAGAAAAAGACAATAATATTTTCTCTCTTAGAGATGTCTGACTATGAGTGGTAAGAACAAATCTTCTCATATTGTTAAGATATGGCTCCTCCTCTCAAGTATTTTAAATGGTTTCTAGGCCAAGGCCTTCTGGTTGTTGGGAGCCTCAAATAAATCCACTGATCTTCCCAATATTTGCTTGCTGGCATCATGCTGCATCTCTCCTACATTACGTTTTTCCTTTTCTTCTTCATCACTCATTTAGCATACAGATAAATGTCAGTTCCTCATTTTTAAAACAAAAGTAGACCATAACTTTTCAGCTACTATCACAATTTGTTTTACATTGGAAAAATGGGTACAATGAAGAAGGTTGTTTAACTGGGGAGAGAGATGGGAGAATAGGACAGAGGAGAAGGTAGGGGTGGGATAATTAAAACTAAGGATATTTGAGAAAGCCAGATGAAAACCCACCATCTCATAAGCTTCATATAGTTATATGTTTACAAAGAAGGTGCTAATAGCATTGCCATACACAGGTAATAATGTTCCTCCAGAAGCCAGAGGTTGCAGAATAAAAAGCCCAATGACTGATGTGAGTTATCATGCCCTCAAGCTTTGGTCAAGAGAGTCCCAGAGACATCCAAAAGAACACAACAGCCTATTCTTGTTGCTCTTGGCTGTCCACCAGAATTTGATGATAAACTCTGATTGCTGATGACACCACATTCTTTGGTCACATGAAGAAATCAAGTCAGTGCTGATCAGGGAGTTCTCTCCTGCTGCCTAGCACTCATAGCCCTGGAAGGTTCTGTGCAGTGTGTTATGAGAGGTGGAGATTCGCAAACAGTTTTGCTCAGCTGTAAGCCCTGTGAATTACAATAATGATCATTACAGCAAGATGTACTATTTATGCACTAGAAGCCTGAATGTTATGTAGGTCACCAACTGCTTTCTGATTGGGTTTAATGCCCACTCCACAAGAAGAGGCTGGTACTACATGTAAAGCTGGATAAGAACCCATGGCTAGTGAGAGCACAGGCCCCATAGTTGATCGTAGTGCACTAATTCTGCAAAATGGATGTAGTATGAAAACTACTTTCTAAGCTTATTTGTGTATGCCCATAAATTAATGCAGCTCTTGAGCCTCATCAGAGAAGTCTCTTTGAGCAGTGAATGGCTCAACAGAACATTTGACCCATCATAAAAAACAGTTTTTAACACAGAAACCTGGAACTGATGGAAATGCAGAGAGAACTGTCAGTGGAATAGTGTGCCACAGATAGAGCATTTAATTTAATACTTCTGAAAATTTAGGGACCATCTGGAAGAGGGAGTGGAAAGAGTGTAAGTGGCAGAGGTCATGGAGGCCTAGATCATGAAAACATTGTCTTCTACACAGTAGGTGCTTATGAACTTGGAGCAGCTGTAGTTGTGGACACAAGAACTGCCCAAGCCAGCCCACAAACTAGCATGGACTGTGGGGGTGCTTATGAGCTCACACCCTCACCGAGGAGCTACTGGCTTCTGGGGCAGGGACAGTCAGGTTTTTTAAGGGTGTGATTTCTGTGGATGGCATCGTACCCATGAATCTGTCTGGGCAGCATAAATCAGATAGGGTGGATTATTAAAAAAAAAAAAAGAGCACACAAAAATGTGGAGGAGGGTATAGAGGGTGGGAGAGGAGATTTGAGAACATAGGGTGGAAGAGTGGTAGGTGAATATGATCAAAATAAATCCTATAAAATTCTCAAAGAATTCATAAAAATACTATATTTGAAATGTTCTCCAAAAGCCATCTATTAATACCATAACAACTTTTCTCCTACTACAGCCTTGTGTGTGTGTGTGTGTGTGTGTGTGTGTGTGTGTTCTCAACTCTCATCTTCCTCATTTTATTTCAAAAATCTATCATAACTTACCATTTCCTTTTAGTATATGTTTCACTTGGTTTTGTGCTACCACACTTACTCTATTTCTTTCTACATAAGCAGTTATTCTTTATGGTTGGAATATCCTAGGATTCAGTTCATGGTTATATTTTGTCTTTTCTTTCTTTGGGATCATTACTAACTCCACAGCTTGGAGAAAGATGTGCTGCTAACATTTCTATCATTGGCACCAACTTATTATCTGACTCAAGATTCTCACTTTCAGTTACTGACTAGAAATTTCTCAAGTATTTTTAATGAGCACTTTCCATTAAACATATCCTACAGGGAACTCCTCAGTCTGTGATGTGCTCTAAACTAGCTATCTTTCTGATTTTATACTTTCAACAAATATACTCTCACCTACTCAATTGATCAAACAAAACATGGAATCACTCTTGACTTCCCCTTTATTTTACTCAGCTATCATATAATTCTGTTAATTTTTTAACTTGTGTATACTATTTTGTTGAATCACTTCTCCAGTGATCTTTTTGTAATCTAGACCTCTAGTATTTTCTGTTCAGTTCACAAGTGTTTTAAACTGTTCACCCTGCTTCTATTCTTGTATACTTATAGTCTAGTGCCCATAATACAGACAGAGGAAGCTTGAAATGAAGTATATCAGATTGTTTCATTTCAAATTTTGTATTCAAAATGGACTTTCTGCCTCTCTTAAAACAAAATTCAAATCCTTACCAGGTATTGGATCTTTGACTCACCTCTTAGAAGCAGGATGTTGGGGCGTGGCTTGCCACCCTCATCTGAGTATCAGCCATTCCTCCCAACCAGTTGTACAAAGTTCTGCCCTAATTACAAGTGGCTCAGAGTCTTTAGGAAGGTCTAGAAGATGTAAGTGGAGAAGAATTAGAGAAAGGGATTCAATTTATGCAGCAGTGAGGAAGTCATTGTCCTTGCTGGTAGCAGACCTTTCCAGAGTAGCTGGGGTTTTTTTTTTTTTTTTTCTCACATTTATTTATTTATTTATAATCATGTTGGAAGGTTTGGGAAGACTTACATACCAGGAGACAGGCTGTTTTAAAGTCACCTATTCTTGTAATCCCTCAGGCACTGCTCTGCAAGGAAGCGTAACAAACTGTTACCCATGGTTGAATTTGGTGGAATATGTCTGGGTTTGTTATTGGGACTTTTGGAAGGGTAGACAAAGTTTACAACTCTACCCAAAGGTATGATTCCTTAACAGAGTCAGATACAACTCTTCCCAACAGCATGATCTCTGATATACACATCACTTCAGTACGGCCTAACCGTAGCCTCTTTCCTATGACTTTTCTGCTTGTACATTTGACTGCAACCCTGTCAGCCTCTTTAGTTTTTCTTACGTAGACAAGTTCTCACCTCAGGGACTTTTTACCTTTTGTAGCCTTTATCTTGTATGTTTCTGGCCCATGGATTAGCATGAATAACTCCTCCCTTGCCTGACACTCTACTATTTTTTCGGCATTTACTTATTTAGTCAAGTTACATCCCGATCACAGTTCGCTTCTCCCTTCCCAGTCCCACCCTCCCATTCTCATCCCCTTTTCCCTCCTATCTTTCTCCTCCGGTAAGGGGGGGCTCCCCCATATCCACCCCCTCAGTTTATTGGTCACATGAGGACTAAGAGCTTCCTCTTGCTCTGAGGCCCAACATGGCAGCCCAACTAGGGTAAGGTGTCCAATTAACAGGCAACATAGTCCATGACTGAAACCGCCCACCCTCAACTTGCTAAGGGCTCTGTATGAAGACCCAGTTGCCTATCATCTATATATGTATAGGGGGTCTAGGTCTAGTCTAAGTTTTTTTATTCTTTTCCGGTTAGTGTTTCAGTCTCTGTAAGCCTCTAGGAGCCTGGGTTGGTTGGTTCTGTTGATCTTCATGTGGTGTTCTTGTCCCCTCCAGGTCTCTGTTCCTCTCCCCTCTCTTATACAGGACTCCCAGAGCTCCACCTAATGTTTGACTGTGTGTCTCAGCATCTGTTTTGATCTGCTGCTGGTTGAATTTTCTCATAGGATAGTTATGCTAGGTTCTTGTTCCTTTGGGTCTGTGGGTTGTAGGCTATTGATCCTGTACTATATATCTAGAACTCAGTTATAAGTGAACACATGCCATGTGTATCTTTCTGGGTTTGGGTTAACTCACTCAGGTTGAGCTTTTCTAATTCCATCCATTTGGTTTTCAAATTGCATGATTTCCTTGTTTTCTGATAGCAGTATCCCATTGTGTAAATGTAAAGGTACCACAGGTTTTCTTTCCTTTTTTTTTATCCATTCTTTGGTTGAAGAGCATTTGGGTTGTTTCCAGTTTGTAGCTATTACAAATAAAGCTGTTATGAACATAGTTGAGCCAATGTCCTTGTGGTTTGGTGAAGAATCTTTTGGATATATTCCCAGGACTGGTATGGCTGTATCTTGAGGTAGAACTATTCCCAGTTTTCTGAGATATTGCCAGATTGATTTCAAAGTGGTTGTACAAATTTGCACTCCCACAGCAATGGAGGAGTGTTCCTCTTTCTCCATATCCTCATCAGAATGTGCTGTCACTTGAGTTTTGATCTTAGCCATTCTGACAAGAGTGAGATGGAATCTCAGAGTTGTCTTGAGTTGTATTTCCCTGATGACTAAGGATGTTGAACATTTCTTTAAGTGTCTCTTGGCCATTCCTCTTTTGTGAATTCTCAGTTTAGCTCTGTGCCCTATTTTTTGATTGGATTATTTGGTTTCTTGGTGTTTAATTTCTTAAGTTCTTTGTAAATTTTAGATATTAGACCTCTGTTGGATGTGGATGAAGAACTTTTCCCAATATGCAGGATGCCATTTTGTTCTCATGACAGTGTCCTTTGCCTTACAGAAGCTTTTCAGTTTCATAAAAAGCCAAAACCATACAATGGAAAAAGGAAAGCATCTTCAAGAAATCGTGCTGATCTAACTGGATTTCAACATGTAGAAGAATGTAAATAGACCCATACTCATTACCCTACATAAAACTTAAGTCCAAGTGGATCAAAGGCTAAACATAAAACCAGACACACTAAATAGAAGAGAAAGTGAGGAAAAGCCTCAAACTCATTGGCACAGGTGACAACTTTCTGAACAGAACACCAAGAGCTCAGGCTCTAAGACCAACAATCAATAAATGGGACCTTATGAGCCTGACACTACCTCTTAGGAAGGGTCTTCCATGAGAACTCTGAAGCAAAACAAGGTTCACTGGCCATAATCTTGCCCTCTCACTCTCCCTTTTATTTCTTTCTGAGTGAATGCTATTTATGTTTGTATTTTTTGTTCTTCTACATGCAAATGTAACCTTCTTAAAGGGAAGAGGCTTATCTATATTGTTCATTTTGTCACTAATGACTGCTAAGCTCTAGGAAATATTTTATAAGCATTGGTTAAGTAGGTAGCATGACCATTTGATGAGTAATCTATAGTCAGGGTCCAGGTTGAGCCCCATGTGGCCAAGATGAGGCGCTTTGCTCACTGGGGAGTGTAGTTCTTGATTCTCAATAACTGTTAACTCTTCACAACTGGTTTAAACTGCAAATGATGAGTCAAATTCCTAACCGGTTTCAATTTTGTAGATGTATATACTTACTTATCTTAATGTAGAATGGTAGCTTGACTTCTGTTTCTTCAAATATTAATCATTTCTAAGTGTTGGGGTGTTTTATATTTTTATAGTGATTCTGATCACATACTTTAGGAAAAGAAACTAAGGCAAACTCCAAAAAGTAGAAAAAATAGATAAGTAGGATTGTATCAAACCAAGAAAATTGACTATTAGGCAGACATTTTAAAATTCCCTATTTTCTATAACATAGGGAGCCTTCTTCACTTGAATGACTGTTAACATACCTTCAAAGTTTGTTGTTCAGTTGTTGTTTCATCTTCATAACTTAGAAGAAAACAGCCAACATTGCTGAGCTATTCTGACTCACCCTTTGTATGTGATCTCTGGTACATTTTGCTTATTATGATTTTAAATTCTCCACACAAAAGGCATTCATGTCTGATCTTTTTGAACATTCCAGAAGCGGTCTCAAACTGAGAATATCCCCTCCCAAGTGATGATGAGTCTTCCCTATTGTACATGCATTTTGTATAATTCTAGCTCCATGCTTTCTCTGTCTAGAAAGTTCACTCACTGCCTTGAAAATTGCCCTCAATGCTCCAGTGTTAGCTGCAAGTAAAGCAGTCTTCATTCTTTTGTCTCTTGTTCTTGCTTATTGACTTTGGATTCACCAACATACCAACCCACTGTGTTCAGTTACAACTTCTACCTGACAATGGACACAATCAACAAATATAGGAAAGAGCATATAGAAAGAGAGAAAATATTTGAAGTCTGGTTATTCCCAATGACAATAATTGCTTGATGTCAAGAATATATAGGGAAGAGACTGGGAAGGTGGTGTCATTGGTAAAGTGCCCACTGTACAAGCACAAAGGCTTGTATTCACATCCCCAGTATCCTCATGAAAAAGCTGGGCACAGTGGTGCATACAAGGGATGGAGACAGAAGGACCCCTGGGCACTGGGCCAAGCAGTTTGGCTTTTTCTCAAAATAAAGTGAGAAGTGACAGAAGAAGATACAAAACATCACACACATGAACATGCAAACACACACACACACACTCACACGCAACTTAATATAATTGAATAATGGGATAAAAATCTGAATACTTATTCTGCAAGGAAGTCATACAACAAGCCAATAAATATATGGAGAAAAACTCGCTAGCAATAGTCATTTGGGGAAGTCACAGCTAAACCATCCATGGTCTCAGCCCAGTAACACTGGCTACTGTAGAAAAACAGAAGGAATGTAAGAAAATCCACCTATGCTGAGAATTTAAGTGCATCCAATTATGGAAAATAATGTGAAAATCCCTTTAAAAACTAAAACTGTAACCATATTCCTACAACCCCACAACTTGATAAGTATTCCAATAAAACATGTTATTTCATCAGAGACATTTATATGCTCATATTTATTGCAGCGCTATTTACACAAGCCAAGGTTGGGAGTCAACCAAAGGATCTACTGGCAAATGAATGAACTAAAAAGAAACTATATTTGTAATGGGATATTATGTCATAATGAAATTTCATCATTTGCAACATAGTTGGACTAGATGTCATCGTGCTAAAGTACAATTATCAGACAAAGATAAATATCACATGCTGTTATTCTGTTTCTTAGAAGAGTGGAGTAGAGTAGTGATTACTAGAGAGTTGAAAAGACAAAGGGTATTGAATGGGGAGAGAGAATTTAGTCACCAAAATAGTTAAATAAGAGGAATTTGCTAAGATTTTTCACAACAATTCAGGATAATTATTACTTACAACAATATTTTAAAATTACTAGAAAAGTATAAAAGGTCCCAACACTTAGAAATGATTTATGTTTGAAGAAGTAGAAGTGATCACTACCCTGGGGACTGTGGTTTCTGACTTTCAACAACTGCTCACTCCACTCAACTGTTTTCACACTGCAATTTAGAAGTCAAATTCCTGTTTTCAGTTTTTGTTTTGTTTACTCTTTGGTCAATATATAATATTTACACATCTAAATATAATGTGATAGCTTGACTTCTGTATACAAGATGTAATGTTCAAATCAGGGTTGTATCCCATAAGGACTTGGGTTGGGGTTTATTATGATATGATACAGGATTTTAATGTGTCCATGTAGCTCTACAGTCCCAATAAATTTATCAGGTGACATCCTTTCTATTCCCAGGAAGGAGACATTTATCAGTCTTTGCCATGAATACATTGTTGAACTGATAGTGATTTTCATGTATCTACCCAAGGTGCATAGAAATCCTTTATCCTTAAAATGTATCAAAAGCTGCTTGCAAAATGGAGTCTCTCCTGAACAGGCACAGTATAAAAGCCACTATTTTTGCCTAATTTAATAACTAATTAATAACTATTACCTAATTAATAACAACAAGAATGCACAGCACAATCTCAGCAGTGTTGTTTGGTTATTATAATTTTGTAATATGCATTGAACTCAGCTATTACAATTCTTCCAAAGTGTACTTCCAAACTCTGTTGCTCCTTCCTTTCTTTCCCCCTGGGGGAAAATTGGACTTGAATATTCTAAATCATCAATATTTATTTTAGGATTTTTTTTTTTAGTTCTGTGAAGAATATCAGATATGCTGTTGGTAACTATAGAAAAACCTGTTGGTTGCTTTGAGCAATATGATTATTTTAGGAATATTTTTCTACTCCAAAGAACATGAGATATTTCTTTGGTCTCAGTTATTAAATTTTCAGTGTAGAAAGAATTCATGCCTTGGGTAAATTTATTCCTAAACAGTTTAGTTTTGTTACTATTGTGAATGAAATTTCTATATTACAATATATGTCTTATAACATCACAGAATTTATCACTTCTAGCATTAAAAAAAAAAAACTTTTTATTTCCTTAGGGGTTATAGGGCTGTTTAATCTGTTAAACTGATCCTGATTTAACTTTGTTAGGTGGAATCTATCAAGAAAATTGTCCATTTCACTTAGGTTTTCAAATTTGGTGGAGTACAGATTTTTAAGGTAAGACCTACAGATTCTCTGGATTTCTTCAACGGTCTGTTGTTATTTCTCCCATTTAATTTCTGATTTTGTTGATTTGGGTTTTTTTCCCTCTGCCTCTTAGTTAATTTGGTTAAGGGTTTGTCTATTTTGTTTATTTTCTCAAAGAACCAACTCTTGGTTTCATTGATTCTTTGTATTGTTATTTTTGCTTCTAAATTGTTAATTTCAGCCCTAAATTTGATGATTTCCTGTCTTCTGCTCCTCTTGGGAGTGTTTGCTTCTTTTTCTTCCAGTTCTTCCAGTTCTGCTGTTAATTAGCTAACATGAGCTTTTTGAAGGCACTTAGTGCTATGAACTTTCATTGTGTCCCATCGTTTTGGCTATGTTGTGCCTTCATTGTTGTTGGAATTTAAGAAGTCTTTGATTTTCTTCCTTATTTCTTTCTTGACCCAGTGGTCACTTAGTAGAGAGTTGTTCAGTTTACATGAATGTGTAGGCTTTCTCTTATTTCTGTTGTTGTTGAAGTCCAGCTTTATTCCATGGTGGTTTGATAAGATGCAAGGGGTTATTTCAGTTTTCTTGTATCTGTTGAGGCTATCTTTGTGTCCAACTATATGGTCAATTTTGGAGAAGGTTCTGTGTGGTGCTGAAAAGAAGGTGTAGCCTTTTGTGTTTGGGTGAAACATTCTATAGATATCTGTTAGATCCATTTGGTTCATGACTTCTGTTAGCTCATTATTTCTCTGTTTGGTTTCTGTCTCAATGACCTGTCCATTGTTGTGAGTGGGGTGTTGAAGTCTTCCACTACTAATGTGTGGGGATCAATGTAAGGTTTAAGCTTTAGAAGAGTTTCATTTACAAATGTGGGTGCCCTTGTATTTGGGGCATAGATATTCAGTATGGAGATGTCATCTTGATGAAATTTTCCTTTAACAAGTATACAGTGCCCTTCCCTAGCTTTTTTTTATTAACTTCAGTTGAAAGTCTATTTTATTTGATATTAGGATGTCTACTCCAGCTTGCTTCCTGGGCCCATTTGTTTGGAAAACCTTTTCCTAGTCCCTAATCCTGACACACTAGATCTAATAGAAGAGAAAGTGGGGAAAACCCTTGAACTCATTGGCACAGGTGACAACTTCCTGAACAGAAGGATCTAAGACCAACAATCAATAAATGGGACCTCATGAAACTGAAAAGCTTCTGTAAGGCAAAAGACACTATCATTTGAACAAAACGGCAACCTACAGATTGGGAAAAGATATTCACCAACCCCACATCTGACAGAGGGCTAATATCCAAAATTTACAAAGAACTCAAGAAATTAAATGCCAAGAAACCAAATAATCCAATCAAAAAAAAATAGGGAACAGAGCTAAACAGAGAATTTACAAAGAAGGAATCCCTAATAGCTGAGAGACACTTGAACAAATGCTCAGCATCCTTAATAATCAGAGAAATGCAACTCAAGATGACTCTGAGATTCTATCTCACACCTGTCAGAATGGCTAAGATCAAAAGATCAAATGATAGCACATGCTGGTGAGGTTGTCCAGAAAGGGAAACTCTCCTCCATTGCTGGTGGGAGTGCAAACTTGTACAACCACTATGGAAATCAGTCTGACGATATCTTAGAAAATTTGGAATAGCTCTACCTCAAGACCCAGCTATACCTCTTCTGGATGTATACACATCCAAATGATTCCTCACCAAACCACAAGGACATTTCTTCATCCTATATGTTCATAGCAGCCTTATTTGTGATAGCTAGAAACTGGAAACAACCCAGATGTCCCTCAACCGAGGAATGGATTTAAAAAAAAAAAAACTGTGGTACATCTACACAATGGATTACTACTCAGCCATCAGAAACAATGAAATCATGCAATTTGCAGCCAAATGGATGGTACTAGAGAAGCTTATCCTGAGTGAGCTAACCTAGACTCAGAAGGATGCACATGGCATCTATTCACTTATAGTAGGATTTTAGCCATATAGTATAGGATATCTATACTACAACCAATGCACCAAAGGGAACAGGAACATAAACTTTGTTACCTGTCAATGAGACACTTTGCCCTAGTGGTGCTGCCTTGTAGGCCCCCAGTGTATGAAGAGGCTCTTGGCTCTCATATGACTGCTGAACTGGGGCATGGGATTGATATGTAGGGGCACTCCACTCCAGACGAGTGGAAGGGCGGGACTGGGAGGGGTGGAAAGAGAGCACTGTGAAGGAGATGCAACCTGAAATAATAAATAAACATAAAAAAATGTTTTATTGGTTCTTTATGAATTTCACACCATGCACCCCAATCCTAATCATTTCCCCTCCTCTTGTACCTGCCCCGACCCTTACAACCTCCTCGACAACAGAGGAAAAAAAATCTCATTGTGGAAGCTGTAGTGTGTCACAGTGTGTCCCATAGTACTCCCTTTTGTCCACACTTCTTTGTTTGCAAATATTCATTGCAATGATTTGTTGATCTGCTACAGGCCTCTGACTTCTGCTGCTCTGTCAATACTGGAAGCTCACTGGGGCTCTTCTCAGATATTCTGTTGTTGCTCTGTGTCATGGAGAATCTGTAGGACCTGCTGCTTCATGCACTCCACTAGTTCATTGATTGGGTAAATGTTGGGGTGAGCCAATTCAAAGTCCTGGATCTGGGCCTGAGATTTATCTGAGCTGTTCAGCCCACTGGTTCTCCCACTCTCATACCTTTGGAGTTGGCTCACTAGCAACCGCACAACCAGGGCCAGCTCTACCCTGCTACCTAGGTGAGTTATAGGACCCTCTCTTCCAAATGTTGCAACCAGTGAGAGACATGGCCAGTTCTCCCAATCTCATGACACTGGGGCCAGCTCTCCAGTCTGCCATAGATGGTGTGGGATGAGGGAGAGAAGGAGGGTGTCTCTCCATTATCCTTGCTATAGCACAAGAGACAAGAGGCAGGGCCAGATCTCCGGTGCTCACACTCTAGGGCCAGACCATCTGCAACTCTCACACCCTTGGTCAACTGTACTGTGCAATGGGCAGGGCCAGATCTCCCTAGTGCTGCAGTAGGTGGGGGACAGGAACAGCTCTCCTGCTCTCATGACCCCAGGGCCAGCTCTCCTACCTGCCATAGGTGGCAAGGCGCGTGCTTGGGTCTCTCCCTCACCTACTGTGCCACAAGGCAGACTAGAGGCAGGGCCAGCTCTCCCATCCTCATGCCCTTGGAGCTGGCTCACCTGTGCTCCCACCACCAGGGTCAGCTCTACTGTGTGCTCAGGTGAGGATCAGGGCATGCTCTCCCAAGTGAGTGTTGCAGGTGGTGAGGGGCAGGTGCAGGTCTTCTGCTCTCATGACCCCAGGGCCAGGTGTCCCACCTGTTGCAGGTAGTGAGGAGTAAGTGGGAAGGAGGGTACCTCTCCCTTGCCCACACTGGGCTGTGGCATGAGCGGCAGGGCCAGCTCTCTCATGCTCCTGTCCTTTGGAACAGCTCACCCACAACTCCTCCAATGTGCTGGACTTGCTCTGTTGAGTACTGCAGCTTGGTGGCAGAAAGGAGGGGACGGTTCTGCTCTCATGACTCTAGGGCCAGCTCTCCCATGAAGCCCAGGTGAGGGGTGGGAGGCCATTTCTGAACAGCCCTCAGACATGAACATGTCCCTGAGTGGCAGGCCAGACCAAAGATGCCTACCTGGCCTTTGAGGGTAACAGACCCTGCTGCTGTAGGGCCATGGACTCAGACATGGCCCTGGGTGGCAGCACAGGCCAGAACTCCACCATGGTCTCAGGTGGTATCAATGGATACTCATCACAATAGGCTATTCTTCACTACCCTCTAGTCTCCAGTTCTGCCCCTCTTCATTATACCCACATCCTTCTGTTTCTCTTTCTCTTCCATTTCTCCACCACTTGCTTGCTCCTCTTAGTTGTGCTCAGAGTCTCTGAGTGTCTGGGGTCATGTCAGGAGTGGTCTCAGGTTTACTATGCCCGCCTTGCCCATTACAGTGCTGGATAATGCTGCCAGTTGTGGTTGCACATGCCATTAGGATTTACAGTGCTGTGTAAAAGTCATCTCTAGCATGGTCTGCCCACAAGCCTTTGTGCTACTTGACTGGCTTTCACCTAACACGAGCTCCCTATCCAGGCCTCATGGTGCCCCAGTCCCAGCAGAGTTTTTCCACCCTCTGGCTTGCTTCCTATCCTGGGAGGCCATCTAAGGTTGCCTGGTACCTGATTGGTAGTAGTCCCAGGCTCATTTTTATCAGGGAATGTTAGGCTACTAATGATTCAGATATTTATAGTCAGAATACTGAGTGTAGACATGGCCTCTCTCCTCTCTGCCACCTACTGATGCACATGTGACACAACAGCTACATCTGCAATGCTTCAAGGTGCAGGTAGTTCTAGCATTTTTGATGGAATATGTAAAGTTTTGTCTATAGAGAGTCATACTATCTTCAAACATAGGTAATTGGACTTTCTCCCTTCTAATATGAATAACCGTTGTTTCTTCCTCTTGCCTAGTTATTCTTGCTAAGACTGACAATATTATATTGAGTAAGAATAGTGAAAATAGATACTGTAAGCTTAAATTTAAATAGCTGTGGTTGACTGATCATCACAAAGAAGTCTAGATTACAAGTAGTGAGCACTGGACTGCCTAAAACAATATGGGACCAGGTAATTACTGAGTGAATCTAAGTTTCTGGTTCTAGGATCATATTTGTAGCTTATATATACTTAGATATTTAGAGCATACACAGAGAGAGAGAGGGGGGGAGGGAGAGAGATAGAAAGAGCCTTTTTTCAAGTATGTTGAAAAACCAAAGCCAATTCCCCAATCCAAGAAAGATAATTGCTGGCAGAGGTTACCTAGCCAAAGGGAACTAGGTGAGGAAACACTAGACCTGATTCTTTCAGTAGAACAAGTCAACAAAGCCATCTATTTTTGTAGATTTCTGCTTAATTATATATAAGATTGTATTCTCTCCAAATATTCTCTCCACTGGATATAAATGATTTTATGACCAACCAAAGAGGAAATATTAGTAGAGATATTTATTTAGTATTCTCTCAATAGTAAATCATTTCATCAGTTTAAAATACATATTTACAAATAAAGAGGCTAATATTTATATCACAAATAACCATACTCTAGTCTCTAATAATAAATAAAACCAATAGAAAAGGAGAAATTCCTTTTCTATATAATTTATTTTCACCTATGTTAGACACAGGGCAGAGTGTGTGATTTTGATTCAATCCTCCAAACAACTCACTACAATGATCCTATCTTCTGAGGAAATAAACTAGAGGGTGTTTTACAGTGGCACAACAAATGCCAGTAATACCAAGCTCTCCTACTAAGTCAGACTGACCTGCACTTTATCAGATAATTAGTAGATAATTAATAGAACATAGTTGCTTATTCATTCTCAGTGTTATTTGGACCAGAAAATTCTTTCTTGTGGGACTCCGTCTTGTCCACTGTAGGATGTTGTATTAGTCAGGGTTCTCTAGGGTAAGATAAATTATAGAATCTCTCCCTCTCTTTCTATCTCTCTCCTTTTCTCTATATACATATACATATATTTATATGTAAAGGAGATTTATTAGTGTGACTTACAGGTCATGGTCCAGCTAATCCAACAATGACCGCCCATGAATGGAAGGTCCAAGAATCATCAGTTGTTCAATCCATGAGCCTGGATGTTTTAGCTGGTATTTACAATCCCAAAGAAGTAGGCCCTAATGCTGGTGAAATAATGGTCTTGGTAGCAAGAGCTAGGTCAAGCAAGCAGAAACAGAGAGAGAGAGAGAGAGAGAGAGAGAGAGAGAGAGAGAAAGAGAGAGATCTTCTTTTATGTCCTTTAAATAGACTGTCTGCAGAAGGTGTGGCCCAGGTTAGAGATGGACCTTCCTATGTCAACAAATCTGGATTAATGGGTTATCTTCCTACCACAAAGACCCAGCTCAGAAGAGGATCTTTCCACTTTAAAGGATTTAATTAAAATTCCCCTACAATGGTGTTCCAATTACTTGAGTTTTAGTTAATTCTAAGTGTAGTCTAGATTACAACCAAGAATAGCCTTCACAAATGTTTACCAATCTCCTTCCAAAAACTCCAAACAAAGGTTTTTGTTATTTATTTATTTATTTATTTCAAAACATGTCTTCAGATATGTTGCAGTGGGAGAGAGGTCAATAATTTCCAGGTTGAGAACCAGTGAGTGGATCAGAATCATAGCTCAGTCCAATCTTGTATTTGCCTCCATCCTTAATTTTTAAGCTTCCACTCATATTATTACATAGAATAAAATTAAATTTTGATTGGACAGATAAACCTCTTTGGGTGAACTTGGCATTCTTTCAAACCTTGAACTTGCCTGCTAAGTCTATATCTCACACTGAGCACATTAACATCAGTGTGTCTCCAAGCTTTAGACAATGGGACCTGACTCCAGGTGCATTTCACAATCTGTGCTTCTGACACATCTGCTTGGGATATCAAAGGCAGATTGATTCTGAAGTCATTGGGGAAGAAAACATGTGGTGTTTTCCAGCATCAGTTCTGGTTTCAGATTGAATATTCCTTATAATCCTTCTATGACCTTATATTAATTAAATAAAATCTGTAGATCTCAACTTACTTTTTTCCAAAGAAAATGATAAACTTACTTTTTTCCAAAGAAAATGATAAACTTACTTTTTTCCAAAAAAAATGATAATTTTTATTCTAGTTGTATCAAATGTTAGAAAAGTTTGAATAAAATAAATATTCAAATAGCTTCATAAAGATAATTAAACTAAGGGTGGTGATGCTCAGTTTTAATCTAAGTAATCAGGAGAGTGACACAGATACAATGGGAATTTGGGATGTAACTTTTTGTGACAATATCCAACTGTTGAGGCAAAATCCAAGTCATCAACTCAACATCAACAAAAATGAAGCCAGTGCATTGTATTGAAAGAAAATACTTTGGATGGCTGAATAGTTCTTCAAAAAACAAATTCCATTAGCTAACTGCAGCCCTCAGGGGTGTCATATTAAATTTAGTCTCTAAATATGAGTGATACTACTTTTCTGATGGCAGAATATGAATATGAAGAATGCAGAACAGTGACACCAGGAGGCAGTCTCCAGCCTGTGGCTTTGCAGTGACCCCAGGTACTAACTCTTCTCCCCACTCAGCTTCATAGCAGCTTCTCTGTCTCTCCCTCCCTCTTCATCTCTGTCTTTGTCTCTGTCTCTGTCTCTCTCTCTTTGTGTGTGTGTGTGTGTGTGTGTGTGTGTGTGTGTGTGTGTGTGTTCAGAATAAAGATTCTCTTATATAATAAGGGATTGTAGAAGCAAGAACACAGATTCTTGGAATACATTTTTGTAAAGAAGAAAGAGAAATTGAGTTCTTTCAAGATCCATCTCTTCTTGTAAATGAAGTTCAAAAATTTCTCCCTAGAATCTCTCCCCAAAAACCATAATTAGATCCCTTCATCAGAGAAATTGCAAGGTCACCATGAACAAAGAGTGAAAAGTGAACTTGATTTTGACAAACTGAGGCTGGGCACTGCAAAACACCATTCATTGCAGGATTGTAACTCTGCCTTATCTTACCCAACTTGAAGTGAGGAACATATTTGCATAGTAGTCCAATGTGTCCTACGTAAGAGTGTGAATATTTAAGATATCAAGCAAAGGGAAATAGGTCAAAAGATCCAGCAAACTGTTAAAAATAGCCACCACTGCAGGAGAGTGTGTTTGGCACCATGCCTGTTCACTCTAATTGGCCATTTGACTCACTATGCAAAGCAGACAGCTCTTACCTCTGGACACAAGGGTTGGCATTCTGCTAAATACTCTACACAACAAATTAGATACCAAGTCAGTTATTTCTACTGAGGCAAAATCCTCTTCCTTTCATGCCAATGAAAAGATTCTTTCAGAGGGAAGGGAAAAAACCCTCATTGTTGAGATCTGAGTGTGTGTTTAATGCAGTTCCTTTCACTCTTCCCTCCATTTCTAGAGCCTGCATCCCGCCTTGCGTTGAGTGAGATGAGGGTGCACATCTGACCTTCTGTTATAGTCTGACTGAGCTGACACAGCTGGGTTCTCAGCCAACTATGAAGTTTAAACTGAGGGCTTCAAATCTGTTTTATAAATTTCAACAGCAGTTAATTTGTCCAGAATTTCAATGCTATCTCCAGTCCTAAATTTTAAAAAAGGATAAAAGAAAATGAACCAGTCTCTAATGATTTACTTAAGGGAAGGCATGAATCATCACAATCAGTTTTTTCTTTCAAAAGAATGTTCTCATAAATATTTTGCCCCTCTTAGATTAGTTTACAATTTATTGTGGATATAAAATCACATTTTTCCAATGGATTAGGGCATTAAGAAACTGTATATTTATGACTAGCTCAGTGCATATGAACATATTGTTCTGAAAGTACTTTTATATTGGAACAATTGAACTCAAGGAATAAAAGGATTTATTTTGCTTGTAACTAAGCCAAAGAACAGCATATGGAAGAATAATTTTCAGTACAGAAAACACTGTTGAGAGAAATTGCATATCTGTGATAATTAGTAAGCAAGCTTTAGTAGAAACAAGGAGTGTGAGGACTTTACGTAAGGTGCTTCAGGGGAGGATTCTGGTGTTTTCCCCAAAGAATGTGACTGTTCCAAGGAGAACTATGGTGGCAGTTGTTTTAAATTACTGAGGTCTTTCCCAGGACCTCTTTTTACTCTCTAAAGAATGTTAAGATGTAGCTCTATCTCTTTGGAATCCCTTTCTGCAGTTTCTGAGTTGCTACATCCTCGGCTGCTTATAAAAGTATTAGTGAATTCTCCATACATTACAGCATCAATCTTCAGCCATTTGGCCCCATTTCTCTGACAGACATTGGTTGTAGAGCAGGAATTATGAAGGACTTACCTACCCTGTCTTGGCAGAGCTAGGCTGTCGACTTATCTGCTTCCAAGTTTTGTCCTTTTTGGACAGAAGTCTGTCTACAGTTGAAGCAAGGGGTTTTTCTTGCCAAGAGAACGGCTTACCACCAATTCAATCATCTCCCACTGGAGATTCTTCGATGCTCATCTTCTACTTGGAGTAGAATAGGGGCTGCTGTCAGGAGCTGACATGTCTCGATATCAAAAAATCTTAAGTTAAGAAAACATCTTTGAATGCCATATTCTGCAGATCTCTTGAGGTTTTTGAAGATGCCCTATCTATCTCTTATATTTAGATAAGCAAATATTGCTTGTCTCTTAGCAACTTGATTTCTGAGTAGCTTAGAAAATAACTGTGATAGACTGTCATAGTAACTAACAAAATGACACGTATTCATGACTATTAGTTTCCGTTTCTTTTTTTTTTATAAATACTTTATTTTTTTTCTTCAAGTTACATCTCAGTCACAAACCCCTCCCTATTCCCCCTTCCTATCCCGCCCTTCCACCCTCTTCCCCCCAGAAGTTTCCCCTTTCAGTCCAACAGATGGTTCCTTCTCTTATAACAGTAAGTATTATACAAAACAACAGATATAAATATGCCACATTTATGAGAGTTAAAAGGCCCAGTATACCTTCCCAATGTCCAGTTTATACATATTTGGCCCCTGACTTTAACATTCTACTATCTAACCATCTCCATGTGTTTAAAGGTCTATATCTGACTCAACATTAATACTAACTTGCAACACACTTTTAAGAGTATCTTCTTAGATCTATAACACCCTCTTGATTCCTAAACAACTCAAAATTTAGCTATGAGACTCTAGCTGTCTATTCTTCAACCACCTCAGAGACCTGAGAGGGATAAATATATAGTTTCCGTTTCTTAATTATCCTAAACAGTTTATGTCGGTTGGTAGCGAGAGGTCAAAACTTGACATTTCATTTTTAAGTATTACTACAAACAATACCTTTAAGAAGCGTTACCCTTAATTTTGTATCAATATACAAAGATCAATACCAATGTGGCCAAATATCATCTTAATTTTGTATCAATATACAAAGATCAATACCGATGTAGCCCAATACAATCTTAATTTTACATTAATATACAAGGGTCAATACCATTGTGGCCAAATATAATCTTAATTTTGTATCAATATACAAAGATCAATACCGATGTAGCCCTATACAATCTTAATTTTGCATTAATATACGATGATCAATACCAATTTAGCCAAATATAATATTAATGTATGGAGAGAAAATGGGAACTGTCCAAGCAGCCACTGGTATGTCATTTTTTAATTTTGGAAGCTGCAGGCCCTGCACTTCCTATATAATCAGATATATTTATCCCTCTCAGGTCTCTGAGGTGGTTGAAGAATAGATAGCTAGAGTCTCATAGTTAAATTTTGAGTTGTTTAGGAATCAAGAGGGTGTTCTGGATCTAAGAAGATATTTTTAAAATTATGAGGCAAGTTAGTATGAAAGCTGAATTAGATATAGAACTTTAAACTCATGGAGATGGTTAGATAGTAGAATGTTAAAGTCAGGTGCCAAATACATATGGACTGGACATTGGGAATGTATGCTAAG
>CAJQZJ010033695.1:100901-140951 GCA_907164525.1 Lophiomys imhausi | reverse complement strand
AAGAAATACCTTAAACTAAAAAAAAAAAAAAAAAAAAAGAAGGGAAGAGGATGGGGCAGTTGAGGGGGAGGAGGGTGGAAGGGTGGGACTGGAGGGGGGAGTAGGGAAGGGATTGTGATTGAGATGTAACTTGAAGAAATAAAAAATAAATTATTTTAAAAAAAGTATTAGTGAATTCAAAGGAATGAAATTTTGTGAACCAGTCACAAACAATTATTACAGGGTTTTGAAAAGTAGCAACTCCAAATTATCATGTGACATTAACGATAAAGAAGAGATAGTAGAATCAGGAATTGAGTAACAAAATAAAGAAATAAGATTTCTTCTGCTTTACTAATGTGTTTGTTTGGAAATAAGTTTGTGGAAGAGCTAAGAAGAGAATTTGTATTTCAAAGTGACAAAATATATCTTGTCTTTCATTGTCAAAAACAGATATTTTGAAATATAAGCTCTTGGATACTAGACCTTTGACAATGAAGGACATTTTTTGTGGCCATTTCTCATGTTTTCTACTAACATTTGCTTACATTTCTCTAATTGTTGTTGACTTTCTTAAAATAATTTCCACCTTGCTTTTCCATTACACTTTGTATAATTAACCATTGGCAGCTTGAGTTTTCTTTGCTAGTTTAGTTTATTGCCTAGAATTCAACTTAAAAACTTCACACAGGACGGTACTGCTTAGATTCTAGGAATGAGAGCAAGGAGAATGTATAGTAATCATGGAGAAATCATAAATTCAAACAATCTGATAAAAGTTGTGTGCTTAGTAGATTTTTTTTCAACTTGACATAAGCTAGGGTCATCTAGGAAGAGGGACTGCCAGTTGAGAAAATACATCTATCAGACTGGCCTTTAGGCAAGCCTATGGGGTATTTTCTTTATTAACCATTGATGTGGGAATTCCCAGCCCATTGTGGGTAGTGTCAGCCCAGGGAAGGTGATCGTGGAAAATATAATGGTTGCTGACTATGAGTCTGAGAACAAGCCAGTAAACAGCATCACCTCCGTGGTCTCTGCTTCAAGTCCTACCTCCAGGTTATGCCTTGAGTTCCTGCCCTGGCTTCCCTTGATGATGGAGTGTGATTTGGAACTTTAAGCCAAGTAAACCCTCTCCTCCTTCAAATTGTTTTAGATCAGTGTTTTATCACATCATAGAAGCAAACTAGAACAAGTTGGAATCAAGAAAGAAACTAGTGACACCTATGTGCATATATCACTAATGATGCTTACTGTTATTGACTGCTTATGTATGTGAGATAATATTGCTGTAAAAACATTATCAATCCATATGTACTTACAATAGATTGGGAATTTTACCAGATAATTCTTAGAAAAAAATTTTAAAAGTGAAATTTCAGATGTACTTAGTTTTGGACTGGGGTGGGGGCTGAAATTTCTGTAGGAATGCAAATAAAAGTGCTTGACGCATCTGCACAAGCTCAGATGAGAAACTTCCTGTTGAAACACAGAATTCACAACAGCTGTCCAATACCTAATCATTCACACTACAGAGGTATATGCAGTAAATTTTCATACCACTAGTGAAATTTGTTTTTGGATTTATAGTGATTAACAGTAATAATTATTATTTTAGGAAAATGGAAGAGTAAAACTGTATATGGTCCTAGAGTAAGAAATTTTGCACGTGTGTGCGTGTGTGGGTAGTCTGCATACACGTGTATGGTTACACTTACAATCGCACATTCATTTGCATATGTGTCCTCCTCATGGATGTGGAAGCCCAGTTAATGCTGGGTATCTTCTTCAATTGCCTAACCTCTTAAGTGCTGAGACTTGGTTTCTCAATTAAACCCAGTGCTTGTCAATTGGTCCGTCTAGCTATTTAACTTGCTCTGGGGTCCCTGTTTCTTCTGGGACATCAGATGGCAGCCATACCTGCCTGGCTTTTGAATAGGTTCTGGGGATCCAACTTCCAGTTCTCATGTTTGCACAGTAAGAATTTTATTAATCATCTTCTCATCCCTGAGGTGGACTTTCCTAACATCTCTGCCTATTAAAGAAGGAGAAGAAGAGGTTGGTAGCTATTTTAATAAAATACATGGCCATTGTTACCGAACATTTTAATTATTATTATTATTTATTTATTTATTAACAATATTCACTTGTAACAAATACCAACAATTTCTTAACTATTAACCTTACAAATTCCTATAACCCTTTTAACCTAACCACTAATCCTACAGATAATCATTTTCCTACCTTTCAGAAGGATACAGTCTCTGGGGCAGGTCCTCAGTCGTCAGGAACACAGTTTCTGTAGTAGACCCTTTAAAGCACTTGGCAGTCTTTTTTCTGGAATGTCTCAGATGTAGATTCATCAGGGTAAGTTGGCTACCACAGTCTCACCTTAAATAAGGCTTAAGGCTTTCTTCTCTCTGGGAGACCCCAGCCCCTTCGCATCAGCAACTCTGCCACTCTGCCTCAGAGTCCTTAAAGCCAGGCACAGTTTCCTTTAGGCCACTGTTGGGACAGGTCAAACCTCTCTAGGCAAAAGCTGAGCCACAGGGTTTAGTCCTTGGCCTTTTGGTATCTTGCTCAGGCTTTCTTTGCTCACCAGCTTCTTTCTGCCTCAGGGAGATCTGGCCATCAACTGATTGATGGCCAGCATTTTTTTCAGCAGGACTCTCGGAGCTCTGTAGCATCGGGGCCTCTTTGATGGGGCTCCAAGCACTGTCCTTAAATAGGAGGAACTCTGTTTCAGCTTAATTTGGGCTCCACCCACTTAGCAGCTGAAAACAATGCCAGGCCAAATACTTTGTTTCTTAGTCCATTAAGTCTTTCCTGTTTTTCCTGACTTCAACCTTGTTTTTCAGTCCATTAAGTCTCCTGTGTGTTTCCTGTTTTCACCTGACTTCATCCTTGTTTTTCTAAAAGCTGATAAGCTAATCGCTCACAGCCAAGTTGATCTTCATGCCCGAATTAAGAGACTGTATCAGATATTTACTAAATCGAAATTAATCTAACTCCCTACAGGCCATGATAAAAGAGATTTCAAATAGGAACATTAATAGGTATGAGTGCAGGTTCCAACTTCTCAGTTTTCATCCAACTAAAAGGCCTTAATTAACTTTTAAAGGTAATGGACACAAAATTAAATATGTTTTGTTTAAAAATGTTTCTGTTTCTTGAGCCCCTTTCAGTATTAGTTTAGGAAAGAAGCCCTATAGGAAGTCTGGGGAAATGAATGGTTATAATTGAATTATTACTAGACTCTAGAGCAGTGTTTCTCAATCTTCCTGATGCTGTGACCCTTTAATATAGTTCCTTATGTTGTGGTAACCCTGAACCATAGAATTATTTTTGTTACTACTTTATAACTGTAATTTTGCTACTGTTATGAATCATAATATAAATATCTATGTTTTCTGATGGTCTTATTGAACCCTAGGGGGCTCCCCGAGGGCCTGACGCCCAGAGACCACCAAAGTCCCAGATTCACTGTAATAGACAAGAGGTTTATTTAAGCTGACGCACCAGGATTCAACTTCCCCCATAGAGGAATGAACCCACAAAACAGTTCTTGGGCCCTTTAAATACACAAGTGGCTACAAAAAGGTGGGGGCACCAAGGAGTAGCTTTTTTAGCCCAGGTAACAGCCACAGGTGGGGATAAAGGAACAAAGAGTATGTTAAGTTAGGTGGTAACGCAAGTGGGGAGTGTAGGGATCCGAGGGGAGTGTGAACAAACCAGCCAGCTATGCAAGTTTAGATATTTTCAAGGACTGAGTTCTGTGGAATGTCTCCTGAAGAAGTGAGGTCAGGATCTCACCACAGAGGAGAAGGCCATGTATTCATTAATTTTTACAGTCTTACAGTCTTAGGTGACCCCTGCGAAAGGGTTGTTTGATCCTGTAAAGGAGTATAGACCCACAGGTTGAGAAACACTGCTCTAGACTCTTTTTACCCAATCCCCACACAAAACAGTCATAGGTCCCAAAGTCAAATGCGAACAATAAGTGATAAGGATTTGAGGATCAGTGTCTATTACATGAAGGCATTCACTAAAAAAAAACAAAATCTAATTATTTAGAAATGAGTGTTCTTCAAGTGGTCTGTTTTCTCTTGTGTCTCATAATACACTCTCTTTTAATCATTGCTATGAGATTCAAGTAAACATCAGTATTGTGCCTTACTAGAAAATACTGTTGTTTCCATTGCCCACAGTTACACAACACACCTGAGTAGCAATTTCAAAGAATAAATGGGAATTTTGTATTTGTCTCAGAAGAAAAGTAGTATATTTTTTCATAAAACTTCAGCCCATTCTGATCAGACGTGACTATAAAAACAAGAACCTGCATGCAAGCGTTCACTTAGATGATGTAGGGATGGATGTTGCCTTCCATCCCCACGGTCAGTTCCTCCTCTTCTCTCTGATAGGTGAAAGCAATAAAACTTGCTACTGAAAGGAGCTGTTATAGAAAGGATATATCTTACTGAATGAAAAAGATTAATGAAATAAGGCCACATTAAACTCAGAAGGACAAAATTATCTCTTTGTATTTTGCTGTCTGTCTGTCTATTTATTTATGTATATGTGTGTGTGACAGGGTCTCCTGTATCCAAGATTGGCATTGGTCTCACCATGCAACTAAGCAATGACCTTGAATTCCTGATCTTCCTGCCTCAGGCTGCAAAGAGAAGTGTGCCTACTACACCTGGTTATTTCTTTGGTTCTTAAAAAATTATTGGATCCTTTAAACTCATGGAGATGGTTAGATAGCAGAATGTTAAAGTCAGGGGCCAAATATGTATAAACTGGACATTGGGAAGGTATACTGGGCCATTTAACTCTCATAAATGTGGCATATTTATATCTGTTGTTTTGTATAGTATTTACTGTTATAAGAGAAGGAACCATCTGTTGGACTGAAAGGGGAAACTTCTGGGGGGAAGAGGGTGGAAGGGCGGGATAGGAAGGGGGAATAGGGAGGGGTTTGTGACTGAGATGTAATTTGAAGAAAAAAAATAAAGTATTTAAAAAAATTATTGGATCCTTAACCTTTTTTAGCAAGAAAGGTTTATCAAATTAGTTGAAAATCCCATAAAAGCAGTTTCCATCAAGTATATGGGTATGCTATGCCCATCTAAAAACTTCAGAAATGTCTTTCTTCATAATCCTCTAATTTTTTTTTTGTACCCACTGGTTCCATAGTTGAGCCAGTTAAAACACATAAAATTGAAAAATGTCTCTCTCATTACTCTTCACCTCTGAAAAAGCTATTTCACTTTTGTGTAGTAATGCCTGCTCATTTGATGCTCTGCACACTGAACTTGTCCATGCTGTTAAATACATGCAGACTGTAATATATGAGCCAAGTTGAGACTGGCTTTAAGAAATGAATCATATACCAGAGATGAATAACAATTTTTATTTTCCCACACATGTGGAGCCATGCTCTCAATCAGTTTTTATCACCACTAATAGACTCCATTTTCCATCTTAGATTTCATTACTAAAAAGACCCACAGACACAGCGTGACATCATGAGCCCTCCTTCCTCACCAGCTGGCACTCACTTTGCCTACTTAGAGACAATGGCACTCACTTCTTATACTTGTATGAGCCTTCCTAGGCTTAGGATATTCTTATTCATTTATTCAGCACGTATCTGTTGAGTTTTTTCTAAATTCACTAATTGTGGTAATGGACCAAGCAGGGGTCTTCTCTGTCTGCACACAGGCAACTAATCCTATAAAGTAGGGTACTAAAATAATGCAGAGAGTTGCCAAGTAGTCAATGATATCTGAGATAGTGTGCTAGAATGAGGAAAACCCACTTGTAAGCAATGCAGATTTAAGTTAGAATTAGAACAGAGAGGCTCTAAAATTAGGACAAGGGATGCCAGAAAGTAAAGGGTGTACAAAAGATAAGTCAAAAGACAAAATCAAGCAGAAGATAAAATCTGTGTACACCAGTACCCAAGAAGAACTTTTGTCATTTTTAAGGAATATATGCCTCTCTTTTTAAATAAAGTGAGTTTTCTGTAGGTAAAAAGCAGGTTCTGTGTTGGGTTTCTTGTATCTCTCACACATCCCTTAGTGTACTTCATACTTGGCTGCCTATGGTTTGATTACTAATTGATGGGGGGGGTGACTGCAAAAAGCTTGGCAGCCATAACACTGTGTCTCTGGAGAACATAGGAAGGGTGATAGAAAAGACAAATGGTGGTTTTGTGTCAAATTATGCACAACAATTCAGAGTGCTTCAACTATTAGCTTATCTGGATTCTAGTCTCTGAAATTATTTACTTATTTTCACATGTTAAAATAGAGAAATGAAAGTACAGGAGAATATATACTAATGATCACCCACAACCAGTGATCATAAGGTTGTAGATTTAGAGGATATAGGGCTTGCACAGCATGCTCAGGGTCTTGGGATCAATCCATGGCACCACAGAAACAATGTGTGGTGGTGCACACATTTAATCCCAACACCAGGAGGTGAAGGCAGAAAGATCAGAGTTCAAAGTCATCTTCATAGGGAGCTTGAGGCCATCCTGGGCTCTCCGAAACTGGATTCATCCTAGACTATATAAGGAGCTTGAGGCCAGACTAGACAAGGGATACTGTTTAAAAAAATCACTAAGAAGATTAATTTTGTCTCATTAAATGTTGAATACACCAAAGGACATGACAAACTGGATGGAGAAAAGCCTATGATGACTCAACCCTACACAAAGATCTATAGGCAACTGAGGAAGGCTGGGAGTGGGAGAGGTCAGGGGGTAGAACCCACCAGTTGATTGTACAGTGTGCCACCAAAAACATGCATACAGGTAACATTATATGGACTGAAGAGTTAAATTGAGGAGTATACAATAATAATTAATGAAAAAGAGGTCATAAATTTGAAGGATAGTGGGATGAATAAATGGAAAGGATTGGAGGGAGAAAATGGAGCCAAGAAATGTAATTAAACTATAATCTCAAAAATAAGAAAGCTCAAAAAAAATTCACTAGTAAAATTTAAAAAAGACTTTTTTTCTCTTGTTAAATATTAAAAATAATATTTTAACTATTGTCAATAAATTAATGTTTTGATTCCAATGTATAAAACTAATTTTTGACAGGCACAACAAATGTTAAAACAATCTTTTTCTTTTGAGTTTAGGGTGAAAACATTTTTATGTTTCTCATAATAGTCTCAGAAATGCACTAAAACAACAATAACATAGAGAAAAAAATCTAAAATAAGTTTGCAGAGAGAAAAAAATTATTGAACAAAGACATATACACTTATAGATAGAGGTGGCCTGAGTCTAGGATATGGGAGAATTTTAAAGCACAAAATTTGCTCCTACAGATTGTCCTACATCTCAGCACAAGACTATGTAATAGAAGCTTTTATGCATTTAGTTGTTCCCAAGGGATCAACTTGTTGGCAATACCTGGCAACAAGTCTCCTCAACTGCCTTCTGCTGACAGCTCCATCTGGTCCAGGGTGCGGTGCCAGCTTTAAGGGTTATCCACATTCATTGCCCCCTCCTTTGTTGTTTTCACTAAAAGGGAAATTAGTATATATCGTGTATCGTAAATAACTCTGTTTAATTATTTTACACTTTTAATAATAAATGAACCTTTTAGGTATTCTGTAGTTGACTATATTTTCCATAGTTTGCACATCATAAAAGCAAAAGTGTAGTCTCTAGAGATAGCTCAGGGCTAAGCACTTGCCTAACATGCACAACGCTCTGGCACCTAGCACCACAAAACAAGTCAAAGGCAGATGTGCCAATATGAAAACATTGTGCTTTAGTTGTTAACTCATGAGAGAGACATCATGATGTATAAACAGCAAACTGAGTTAGCAAGAAAATTAGTAGTGTTGTTTGTAATTATCATTCATTACCTTTATTAGTAATATCTCCTTGTGTATTGTCTATAAATCAGGAACTATGTTTAATACTTACAAAAGTTCACCACTACATATGTTATATAACTAAGAAAAAACACCAGTTAAGGATGAAATACGCATTTCCATTTTTAATAGAATTTAAGATAGGGCAAATCTTCCCTAGTTCACTGTCATGTGTGTGTAAATATACAATTCTTCCATTCAGACTGCTAATCACTGTGCATTTTAAGGTAACTGCATATATTTGATCATTCACAGCTTATGATCAGCCCCCCTCTCTATTATTTCAGGAAATTTTTCATCAAAAGCTTGTTTTCTAGCATTTTTTGAAATGTTACATATCTGTGAGTGAAATGTATTGATTTTTAGCTGGTTATCAATACCAATTCTTCTTGAAAGGATGGAAAATGTGATTTTGTTGGGTGCTAGGATGTCATTTGTAATTTTGTTTTCTTGGATACGGTAGGTATTTTTCCCTGTTCTAGTTTTCAGCATGTTAAGTGAGAATATCAATGTGTTTGTTATTCTTCTCTGTGCTATGCTTTATCATGAGACCACAGAAAGTATTTTGTCAATTCTTTAAAAATTTCATGCATGTTTAAAATATACCTGGATTATACCCACCTCCCACACCTTCCCTCTACTCAAAGACCTTTGGAAGATAGGAAGGTGTTTAATAATGTTGTTGCCTTTTCACCAATTCTGCTGGAATACTGTGAAAACTTAAACTATTAGATGCAGGACATTTTTTTTTCTTTCAGTTTGTTTCTGATCACATTATTTGTTTGTGCAATTTATGTTTGCCTTGTAGAACCCTTGTCTTTTTTTTTTTTTTTTGGTTTTTCGAGACAGGGTTTCTCTGTGTATCCTTGGCTGTCCTGGACTCACTTTGTAGACCAGGCTGGCCTCGAACTCACAAAGATCCGCCTGCCTCTGCCTCCCAAGTGCTGGGATTAAAGGCGTGCGCCACCACCGCCCCCTGGCAGAACCCTTGTCTTTATCCACCAAATCTTCTGTTTCCCTCCATGGTTTCTGTTTACATATATGCTTGAAGACAGGGGATTGTCTTTCTATATTTGAAAGTGATGTCAGATATTGGTATCAATTGCTTTTTTCGTAAGTTCTCACACTTGCTATTTGATGACTTGTCTTTTGTTAGGCTTTTCCACTGTGTGGTGATTTGATTGTTTTCTTATTGAGAGTGTTTTGTTGTCCTCTTTCTCTTAAAGAAATGTTAAATTTGGAGAAATCATCTGCTTTTTAAAAAAATTACCACTCCTCCATCTTCAACTATCATTCCTCCTGAGAGATGAAGTGACTTGTTTCTATTTCTTGTTTCTGGGTATTTAGACATATGTTGCTTTTGTAATCATGTATAAACAGCTATTTATTATTCACAAACAAATATAGAGGTTCTTTGATTGATCCATAATCATATTGCTATATCATTAATAGAACTCAGGTCCAAAAAGCACAAAATTGACTCGGAACAAGTAAATGCTATTTCAGTGTGTTCACATAGAAAATACTGAATGATAAATTCAACTCAAAAAGTGTGTTTGTGTTTCTCATTTAACTCAGAAGAGTGAAATATTGTGGAAATTTGATACTTTAGTAAATTTTTGAAAGAAACATTGACAATGTTTTAAAATTCTGAATTATATCTTCATAAATACTAATTAAGTTTATTATTAACTTGTAGGAACATTTGGCATGCCTAGTCTGAGCATAGGTAGCAGGGTCAAATGTTGAAACGATGATGACACCTATGAGCTAGAATTTTGATTTTACTACTGACTAAGAATTGAGCGGACTCCGATCAGAGCCCAGGACTCAGTGAGAAGTCTAAGTGAGCAGGATTACGTATGCGGCTGACACCTGCCAAGGGAGTTAAATCTTAGGAACAAAAGCTTTGTGTTGTCACACAAAGAACAGATAAAGAGTGAGACTGTTCCAATTTGGTAAACAAATGATGTTTGAAAGTTATTAGACATAATATACATGTGCTACTCATTTATTTTAAGAAATAAGACAAGCTTGATGAAATACCAAGGGACTAAAATACCATAAAAATGACTAGGCAGAATTTTTAAAGGACCTGTGATATTTGTGGGGAGAGGTTGTACTGGCCATTAAACCTCAGGTATTGTGCATATGAGGCAAGTACTCTGACACTGAGCTATGGCCCCAATTCTCCATGATGTTTTATAAAAGATAAAATAGCTTTAAATTAATTAATTATAGCATCAAATTTAAAAGAGAATCAGTACAAGGACATAAATTTAAATATATGCATACAACTGTAATGCAGGTGACTTTAGAATATATGAAGTAGGTAAATGTGACTAAACATCTCATCACTGATATAAGTTTGCAAAGATTATAAAATTAACATTAACAATAAAATTCATCTACATTGGTGTTTTGGTGGGTGTATTTAATTTGTTCTATATGTCATGGAGTATTTGAGAATGTTATAGAAATTTAGATTTTTGAAGAATTATAAAATTCTTTCTCTAAACATTTAAATGTGACTCTGAAATCCATAGCTTCAAATATATAGAATGTGCAACCTCTACATTAGTAAATATAAAGTAGAATGACTAGAAATATAAAATTAATTCAAAAGATAATAAGAAGGGAGAAAATCAAATAATGTAGTTTAATGCAAACATTTGATCTTTAATAGCCTTTTTATTATAAATCAAAAGATGATATATAGGACTATGAGAAATAGAAGAAAATAGAAATAAACATAAAAACTAGACAGAATTGTAAGGAAATTGATAAAATGTTTGGTCTTGTGACAAAATTAATTTAAAGAAAGCAAGTACACCAATAAGCATCTTGTCCCTGTAGTAAACTTAGAAAGCTTCAAAGATTCCTATCCCTGGTTAGTTGGTGTCACTGTTTCTGGGCATGTGCAGAGGCAGGACATTGCAGCTGAGAGAACAGGCATAGCAAATGAACCAGGAAATTGCCCCTTCAAGGGCTTATCCATAGTGATGTAATATCTTCCCAGTAGGTCCTGCTTCTGAAGGTTCCACCACTGCCGTGGGTGTGGGCTGTTCCCCTGGCACTCAGAAGGTTTTCTCTGAGACAACATACAGAGTCAACATGTCTCAATCCCTAGTCTTCCAGGCTGGTGGCCTTGCTATTTGGAACAAAAACCTTTTGAATTCTATGACCGAAAGGGCTGGCGGCCCCGCAGCTGATTATGATAGATGGTTGAAAGAAAGAAAAGAAGGGGAGGGAGCCAAGAGTTTGGTCTCTGTGTTCAGGGCAGGCCATTCTGCCTCTAGGAGGAGAGTTTAAAGTGAACATTTTCCCCTCCTGGGCCAAGGGGCTGTCGTTGTAAATGAGGCCCTTTGATTTAGTTAGCTAGCAGGCTGGCCATCCGCAGAGGGCTCCTCAAGCCAGAATATACTTTATTTTAGAAGCTGATGGCATAGCATAGCTCAGTCTCTTACCTTATCTATGAACTATAGGAGAATAAAAAATAAGAATGAGACAGAAATAAGCCCCCCCCCACACACACACTCAGGAGAAAAAAATGGGCGAACCAAATTTCTCTGGCCTACTTTTATTATCTAGTCACAGTTATTATACTTAGAGTCAAAGCTCTCTAAGTCAGAAAGAGTTACCTTATGGTTAAAAAGCATTTATCATAAAGATAGATAAAAAACATTACAATAAGAGAGAACTTAGCAGTCACATGTTCCAGTACTAAGCTAAACATTTCTTTATCTACTCTTACATACTAGGATACAAAGTAAATTTAAAATAACAATATTTTATACCATAAGCTGATAAGGTATAAGGAGTTACAATGAAACAGTTTGTGTATCTTTGTTGTTATTATTTGTACTTAATTTAGACATTTCTTAGTAGTGTAATTATTTTCTGGGTTCATGGAGAATTCAAACTACCCTGACTATATTTATGGTGTATACCAGGATTCATGGTGCTATCTCTACAGTGAAAATTTTTCTGGGGCCATAAATCTATCTCAAGCCTGTCTCCTAGTGAGATACATCTGCCTGGAAAAAGTATTTACTACAGCTATAAGCTTTCTATCAACTGTCTAACTTCTTAGCATCTAAAATTGTTTGAATCAAATCAGGCAGTTTGTATAACCATTATCAGGAATAATAAAATCATCTTTACAAGACTCTCTAAGAAATCTGCCCAAGCAGAGAGAGAGCAATAGTGAGGGATTTCCCTGTTTTATGCCATCTATCTCAGACGAGCATGGGAAAGTAATTAAGTAGTCTTGAGACATCTGGTCTTTCTATAAGTCTTGTTTCTGACACACACCTCTCAATACTACCACAGGTTGAGGACCAGAGTTCACTTATGGCCTTGAGAGATATTTAATATTCAAACCATAAAAATTACAGTATAAACTCTCCAAAAAAGAAAATAGGATATACCGATGTTACATGGTAAAAAGACAGAGAGACTATTAAAAGAGGATATGAATAAAATTTATAATTTAGATTGCTTGCAAGAAGTTTTAGAGAAATACTACATAATTACTACAATTTAATAAATTCAACTCATGCTGTAAAGCTTTTCCTTAAGAAAATTTCAGGTTCAGAAAATTCAAAGGCAAATTCTTTCAATATGATAAGAATAAAATAATTTTAATGTTCTGTCTTTTTCATAAAACAAAACAAAACAAAACTGAAACAAAAAACAAACGAAACAAAAAACCCAAACTACAAAACCATTATTTGAATGGGCCATAATCATGCTTTTAGGAAATGACCAGGACACCAGGACATAAGAAGAAAGCAGCAGATGTTCTTTCTCATGAGCCGAAGAGCAGCAGAATGACTTATGATTTCCATTGAAAAATATTTGGTCATATTATGCTTATCACAAAAGTTCAAGTTTGTTCAATGTTAGCAATTTTAAAATAAAAGAAAAAATGTGATGAAACAGCAGATTAAAGAGAACAAACATATGACTATCTCAATAATGTCAAAAATTACTTCCTGTATTTCAGCACTAACATATGAATTGAAAAAGCTGAGGAAATGCATGCAACAGAATATTTTTAGCATCATAGGAAGGGATAAAATTACAAAACATTTCTTTTAAGTTAGAACAAATCAAAGATTTATTATCACATCTACTCTACTTTTTAATAGAGGTGAGTGAACAAAAAAAAACCAAAAAGAAAAAACAAGTTATTTTTACAAAAATCACAAAACTCCTGTTCCTGGATTAGATAAAATGGGATGAGAGGGCTAGATTTGTAGCAGGGCAAAAAACATCTCTATATAAGAAGTAACTGATAAAATGCCTCCCGTGAATATTAACCCATCATGGCATATTAAGTTGCAGTAAGGATAAGCACCACCCCTTTTACGAAGGCAGGTGCAACCCAGTAGGAGGAAAAGGGTCCCAAAAGAAGGCAAAAGAGTCAGAAACAGCCCCTACTCCCTACATTAGGAGTCCCACAAGAAGACAAGCTACACAACCATAACATATGGGCCGAGGGCCTAGGTCAGACTCATGCAGGCTCCCTGATTGTCAGTTCAGTCTCTGTGAGTCCCTCCTCTGTGACTGTTGATTCTTTGTGTTTTCTTTAGTGTCTTTGACTCCTCTGGTTCCTATAATCCTTCTTCCTCCTCTTCCACAAGATTCCCTGAGCTCTGCTTAACATTTGTCTGTGGTCTCTCTGTGGGGATTTCTGCTGACAGGGTAGGTGTCTGGTGTGGCTAGAAAAATGGACTTCCTTTCTTTGGGGGAACCCCCTCTACCCTTTGATTTGAGGATCCTAGATCTCCTAAGATGTGTCATACCTCCTAATCCTCCCCTGACTTTCCCATGCTAATGAAATCTAATGACATTCACTCTAGGCCTTTGGCCTCCCTGGAGTTTTTCCCCAACCCCACTGCCCATGAATTAATTAGGAATTACATTTCCCTTGCTCTGATTGGACAATGCCCAGCGAATCAAACACATTCACCTCTCAAACCCCTCCCCACTACCAAAATTATATAATACAGATTAACAGAATAAACTTTCTCTTTCTCCACTCCTCCATTATGACTGCTGGAATCTGGCTGCTTATTTTGGGCTTGGAAGGAAGGAACTCATTGCTGGACATGCTGCATGACTGGGTCTCTGAGCACCAGAGCACCAGCTCGCTCACTCCCGCAGCTTCCACATCTGACTAGCCAGGCTTATGTCTCGATCATGGCTGCCAGTCACCTCCCCCAACCCCGTGGCCTTCAAAGCTCACCAAGAGGAGCTGAGTCTCTGCTGTCTCTCCTGTGCACATATGGGTCACTTCAGCGTTCCCCTGCAGTGACTGCCCATTGCTGGCTATCCAAAGCAGCCTTCAATCACTCCCAAACTGAGCCAGACTCTCAAAGCTGCATGGCTTGGTCCAGGGGCTCCCTGAAGCCACCCATCCCAGTGCTGGCAGCTCAACTAAAAGAGCTTTGACCTTCCCCCCACTGCAGAGTTTCTCTCCCCTGCATACTTATCATCAGGGCTGTAACAACTGACTGTAGAATCCTCTTGCTGTTCTGGCCTGGCTGGATATTTTGTGACATGGATCCCGCCCCATGTCCCAGGTTCAAGGGATTTGGAACAGCCTGGTCCAGTGTTAATGGTTCAGCCAGGGAAATTGTTAACCTTTTGTCTCATGCAGGAGAGGAATAAGACCACCCTGACTCTCCTGCTTGCTTACTAAAAGAGCTAAACACTTGGCCACTGGAGCAAATCCTTTCTCCTGCCTCTCTGGAACCTGAGTGTTTGGATCTCCCAGTCCATGCTTAAGCAGTTTCTGGCCAGAAACTGGCTGAGTCCAGGCCTTCCAGAGGAGGAGCATGTGTTTCTGGCACAATACCAGATGCAGACTGCAGCTGGGAACTCTCTGCTGGGTCCAGGCACAGAATGACAGGTTTCTGTATCTGTTTCCATAAATTGCTGGAAGAATCTTCTCTAACGGGGATTATGCTAAGCTCCTGTCTAAGAGTATAGCAGACTAACATTAGGGATCATTTCATTGACTTATTAAAAAATTTCCAGTCTTTTGGTGGACCTTGTGATTTCTTTAGAAACACAGTTGTGTTGAATGAATGCTTTTGTTTTGGTCTCAAGTATTGGATATGGGTGTGCTTTGTCTACTCCTGAAAATCAGTCTTATAAAAGAGGCATGAAAAATATTGTAATGGACGAGCACATGATATTTTGCCAGCAGGAAACTGTCACGTGTGGTAAACATGTTTTCCACTTGATGGACAAATGCCAGGAGAGTTTGTGAACTTGATCAACAGGAAGTACCTGGTGGAGAGCGTGAGGTTGGCCAATTGGAAAGCATTCTTGTGAGGATTTTGAGGAGGTATAAATGTAGGTCCCATATCAGCTCCTGACAGCACCCCCCCTCCCCATTCTATTCCAAGTAAATGACGAGCACTGAAGAATTTGGAGAAGGATGCATTAGTGGCAAGCTTGTCACTGGGCAAAAAAACAAACAAACAAAAAAAACAAACAACAAAAAAATCCCTTGCTTCAACTGTAGACAGAATGCTCTCTGAAAAGGGCAAAACTTGCAAGCAGCTAAATCAACAGCCTAGCTCTGTCAAGACAGGGTAGACAAGTCCTTCATAATTCCTGCTTTACAATTAATGTCTGTCAGAGAAACGGGGCCAAAAGGCTGAAGATAAAATATTCTAACATATGGAGAGAAATTGGGGACTGTCCAGGCAGCAGTTGTCTGTCATTTCTTAGTTTTGGAAGCTGCTGGCTCCGTATTCTGTATATTCAGATATATTTATCCTTCTCAGGTCTGTGATGTGGATGAAGACTAGATAGTTATAGTCTCATAGTTAAGTTTTAAGTTGTTTAGGAATTAAAAGAATGTCCTAGGTCTAAGAAGATGCTGTCAAGTTGGTAATGCAAGTTAGGATGGAACCTGAGTTAGATATAGAACTTTAAAATCATTGAGATAGGTAGATAATAGGATATTAATATCAGTTGCCGAATATGTATGGACTGGACATTGGGAATGTATGTTATACCTTATAATTCTCATAATTCTTGCCTAATTGTTCTTGATGTAATTAAATAGTGTACCTACTGTACTATTGCTTGCCACAAATCAAGGCACAATAAGATTCTAGAAAAATCTCTTCTGTTGCAAATAAAAGTGTTCAAAAACAACGTCATAAACTTTAGATTCTAATTTAGAATTTAAAATTCATCCATGCACTCAAATATATATACAGACTCAAAATTCACTTATCTCCCATTCTTTGTTTTAGTGAAAAACACAGAGAGGTTTTTGTGATTTTTTTATGCTCTGGAGATAAAGATCATCATTAGAAATGTTTAGTAGATAATTATGACAAAATAATTACAAAAATATAAACAATAAACATCTTCAAAGTATAATCTGTTTGGTTTAAACTGCAGCTAAAAGACTTGTTCAAGTTGTCATCTATTTAAGTTCAAATCTCTTTGTCAAGTGATTCTTTCCGAGGCTTGAGGAAAACTACGTAGTCTCTAACTACAGGTCAGTGTATTCACAAGCCACAGAAACCCTCTGATAGAGAAGAAAGCACTAATTTCCACTTCAGCCCTGACTGGCTTTCCCTAAACACAGTTTATTCCTTAAAGGTATTCTGTGATGTGTCAGCCAGCTCCTGCTCATGTGAAGTAAAAGTAAAATCTTCAAAGTCAGCATTAAAGAATGAGTAACCTGGTGCCTCCTTTCCTTCGTAGCATCATTTCACTATGTTCTGGCCAACGAGCAGGAATCTGCACACCCTGACACCCTGACACCCTGACACCCTCGCCTAAGAATTTTCTATGCCTCAGTATGCTAAGAAGCATAGCACAGAAGGCCACACTCAATCTTGATAATGTTCTACCACATGCTCTCAGGAAAGCATAAGACCCACTTTTACATACACATGATCTGCAATGGAAGTCACAATATTTTCAGCATGTAACTTGAATTAGAATACATATCAGTACTTAGAAGTAAGGTCAACAAATACAAATCTTAGCAAACATGAGATCAGCTTGAATCTCTTGATACAATACAAAAGAAGCCTTACATTTTTACCATTGAAGAAAATTTGGACAGTGAATTTTATTTGTTTTAAGATGATAAAGCTTGAAAATAATGAATATTGTGTGCATACTAATGTAGGCTACACTTACTTGCCAACTCAGAATGCTATTATGTCTGAAGTAGTGACCAAATATGAAACTGTATCTATGGTTTCTCAGTACATGTTACCCAGTATTCTGTCTCTGCCTGGCTCCTTTCACAAACCTTATGTAGCACTACATGGTGTAGTGAGAATTTTGGTTTCTTTGAGAATCAAGTTATGTAAATATGTTTTTTGTTTGTTTGGTTTTTCGAGACAGGGTTTCTCTGTATAACAGCTCTGGCTGTCCTGGACTCACTTTGTAGACCAGTCTGGCCTTGAACTCACAGAGATCCGCCTGCCTCTGCCTCCCAAGTGCTGGGATTAAAGACGTGCACCACCACTGTCCGGCATAAATATGTTTTTTGTTTTGATCCCGGGTGTGGGATATGGAGCTGCTTCAGACTGTCCACAAACATTAACTATGAACGTCTCATGCTACAGGAGGGAAATGATTTTTGTCAGCTGCAGATAGTTTAATTCTGGGGACTCTGGAGAGGGAATAAGTGGGAGAGCCCTGAGAGGCCTGTGGTGGCTGCTGTCCTGCTGATCCCTGCTGGTACCTGTTGATGCATTTGCTGTTGCATTGGCTGGATTGATGGATATTCTTGTTTGTTTTTGTTTTCATTTGCTTGTTACCAATGTAGCCCCACATTAGTGTATTGCAGGAATTATACAATCAATGTGATTAATTTATGTTATTGTAACTAACTGCCTGGTTTTTTAAACGTATGTTCATTTACTCATCTACCACCCAGATCACAGCCACTTCCCACCCACCTCAGGGTCTCCAGGCCACATACATGTTGGGGGCCAAGGCCCAGTCCTCCCTGATTGGTACTCCAGGCCCTGTGATCCCCCATGGGCCCAGGGTAACTGACTCCGATGGCTTCCCTGTGGAGTTCTTGTCCCCTCCAGGTCCTTCTATCCTCACCCCCTCTTCCACAAGACACCCCACGCTCTGCTTAATGTTTGGCAGTGAATCTCACTCAGCCTCTGTTTTGTTCCTGTGCTGTGTGGAGATTCTCAGAGGACAGTTTTGCTATGTTCCTATCTGCAAGCACAGCAGATTATCGTTGTTAGTTACAGGGGTTGGTTCTCTCCCTTGGGGTCGGCCTCAGGTTGGGTCATTCAGTGGTTGGACATTCCCTCCATCTCTGTTCTATTTTTATCCTTGCACATCTTGTATTTAAATAAACTGAGTCAGATCTTTGCATCCCATGAGATATCTTTGCTTTATCATTGTGTTTTACAGATCTTTCTATTTTGAAGCATAGCCAATAAATCTTTTTGGCTCCCTGGTCCTCATGACTTATTATTATTTGCCACCCTTTCATATGGCATGGATGGAGGGTTATATTACAGTTTGGTGCCTGCTCAGACATAAAGCAGAAAATACTCTTTAGCTGATTTGTATACACCACACATTCCATACATATGTTAATGCAGAAATGTACCTATAATATTACTTTTAAAAGTTTGTGTGTTTTCAGAGCAAAATGACAAGAAATAAAAACAAAGCAAGTATCGCAGGTGATCCAGCCCCACAGACTATCTCAGTCAGCCTCAAAATGGCTAGCTCTGATGGATCAGCCTCACACATTGTTTAAACCAGGACTTCAGTTAAGTCCTACAGAGACTAGACAGAAAAAGATACAGCTAGCTCTCCTAGGACTTGCCCAATATCTCAGTTTTGTTAGGGTCCCCAAAAGGTGCCTTTGCCCCAGACAGCTGGATGCAATTTTAAGAATACAATGCCCACATTCCCAAGAGGTGGGGTGGGTGGTTTTTGACATTCAGTGGATTATAGATGTTTGTTGTCATTTAAAGGGGTTGTTACAGTTGTTGTTTGTCATAGTCAGAGAGAAACAAAGTAAAGAAGTTATTAGGGAACTCTTTCTTTTTCCCCCTGTATCCTTCTTTCTCTCCTGTCTAGTGTTAGCAGAAAGTAGGGGGAAAGGGGACAGATTTGTAAAAGGTAGAATGAATTGCTGGTCTCTGCTGTTGCTGGTTCCTGCTTCTGCATTTGCTGTTGCATTTGCTGGTTTGCTGGATTTCTGGAATGTTGGATATTCTGACAAAGAAGATTGGACTTGGCCTTAGGAACCCAATGGCCCTGATCAGCGGGAAGTAGTTTAAAGAGATTTTCCATTTCCCCTCTAACCTTTCTCTATTACCCAATGTTTGGAAGTTGAAAAGAATTGGGGTGGAGAAGGGTGATAGATATAAAAACCCAGTAAAATAGCCTAAAAAAGTATGCCTACAACATGATACAAACACAGACAGAAGGGATAATGTTTAGCTAAGAACAGACTTTCTGAATTCTGCCTCAGAACTGTGGTTGTTTTGTTCTTCTTTGTAAAGATTAATACAAAACTGATTGACAAATATGATGAAACCATTATAGTCAGAGAAAATTAGCAGAATATTATTATTATTTTAGTTACTGTTTTATGTAAAGTATGTACTTGGAATAATATATACAGTAAGAACATCAGGGTTGAAGTTAAAAGCTTTCACATTTCAAAAGACAGAATGAGAATAAATGCTTTAAAAGGCTTATATGATTCAGAAAGTTCCCTATAGATTATGATGCTCCCAATGTGAAAGGTCATACCAAAGACTAGAAGACAGTTCCTTCTCAGTGTGGTGGCAACACAGGAGACCGTAGCCTTCCTACCTCTCCGAAATACTACTGTAGCAATTCTCCACACATTGGAATGTCCTGATGAGAAATTTGAGATCCAGGAAAAGGGTGAAACTTTTTGTTAGTGTCAAGAACTAAGGGAAGCCATGTTGGGAACGCAGAGTGTTGCCCTTGGTGACAAGCATGGTGAATATACAATAAGAAGAAATGACTGGGTGATCTGGCTTCAGCCAACTTTGATGGAGGTTCTCAAAGCAAAATCTTTCTGCAATTCTGAAGAAGCCAATTAAGAGGCATACTGATCCAGACTTGACTGTGAATAAACATAGCCAATGGCTCAGCTAGCACACACAGCCATGAATATGGATAGTCTTATTTTCCTGGATACCTGGCAGGGCCCATAGCCAACTGTGCTCTCAGTATCAGACCAGTGAGGTTTAAGTCCAGCCGTATAATAGAAGCAACCCCATCAGGCAGGGTTAGCCTCACTCAAGCATATCTCAGAGACAGTGATGTCTTCTCAATAATGGGCAGGAAGATATTCCACATGAATAATAACCCAAAGGGAAGAAGTAAAGATATTCCCACACAACATAGATGTTAAGTCAAATTCTATTAGAGTAGTCAACTGAGGTAATTAAATAGTGGTAAAGTCTTAAATCAAGAGCAAAATATATGAATTATAAATGTATTTTATATATAATTGGTGTCAAATTATATATATGTATATCTATATGCATGTATAGATAGATCTATTTATCTATATCATCTGTATATCTATAAAAAGTTATAGAGATAGGTACATAGATGATAGATGGATATAGATCTATATTTATATCTATAGATAGCTATGTATATATAGGTATAGATAGATATATAGGTATATATGGAGAGATATAGATAGATAGATCTATTTAACTATCTCTATCTATCTATATAGCATATATAGATAGTTCTATTTATCTATATCTATCCATCTATATAGAGATAAAGATTGATAGATACAGAGATGACAGATATACATATCTATATGTATATACATATCTAGATATGTATATATCTATATATATACTGTATGTATATACTATATATAGTATTTATAGATATATATGTATTTATAGATATATATAGATATAGATATGTATAGATATAGATAAAGATATATAAGTATATATGGATAGATATAGATAGATAGATGATAGATATACATATAAATGTATATATTCACATGGCATTGAAACACCTAAATATATAAAGCAAACTTCAACAGATTTACAAGGAGAAATAGTTAGCAATATAAAAAAGTAGGAAATTTTAGCACTTTCCCTAACTATACTGGACTGTTTATCTAAATAGAATTAAAAAATAATTATCACAATTCAGCTATACCATTCAGCAACTGGATATGACAGACTTGTATAGGATACTCCTCCCTCACTGTGCCTAAATACCTATCCTGAAGTGTAGGAAATATCCAGGATAGAGTATGTGCAAGGTCACTAATCGAATCTTAACAAACATAAGAACTTTGAAATAATTTCTAGTTTTTCCCTAAAACAATTAAATAAAATCAGAAATCAGTAATACAAAGACGTGGGGCATTCAGAAATACATAAAAGTTAATTAGGCCCTCACACTACTATTCCTGATAGCGGTTAAGTTGTGCTGTCAAGTGGACAGTAACCAGGAGATGGGGCTGTGGGGATTGTCTTGGTTATGTTAGTCCATGTGGGAGCCCATCTTAATTTTGGGTGAGCTATGCCTTAGGACTCCATAGGACACACAAAGCAAGATGTACCCTGTGCTGTCACTCTCTGCTCCTGCTCAGGGTGTTGTGTTTCCAGCATCTGCTGCTGCAGCTTCCCCACCATGCTGTACTACTCTCTTCAATAGGAAACCAAAATAAACCATTTCTCCCTCAAGTTTAATTTACCAGAATATTTTATTAAAGAAACAAAAAAAATCAACCAAGATATTATCAAATGAGAAATCAAAATACAATTTAGAAAAAAAATCAAGGCAAATGAAATGGGAGCAGATATATTAAGACAAGAGAAAAGAGGTAAAAATGATGCTACAGAGGAAGTTTACAGCAACAAAATCCTACATCATAAAAAAGGATCATAAGTAAATGTCCTAAATTTATATTTCAAAGAAATTATAAAATAAAAAATTGAGTGAAATTAGCAGAAGGAAAATTATAAAACTAGAGAAAGAAGCAAAATAGATAACAAATAACTTTAAAAGTTCACTAAATTTCAAACTTTTTAGTTTTCAATTTTTAAACTTAAAATTTTGATATTTGTCATTAAAGGTACCAACAAATCCTTAGAACTAGACTTCCCTTCCCCTCAAAACTTCAATTATTAATATCAGAAATGAAAAAAGGAACATGACAATTGATATTATATTAAATATGTCAGTAATTCATTGTTGTTGTATTCTATTAATACCAAATTCAGAAGTAGAAAACAAACCATCTTTTTTTCTAATTTGTTTATTTAATCATTTTTACATCATGATTATAGTCCCCTCCCTCTTCTCTTCCCACACTCCAACCCTCTTCCTCCATCCTCTCTTCCCTTCTCCTCAGAGAAGGGGAGCCCCCTCAAATACCAGCCTGCCTCAGCACTTCAAGTCATTTCAGGACTAAGCATATCCTCTACCCCTGAGGGCAGAGCACATTTTGGTATATGCCCAGGAGTGGTATAGCTCTATGTTGAGGTAGAACTATTCCCAGTTTTCCAGGAAAAAACCAGGTTGATTTCCAAAGTTTGTACAAGCCTGCACTCCCACCCACAATGGAGGAGTGTTCCCCTCGCTCCACATCCTCACCAGCATGTGCTGTCACTTCAAATTTGGATCTAAGCCATTCTGGAGGGTAAAAGATGGAATCTCAGAGCCTTTTTCATTTGCATTTTCCTGATGGCTAAGGGAACTGAGCATTTGATTCATTATTTCTAGGCCATTAGAGATTCCTCTGTTGAGAATTTTTGTTTAGAATTTTGGTTTAGATTTGTACCTCATTTTTAACTTTTTTTGTAAGTTGGCCATTTTTACTATGTTAATCCTACCAATCTATAAACGTGGGAGAGCTTTTCATCTCTTGGTATCTTCTTCAATTTCTTTCTTCAGATACTTGAAGTTTTTGCCATACAGGCCTTTCACTTCTTTGCTTAGAGTTGCTCCAAGATACTTTATATTGTAAAGTGTGTTGTTTCCCTCATTTCTTTCTCTTTATCATTTATGAAAGAGGGCTACTGATTTTTTTTTCTTAGTTAATTTTGTTTCCAGTCACTTTGCTGAAGGTGTTTGTCACCTGTAGGAGTTCCCTGGTAGAATTTTGGTGGTCACTTATGTATAGTATCTTATCAGCTGTTTCTATTTTGTGGAACAGTTTGAGAAATATTGATAATAGCTCTTCTTTAAAAATCTGGTAGAGTTCTGTGCTAAAACCATCTGGCCTTGTACCTTTTTAACTGAGAAACTTTTAATAGCTTCTTCTATGTCCTTAGTGGTTATATAGGACTATTTAGATTATTAACCTGATATTGATTTAACTTGGAAAGTGGTATCTATCAAGAAAATCATTTCGATTTTCCAGTTTTGTGGAGCATAAGCTTTTGAAGTAATAACTAATGATTCTTTAGATTTCCCCAATGTCTCTTGTTATAATCCCCCTTTTTATTTCTGATTTTGTTAATTTGGATACTGTCTCTATGCCTTTTAGTGAGTTTGGCTAAGGGTTTGTCTATCTTGTAGATTTTCTCAACAAACCATCTTTTAGTTTCATTTATTCTTTGTATTGTTCTCTGTTTTTAATTTATTGATTTCAGCCCTGAGTTTGATTATGTCTGCCATCTACTCCTGTTTGATATGTTTACTTCTTTTTGTTCTAGGGCTTTCAGATGTGCTGTTAAGATGCTAGTATGAGATCTTTCCAGTTCCTTTATGAAGGTACTTAGTGTTATGAACATCTCTCTTAGCACTGCTTTCATTATGTCCCATAAGTTTGGGTATGTTGTGCCTTCAATTTCATTGAATTCTAGAAAGTCTTTCACTTCTTTCTTCCCTGAACCAGTGATCATTGAGTAAAGAGTTGTTCAGTTTCCATGAGTTTATAGGCTTTCTGTTGCTGTTAAAGTCCAGCTTTAATCCATGGTAGTCTGATAACATACAAGGAGTAATTTTAATTTTCTTGTATTGGTTGAGTCTTGCTCTGTGGCCTAGTGTATGGTCAATTTTGGAGAGGTTCCATGTGGTGCTGAGAAAAGCACATTGTTTTGTGTTTGGGTGAAATGTTTTGTAGATATCTGTTAGATCCATTTGATTCATAATATTGGTTAGTTTCGTTATTTCTCTGTTTAGTTTCTGTCTTGTTGACCTGTTCATTGGTGAGAGTGGGGTGTTGATGTCTCCCACTACTAATGTGTAGGGTTTGATGTGGGATTTAAGCTTTAGGAATATTTCTTTTACATATGTGGTTTCTCTTGTATTTGGGACATAGATGTTCAGAATTGAGATGTCTTATTGGTGAATTTTTTGATGACTGAAGTGTCCTTTTTCATCTCTTTTGACTACTTTTACTTGAAAGTTCATACATTAGAATAGCTACTCCTGCTTGTTTCTTGGGTTGGTTTGCATGGAAAAACTTTTTTTCACCCATTTGTACTGAGGTAATGTCTATCATTGCTGCTGACATGTGTTTCTTGAATGCAGCAGAATGATGAACCCTGTTAATACATATTCTCTGTTACCCTTTGTCTTTTTATTGGGGATTGAATCCATTGATGTTGAGAGATAAATTATTTTGATGTTGGTGGTGTTAGTGTGCATGTGTGTGCATGCAAGAGAGGGAGAGAGAGAGAGATTCCTTTCTTTGAGTTTTGCTTGGGTGAAATTATTTCCTATGTTTTCTTGGGTATAGTTATTCTACTGGAGTTAGAGTTTTTCTTATAGTATGTTCTGTAGGGGTGGTCTAGTAGGAAGATTTTTTTTTTTTTTACTTTTCCTCTTATTTATTTATTTTCTCTTTATTTTTTATTTCTTTAAGTTACATCTCAATCGCAGTCCCCTCCTTATTCCCCCCTCCAGTCCCACCCTCCCACCCTCAACCCCCTATCCTCTTCCCTTTTTTTTTCCTTTTAAGGTATATCTTATTTCCCCCTACAGTTTCCCCTTTCAGTCCAACAAATGGCTCTTTCTCTTATAATAATAAATACAATAAAAAACAACAGAGGTAATTAGGCCACAGTTATGAGGGTTATATGGCTTAGTGTACATTCCCAAAGTCCAGTCCATATGTATTTGGCACCTGAGTTTAACATTCTACTATCTAACCATCTCCATGAGTTTAAAGTTCTATATCTAACTCAACATTCATACTAACTTGCAACACAATTTTAAAAGCATCTTCTTAGGTCTATAACACTCTCTTGACTCCTAAACAACTCAAAAGTTAATTATGAGACTCTAGCTATCTGTTCTTCAACAACCTCAGAGACCTAAGAGGGATAAATATATCTGATTTTATAGGAAGTACAGGGCCTGCAGCTTCCCAAACTAAGAAATGACATACCTGTGGCTGCCTGGACAGTTCCCATTTTCTCTCCATACATTACAGCATTGATCTTCAGTCGTTTGGCCCCATTTCTCTGACAGACATTGATTGTAGAGTAGGGATTATGAAGGACTTGTCTTGGCAGAGCTAGGCTGTCGACTTACCTGCTTCCAAGTTTTGTCCTTTTTGGACAGCAATCTATCTACTGTTGGAGCAAGGGGCTTTTCCTACCAAGAGATAGGCTTGTGACTAATTCAATCATATCCCATTGGAGATTCTTCGATGCTCATCTTCTACTTGGGGTAGAATAGGGAGTGCTGTCAAGAGTTGATATGTCTTGATATAAAAAAAAATCTAAAGTTACGAAAACATCTTTGAATGCCATATTCTGCAGATCTCTTGAGGTTTTTGAAGAGGCCCTATCTATCTCTTATATTAGGATAAGCAGATGTTGCTTGTCTCTTAGCAGCTTTATTTCTGATTAGCTTAGAAAATAGATATAATAGGCTGTCATAGTACCTAACAAAATGACCGGCTTGCATAACTATTAGTTTGCATTTCTTAATTATCCTAAACAGTTTATGACAATTAGTAGTAAAAGGCTGAAACATCACATTTCATTTTTTTCTTTACCTCCTAACCCTTCCATCCCATTTCTCTGGGGTGGGGTGCCCTTATATAACAGTCCCTCATCTCAGTTAAGAGGTCGTATGAAGGCCAAGAGCCTCCTCATTTATTGGGGGTCTACGAGGCAGTACCACCAGTGAAAAGTGTCTCATTTCCCAGGAGAGAGAACTGAAAAACAAACAAACAAATAAATTTGCTTTCTAAAAATTGTTGTGAAATATCTTGTTTTCTCCATCTATGATGAGTGAAAGTTTTGCTAGGTATACTATCTGGTTTTCATCTTTGATCTCTTAGAGACCGCATGACATCTGCCCAGGTCCTTCTGGCTTTTAAAGTCTCTGTTGAGAAGTTTGGTATAATTCTAATATGTTACTTTATTATCCCTTGTGGCTGCTTGATTGTATTACTTTCTCTTGTTTGATTACATTTCCCTGTATTTCTTTAAGGTATTTATTCATTTCCTCTTTGAAGTCTTCTATCATCTTCATAAAATTATATTTAAGATCATTTTCTTGAGATTCTGGTGTGTTAACATATCCAGATCTTGCTGTAGTAGAATAGCTGGATTCTGGTAGTGTGATATTGTCCTGTGTTTTGTTGATTGTCTTCTTACACAGGCCTTTAGCCATTTGGTGTCTCTGGTGTTGATGCACGACATGCATGGAGACAAGAGAGGAGTGCTGGTGAAACAATGAGCCTCTGGGATCAGGGAGATGAGGATCTGTCCGACATCTGGAGTTGGAGGAGGGGCTCCTGGACACAGCAATGCACAGATTTGACTTCCAGGCCATGGAACTTCCAGGCTTCTCTAGTGAGCTCCCAGGACCTAGGGGCCAGGTGGGTATATCAGTAAGCTTCCAGGACCTAGGACACTGGCGGGTGTATCAGTACACAGGTGATGCATAGATGGAGCAGCCAGCCTCTGACCCAGGGCTCCTACCCAAACTCCTGAGAGGTCAACAGGAAACAGGAACAACCATTCAACACAAGGGACAACCGAATGGCTAGAGGTTAGCATAAGAATGCAAGCAACAAAACCTAGTGCCACATTGTACCACACAAACCCAGCTAAGCCTTAAAGCACAAGAAAACAACCTTAACTCTGAGGTTATGAAATGATAGAGACTTAAAAGAAGAAAATAAATCCCTTAGAAAATATAAGGAATTCACAATCCAACAGATGAAAGTAATGGAGACAGGCATTAAAAATATCCAGGAAAACACAAAGAAGAGAAGGAAAAGGATAAACCTATTAAAGAAATATAGGTAAAGATAGCCAAGCTGGATAAGCAAAGGAATAAAACAGTTCAAGGCATGAAATTGGAAATAGAGACAATAAATAAAACACAAGCAGAGACAATCCTGGAGGTCAAAAACCTTGGAAAGACAACAGGAACTACAGACACAAGCATCACCAATAGGCTACAAGAGATGGAAGACAGAATCTCTGGAGCAGAAGATTTAATTGAAGAAATCTATATATCCATCCAAGAAAATTTGAAATCTAAGGAAGGGAAAATATCCAAATCCACAAAATCAGAAATCATAATGGGGTAATAACAACAGACACTGAGGAAATCTAAAGAATCATTAGTTCTTACTTCAAAAAATTGTATACCACAAAATCAGAAAACCTAAGTTAAATAGACAATTTCCTGATAGATTCCAAGTACTAGGTTAAATCAAGATCATGTAAATAAACAGTCCTAGAGGCCCTAAGGAAATGGAAGCAGCCATTAAAATCTCCCAATCAAAAAAATCCATGGGCTAGTTGGTTTAAGCACAGAATTCTATCAGACCACCAAAGAAGAGCTATTCAAACTCTTCCACAAAATAGAAATAGAAGGAACACTATCAGACCACCAAAGAAGAGCTATTCAAACTCTTCCACAAAATAGAAATAGAAGGAACACTGCCTAACTCATGCCATAAGGCCACAGTGACACTGATACCTAAACCACACAAATACCCAACAAAGAAAGAGAACTTCAGACCAATTTCCATTAAGAACATTGATGCAAATATATTCAATAAAATACTTGCAAACTGAATCAAAGAATACATCAAAACTACCATACACTATGATCAAGTATGCTCTATTACAGAGATGCGGGGGTGGTTCAACATACAAAATTCATCAATGCAATCTGCCATATAAGCAAGCTGAAAGAAAAAACACACATGATCATCTCATCAGATGCTGAAAAAGCATTTGACAAAATCCAACACTCCTACATGTTAAAAGTTTTGGAGAGATCAGGCATACAAGGACAATACCTAAGCATATTGGTGGCTTAAGGACTAACACTGTGAATCAATAAATGATATTATAAATTCTAGGAAATAACTTAATTAGCTTTTTTTCTTTTCTTTTTTTGTTTTTGTTTTTTACAAATGGGACCTCATGAAACTGAAAACCTTCTGTAAGAAGAGGGCACTGTCATTAGAACAAAATGGCAGTCTACAAATTGGGAAAAGTTCTTTACCTTTGGTTAATAGCCAAAATTTACAAAGAACTCAAGAAATTAAACACCAACAAACCAAATAATTCGATTAAAAAAAATGAGATACAACACTAAGCTGAGAATTCACAAGAGAGGAATCTCTAATGACCAAGAGGCACTTGAAGAAATATTCAACATCCTTAGTCATCAGGGAAACACAACTCAAAACAACTCTGAGATTCCATCTTACACCTGTCAGAATGGCTAAGATCAAAAACTCAAGTGACAGCACATGATGGCGAGTATGTGGAGAAAAGATAGCACTCCTCCATGCTGCTGGGAGTGAAAAACAACCACTTTGGAAACAATTTGGCAATATCTCAGAAAACTGGGACTAGTTCCACCTCAAGACCCATCCAAACCACTCCTGGGCATATATCCAAAATATTCTCCATCAAACCACAAGAACATAGGCTCAACTGTGTTCATAGCTGGTTTATTCATAATAGCCAGAAACTGGAAACAACCCAGATGTCCTTCAACTCAAAAATGGATTAAAAATTAAAAAAAAAAAAACTGTGGTACATTTACACAATGGAATACTACTCAGCTACCAGAAACAAGGAAATCATGCAATTAGCAACCAAATGGATGGAACTAGCAAAGCTCAACCTGAGTGAGCTAACCCAGACCAGAAAGATACAGCTGGCATATACTCATAAGTGGATATTAGCCATACTATACAGGAAAACCAGCCTACAATCCACAGACCCAAAGAAACAAGAAGCTAGCATAACTATCCTATGAAAAACTCCATCCAGCAGCAGGTCATGGACCCTGTTGCCTGTTAGTGGAACATCTCACCCTAGCAAGGCTATCATATCAGGCCCCAGTACAAGAGGAAGCTCTTAACCCTCATGAGATTGATGAACTGCGGTGAGTTGATATGTGGGGGCTCCCCTCAGCTGAGGAAGATAGGACAGAGATGGGGAAGAAGAAGGAAGGGTGTTATTGAGAGGGAGGGAGAGATGGGTTGTGATTAAGATGTAACTTAAAAAAATAAATTAATAAAAAAAATTTTTTTAAAGAAATTGAATTTTCCTTGGTTGCCAATGGAGTGATTTCACACTGACAAATGGTTTGGAGTCTTTAGGCTCCACCAGAAATTATGTAGCAAATCAACTCAGTAAACTTTCAGGACACAAAGCCAACATACAAATATCATCCCATTTCCATATATTAAAAACGATCTATTAAAAACTAAGAAGTGATTCTTATTGAAAGTGCAATACTTAGAAGTAAATTTGGCCAAGAAAGGTAAAGACTTTTACTCCAAAAACTGCAAAACATTGGTGGAAGAACACTTCAAGGAATACATGAATAGAAGGGCATTCTTTATTCACGGACTAGAATTAATATGAATATTAATTATAATAATATCTGTGTATCCCAAAGCAATTTACAATTTCTTTATTGCGTTTATAAAAGTAGGAAAATGAAAAATTTTATTACCTAAATGAACAAATAGATGATAGAAATTTAAATATGAAGCATAGAATTGGAGTCATCACAACCCCTTATTTCAAAACAAATTTCAAAGATGCCCAGCATCATATTTAAAAAGCCATGCGGACCATTGAATTAGAATTGAAAACCCATATATACATACATATGGAGCTTACATATTCAAATATATATGTATGTATGTATGGTGAAACATTGTTGGTCATGGTTTCAATATCAAGAATGTACAAAGAGACTAAAATATCCTCTTCAAGAAATCATACAAAGACAATTTTATGCCTACATGCAAACACTTTACTTACAACTGACCACACATAAAACCTAACTTAAAATGAATTGGACGTAAATGTAAATCTTGAACCAAAAAAAAGCCCTTAAGACAACAAAGGGATAAGTTTCATCTGTTGGCTCCTGTAATGATTTCTTAGATGCAGATATAACCAGAGCAAAGTAGACTACATCACACTAAAATGTTTTTGCATTGCAAAGAATTCCAATGACAAAGTCAACAGGCAGATTACAAAATAGGAGATAAACTTTGCAGACAAATATAATGTGCATATATTTGCATATGTAAATGACCTAACTAGCAATTGGTAAGGGGAAGATATTCTCTAAAGGAAAAAAAAAACCTCACCAATCTCAAACAAGCATTGAAAAGATATTCAGCATCAGGAGTCACCAGGATGATTATGGCTCACATTTGTTTAGAATTATTGTCCCTAGTTCTAGTTTTGGATGACTTTGTGAAGTATTTCTAATACTCCACTGAATGTTTGGCAGAATTAAGCCATCGGGCCTTCTGGTTCTGGCTTTTTCTCTGTTGGAAGATTTTTTATTATTGTCAACTGTGTTCATAATTCATTCACACATTCTGTTTCTTCCTGACACAATCTTAATACATTAACATTCTTTAGAGTTTATTCATTTTTCTAGGTTATTAAATTTATTTATATGTGATCATATTTCTTTATGATGCTTTTAATTTGCAGTGTGTCTCTACGATCTCTCCACTTCTATTTCTGATTTTATTTGGATTTTTTCTCTCTCTCTTTTCCTGTGTGTAAATAAAGAGTTTGTAAATTTTTGCAAAGAACTAAATCTGTTGACTGTTTTCTTCTCCTCTTTTTATTTGGTTCATTTCTGTTCTGATGATTATTAGTTAATTCTTTGCATTACAAAGAATTCCAATAACAAAGTCTTTTTTTTTTTTTTTTGCTAAATTTGGGTTTATTTTATTCTTTGAGGCACAATGTTAGGTCATTCATTCAAAATCCACTTTGTTAAGCATTTGTTTTTCTCTCCTTGTGTCTCTCTTTTCTACATGTCTTGTTGCTCTGTGTGTATAAAAATGGTATATGTGTATGATATGTATGTACTCTTGTGGATGCGTGTTTGTGTACATGTGTACAGAGGCCAGATGTTGATGGCCAGTGTCCTTCTCAATGATTCTCAATATGAATATGTAATCTGGAGTTTACATATTCAAATAAACTGGCTGCCACATGAGTTAAAGGGACCATCCCCAGCTCTAGTGTTACAAATGCGTACCACTACCCTCACCCCTCACCTTCCACACTGATCCCGGGATGAAACTCAGGACTGCATCTTTGCGTGGCTGGCTCTTTACTGACTGAGCTCTCCCCCAAAACCCAATAGAGGCATTTCCTGCTGTCAACTTCCCTCTTGGAACTTTGTTTTATCACAGATTCTAGAAGCCTATTTCCAATGCAATGTGTCTTCATACTTCCTAACTTCTTATCTTTTGATGTATACAGGGTCTATTAGTTTTCTCCCTTTTCTATATATTTTTGAATTTTCTAACATTTTTTCCTAAGTTTCATATTATTATGATTAGAAAAATTACTAAATAAAATCTGAATCATTTTTAATTTAAGACAAATTTTGTGGTCTCACGTAATATCTTTATTGGAAACTGTTCCATTTGCACTGGATCACAGAGTACACACTATGCTGCTGTGTGGAAATTCTGTTTCTATAAGTACATTAGCTTCACAGTGCAATCCAACCCCAGTTATTTTCATTTTCTGTATGGTTGGTCTATCCACTGTTGAAAAACGGGGTGCTTTTATTCTGCTGTTATGTACTGCTCCCATCATGTCCATTAATGTTTTGCATGTCTGTATATTTATTCACATATACTGGGTTATCAGATATGAATTTGCTAGTTGGCTGATGGATTGATTGCATTTTCATCAAGCTCTTTGTCTCCCCCAGGAATTTTGTCTTGAAGTTTGTTCATATCTAAGTGTGCACACCCTTGCTGTCTATCCACAGCTTTGTTTTTGTATTCCTTCACTTTCACCTCAATGTTCTTAAAGTGGAAGATCTTGTCTAAAATTAACTTGCATTTGGGTATTAATTGTTTTGTGTTAATCCACCCGAGATTGGAAGGTTTTTTGCATTCATATGGTTCATACTTGTTTTTGATCGATAAGCAAATTTCTAACATCTTACTATTTTTTCTAGTTGTTTTTTCCATTCTTTATTCTGTCTTCTTTTGCTTGTCTTTGTAGTTTTATGTTTTTCTGCAGCCAGGTTGTGATTACTTTATTTTTCATGTTTATGCATCTGATATAACTTTTTTTATGACTATAGTGTAGTTAACAAAAATACATCTTAGACTTACAAAGAATATTTTAAGTCTATAACAACTAAAATTTTGTAATCTATAAATTATACTTTCAGCCATCTTATTTCAATTAATGTTTTGTTTTTATAATGTAAATCTTTTTATATTATTTTTTAATTTTTCTTTTTATTGTTTGAGAATTTTACACATGCCTATAACTTGTTTCTATCAACTCCAACCTTCCTTCCCTCTAATTGCTTCCCATACTCCACCACTACTTTTTCCTTCCATAGAGTTATGTGCAATTTTTTTACCCTCTGAGTCCTCTTAGTGCTTCCCATATGTTCAAGAGTATAGGACCATCTCCTGCATGTGCATGGGTGTCAGACAGCTACTTGCACCTGGATACCCTGGAAGGGCCCATACTCCTGAAGAAAACTGAATCTTCCACTTCCCACTTCCTGCAGCTTTAAGTTGTCAATAACTCCCAAGCCGGATATGGGACTTCATGAGCCCCTTACTAAAAATAAAACACTGCCTGTCTCATATATTCTTCAACAATTTGTTGCAGCTCTATATTTTTATATAGTTTAATTGTAGAGTTTCTTCACCATGACCTATTTGAATGAAATGGACTTGGCCACACAGGCAGATGCAGCTCTCCCAGGATCTAAGACTGTAACTCTAATGAGAACCCTAATTGCTCAGGCCAAGGATTAGTGATGCAGCTGAGATCATGACTGGCAAGTCAGTGAGGAGTACAGTACAGATGGGCATCAGTGTTCACTGCTGGGAGCCTCTTGGTCATTAACAAGGTTGCCTGAGAGGTGATCAGGAGTCAGCAAGGGATGAGTAAATCAGGAGCGGTGGTCAGGGGTCTCTTGCAGATCTCACTAGCAATCAAGTTGCCTCTTTATTTATTCAGGATTCACAGAACAAAGCCAGACTAATAACTATCCAAGAAGTAAAGATTATATCATTTTGTCTCTGGATATGTGTTTGATATTTCATTATATGTCTAGACCTATAAGTTCAGTCACAATTAAAAAGTATAAATAGAACAGATTTGATTTTTATTATTAGTTTTATAACTCCAACTCAAAAAAATCTAAAGAGTATATCTGCCAAAGCAAACACATTTATTATATGACAACCTCTTTTTAGGCTGGCAGTATTTGCAATTTTAAAGCACTCCAGAAAAACAAAAAATATCTGACCAGTCTTTTTATGAATATTAAATACTAACACCTAACTTTATTATTACTATATTGTTTCATCATCTATGCTATAAAGTAGGAAAAGATTATGTTAGTCAATCTATCTAATTTGCTGAGTTCTATTCCTCCAAGAGTGTGTCTTTTATAATCTCCTCACCTTTTTTGTTTTTTTGAGACAGGGTTTCTCTGAGTAACAACTCTGACTATCCTGGAACTCACTTTGTAGACCAGACTGACCTTGAACTCACAGAGATCCACCTACTTCTGCCTCCCAGGTGCTGGTATTAAAGACATGAACCACCAAGCCTGGCTGTTCCCCTATATTTATACTACATTTTCAGAGATCACTAAGCATATTGGAAAAAGAGACCTTGAATCTGTTACTAATAATCTGGCCAGAGTTTGTCAATTATATTGTTTATCCTTACCAATTATACTGTTTGAGTTTGTTTAAGGCTCATAAGGAAATTCCTGGCATCTTAGTGCTCATCTGTGCTTATCACCATGATCTCTAGGGCTTAAGGAAGACTTCCCAATAGGACCAGATAAAGTTATTTCCCTAAAAGCAGAGGTAAAAGTAAGTTTAAGACTTTCCTAAAAAAAATTTCAGATATAATTTTCTTGGGAAAAGACATAAAATGAATCACAATTCATAAAGTACCCAAGAATGCAACATCCAGAGACCAAAACCTAAAAGTGAGAGACAAAGTGACAGTGACTGTAGCATTTGGCTCAGCTTTGCTGAAACTGTGTCAAACAGCTGTGCTGGCTTCATGATTTTCACCATTTCCAGGGGACATGGCTGTGTCATCCCACAGAGCTGGCCACCTAGTAGAGCACTGTTGGGGTAGTGTTAAGCATTCTAAATGTTAATTGGTCCTTTTTGCTGTCTGTTACTTATGTTGACTCTGATTTGTTAAATAAAATGCCAAGGCCTGAGATTGGGCAAAGACAGAGAAAGGTGGGACTTCCTGAGATTAGAGCAGGAAGCCTGTGCTTTAGACAGAAGACTAAGGCATTCCAGCCAGGGGCAGCAGGAAGAAGGAGGCACACGCCATGGGTTAGAGACAAGAACCTCATTCCACATGGCCAGGAACATCGGCATATTGTGGAGTATGGCAGTCCAAGGGGATGTATGTATATATGGGTTCATATTTGGGTAATAGAATTATGAGCTAGCTTAGATGGGCTAAGGCCATCTACATTTACTCAGGCCAAGGCTTGGTAAAAGCCATGTGGTCTCTCTGTGCTCATTTATAATGGATGGTTAAGGATTAGCCACCAAACCAATTAACAATAATATAAATACTGGGTAAATAGTTTAATTAGCTATAATTTCTTTTTACAGAGCACAGCCACAATTCAGGTCTCTGAGACAACAAGACACAATGGCAACCTGGCCACCAAGATAAGAGTCACTGTGTAATGTACAATGGATGTAAAGACACTAATATCCTTTGCATCAGGCTCTGGAGTCTGGCTACAATATCAGGAGAGACTCAAGAATTGCAAGGAATGGCTACGGCTCCAAGGATGGGAAACACCACAGTAATGATTCTGTTTTCCAAGGAAGTGGGGTACCTCAGCAGATCAGATTTTGGGGTACTAGTGTAAGATCCTGAGGAGTTGAGTGCTGGAATTATTTTGGGTCAGAGAGTCAGATGAAGGCCTATATACTGGGGTGATATACTGAGCCTGTACATAGGAACACAGGGACATTACTGGGATATGTTTTAAGACACACTGGTTAGATCTAACTTTTTACCCATAATTTCACTGTAGAAAATATAGCGCTAGAGAAAAGGGGAAATACAAATAAGTAGGAAATGATAATATGTTATAATCTACTGAGTAAAATACCAATGCAATTCTCTACAATAAGATTCTAGGACCTGGGCCCATAATATTACTTCTGTATCCCTGTTAGTGTCCCACGTAATATTAATTCAAAGTAGCAGTACAAACACTTCATGATTTTATTACAGGCAAAGGATAATCAGTGAACTCTGACATGATAATTACTCATTCCGCTGTGGAGAAGGGTATATTTGAAATTGATCTTAAATGGATGAATAGGAAGGAATGGAGAGAATACTCAGTGGTTAAATAGCTTGATGAACTGAGTTTGGATCCCAAACACCTATGTAAAAAAAAAGAAAAAAAAAAGCCAGGTATGACAGCATGTGCCTATAAACCTCAAGATGAGAGCTAGAGACAGACAGATCCCCAATGCTTACTGGCCAGAAAGTCTGTGGTGTGAATTAAGGGGTTCTAGGTTCCATGGGAGACTGTCCAAAAAAATAAGGCAAAGATGTTGGAGTAACCTACCCACAAACATACTGTATCAATTGGCTATGAAAGTGTGTCTCTGTATCCTCAATTGTTAATTGCTGTCCCAGCAGTCCCAGGTGCTGGCAGCATATGGTAATGTTTGTCTCTTCTTCATCTGTCCAAAAGGAGGGTTCTCTAAGATTGTTATGTTATAGAAAGCTGCTAGGGGAAGGTCACGCAGCCCTCCATCTGCCCAAAAGGCAACACCAAGCAATGGATGGGACATACTCCTGCTGTTGATTGGTTTAGAGTGAGTAAGCTGTGGAACCTCTCCCACTATGTTAATAGCTATTTTGTATGAGAGGAATGTGGCTATTGATAAATAAAGAGCTGGCAGCTAGAGGTGGGGCAGAAGGATGGAAGGAGAAGGGCAGACAAGTCAGGTGGAGTCTAGATGAGTGGCTGAGGGACTGACCTAGCAAACAGGGTAACAGCCTTATACTATGCTAATGTCTTTATTATTAAATCTCAGGTGGGACCATTCCCCCAAAGCTCCTGCAATACAAAGAGCAATGGAGGGATGGCATCTGATGTTGAAGTCTGACCTCTACACAGGCTCATATGATCCAACATGTGCCCTTCATCAAGAATGCAATCTAGGAAAGGAAAGAGCACATCAGATGCAGGGCCTGCACAACACACTACAGTGCACTGAGGTGCCCTGAGCATATTGGCACTTCCTGTGAAGGCAGGAGTAGGAAAGTGAAGGTGAGAAGACTGTGGGGAGTAAAAACGACTTTTAATTTCTGCCTCTGTCATAAGGAGGTGAATAAGCTTTGAATATTTGTTTTTGCCATTGTTCTGTATATGATTCAAAGACAGAACTGGGAGATATTTTAGCAAATAAACCCATTGTAATTTTATTTTGTTTTCATCTCTTTTATTCTCCTGGACTATATAGGGATGATTTCTCCATAGAATTCTCCAAGTATTATTGGAATAAAATTACAGATTATCTTTGTCTCTGTTATTATATATAGCTCAAACTTGACAAAACACTCTCTAATTGTTTTTGTCACATATCTTAACTCCATTCCTAATTACCCAAAAGATTTTAATGGTGGAAAACACATTTTTAAGTCAAGTATTGTGAATAGGCAGACTTTTTATAGTTTCTACTTTATGCTTGGCTAAAACAAAATTACAATTGCATGCATGCATACTCAATTAATTCTGGAATATTTAAATAGTGACATGTTCTTACAGGAAAAACAACAAAATACAAACTTAACACGCTTACAGAACTTTAGTTGTGTTGTTAAGTTCAGATATTTCATTAAAGTACTTCCAAGAGATCCAGAATTTCCTCTCTATATTTTAGAAGTTTTACATATTGTGAGCATTAGAGAGAGAGAGGTGGTTACTAGGACGTCATTGGGGCATGAAACATTCAATCTAATCTCTGTCAGTGGACCTGTAAGTTGCTATGTTTTCTCTACAGGGCTGATTTCTGTACACTGGTGTCAACTTCACTGACTAAAATTTACAGAAGGTTATTTTCAGATACAAGAATACCAAAATCCTAAAAACAGATCTATAAATCCTAGTATTCTAATCAATTGTAAAATCAGAAATAACAGCCTTGTTTTTCAGAATACATCTTCAGTGAAGAAGAAATTGTATAAAATTCTTGATCATTGAAAATACATGCACATTTATCAACATCTTTTAATTCAAATATAGTAGAAAAGAAGGAAATTGACTATAGGTTACACAAATATTCCTTGATTTTTTTCCATTATAAAAGAATTGAAATTTTTTCCAGAAATCATGAAATAATTGATAACTACAGATATGAGGGGGAGAAAGACATGATTTAAAAGGTTATCCAAGATTTTCTCATAATAGAGACAGTACGGGAAGCCAGCTCTCATTTTACTTATATTTAACCAGATTCACTCTGCAAATTGAGGGGGAGAAGAAATGATGTGATGGAAGTTATTACATTGCAAACAAAACGTATACATCAAGGAGATCCCCAGGAAACAGGGAAAGCTCTTAATTGCTAAGATTTTAGCATCTAAAATTATTTATCCATGCTATATATTATTTTAAGAAATATATTATACCCTTAAAACTTATGTAGAATACTCATAAGATAGCTGTTGACATAAAGTTCACCTATATAATAATAGTCTTTATATTACATATACAAAAATACATATCTAAGACATATCTAAGACAATACTAGTACTAACCTGATCTATAAAGCAAACTCTTAGTTATCCACATGTTCATTCTATTTTAATAAAACCTATATCATATTTTAGCTAACATGGGACAAACCCATTTCACATCTCCCTCTCAGATTTCTGCCAGACTGTTATAGAGTTCAGTTTTGAAAGACTGAATTTTGGAATTGCTGGGTGTTTCCATGGTAATACTTCAATATTTCCATTCAAATATGCTAACCTCGCAGCTTCACCATCACCTGTCTGAGACTGAGGAAACCTAGAGCTTTCTGCAGTTTTGCTTCCTTGGAACCGAAGTGATAGATCAGAGATACAAGAAGTGAAAGCTGAAACAAAAATAGCAAACAACAATTTTACTCAAATCCTCAGGAAATGGTTTTATTTGGTGATAAGTGTTTACTATGGACTATGAAGAATCTACAGAGATGAAAGCTTTATGAAGGACATATCAGGTGGATGGTCACCACAAGATATCTTACCTACATTGCTCAAAGAGTATGTATTCTTTGCAGCTACAGAGCTTTAAACAGTTCTGCCATGAACAGTTTTCTCTTAGCTTTGGGAACTGAGTGTAGATCAAAGTGACTACAGGGTTCATAACAATATGAACTCAGGCCATGAATATCACTCAGTCAGAGGCTGCTTGCTCCCTGGGGCTCAGCAGTCATTCAGTCTTGCTTACTTGATAAGATCCAGGGCAGTGAATGGTCTTTTATCAAATATACAAGCAGATAAAACCTAAGCAGTAATACTTGACAAATTCCTGGCCTTTACACACATGTGTACACATGTATATCCACAATCCCCCATACAAACATAAACATAAGTACACAGAAAAAAATTATAAACTATTTTGGACCATTAGTCAACCATTAGCTCCCTAAGCATTCCATGATAATTCTCAACATCTTGAGAAAGGAGAGCTGATTACACTTTTGGAAATCAAGAGGTAAAGTATGGATATTAAAATATGGTAATAATATAATAATAAAATAAGGTAATTAAAATAAGATAAAGTAAAAATAGGAAACAAGAGGAATTAGAGAAATAAAAATTAAGAACACATTGAAAAAGTACACTTGATAGAATATGAAGTTTGGTGGTGGAAATTATGGAATTTGATACTACCCAAATATACTAAGATAATGTATGTACTTGAAAAAATCACATGCATACAAAAATATTGATTTAAATTAATTATAGAAATTTGGTTATTTTTAAACATAAATGTCTTCTGTTATACTAATACAATCTTTTCAAAGTATTCTGAGGCCCTGAGAATATATAACAGTGAGTAAAATGTTTGCTCTGAAACTGAAGCAAGCTCACAATTAAATGCTTTATTTATAAGACTTGCCTTGGTCATGGTGTTTCTTTACATCAAGAGAACAGTGACTAATACAGTTCATACCATGCACTGAAGTATTGGTGGGACAAAACTGGCAATTCTGTTTGTTGGAGGAATACAGAAGACTGTAGAACTTTGGACTAGAAAGGAGATTGGATGCTTTAAGGATGTTAAATGGGTCATCCTAGAAGGAGCATGGAAGAGTGCTGAGTGTGATTTGAACTGTGGAGGTCCAGTTCAAGAAGTTCCAGAGAGGGGAGAATATTAATAAGTGGCTTTGAGACCATTCTTGTGATATTTTGGTAAAGAATGTGGCTTATTTTTTCCATTGTTCTAAAAATCTTCCTGAGGCTAAATTGAAGAGTTTTGGATTAATAGTATTAGCAGAGGAGATTTCAGGACAGCCTAGTATTGACTCTGTTGTGTCATTATTAGTAATCGCTCTTATACAGATCTGATAAGTTAGATTTAGTGAATACCTAAGTTTCTGATACAGTCTATTAA